>JAWZYV010015675.1:0-89786 GCA_038373885.1 Cheiracanthium punctorium
TCTGATTCAACGGCAATACTTGCGAACAGTTTCTCAAGATTCACACAAGAGGGAGAAGTATGGGCGAGGGTGGGGGGGTAAAATAAACCAAGTACTTTCCCGAGAAAAATTATTAGGCGTTAAGGCACTTTTCCTCATAGGAAAGCATTGGGACGTGAATCCTCCGCAAGAATGCGCGACGTAGCTCAGAGGCCCTCTTAACAGTGAACATTACTTTTTTTACAGAAACATATTTTTCATTAGCAAGTTGACAAGTAACGTAAGTGACTAAATTAATTAATTCTTCCTGCAGAGTCTATTGAAATCTTATTAAATAAATAAAAATGTTTTTTAAATCTCCTGAATAGTGTTCCAAAATTCCCCCCCAAATACTTAAAAGTTGTTAATTTAAAAACCTGAATCACAGAACAAAAATAAAATAAGTTTCAGTTTAAAAAACAAAAAAATTGATTTTTTTTTTTGTTTTGGGGGGGGGGGTGTAATAAAAGTGACAGTGCCATTTTAAGTTTTTCTCTGTATATGTAAAGACGCATGTTAAAAAATCCAAAAACGCACTGTAGATATAAAAGATTAGAAGTCCATTATTACTAAAATTTAATCATAATATTCAACCAGGAATGGCCACATAATCAGCACATTGCGTGTTAAAAAGTTAAAAATGCTGTCTAAATGTAAACGTAAGTGAAACCCTAGAGTGACCTCCTATTCCAAAGGACTCCCCAGGAGTTACAATCTCCATATTTCAGGTATCAATATTAACTTTGTGTTAAAACTATGTTGTTGGCCTGGTTGGCAAGGAGAGGAGTGAGGGGAGGGGTAAAACCAAGTAAGTTGTTCTTATAGTGAATTGATAGTAGGGAAGACAAGATTTCAAAATACGAGAATGAGATTAATATGAGAGCAGAAAGTGTGAGAATTATTGAACGGGGGGGGGGGGGGGGGGGGGGGGGGGGGGGAGGGGGGGGGGAGGGGGCTGCTGGGGGGGGGGGAGTGGCGAGGTCTCTATATTAATGACCATTGGGACTGGTCAATGATATTGTGGAACCTGGAATACATGGGAAACTGAAAATAAACAGCGGTTAAGTGTATGATTGGGGGGGAGCAGATTGTGATTGAAATGGGTTTGTTGGGTGGGTTGATGATGTAGTTTAATCGATAAGTGAGTAGGAGCGGTTTTTGTGTAAATTGTAGCGTGTTTAAGGTGTAAATTTGTGAGCATATGGGTTGGTAGCAGTGGGCAGACCTACCGTCATAAGATGCCTCGCTCCAGAACCTATGCGCTGACGTTGTTTTTTGGGGGGGGGGGAGCGGCATGTTGATAAACTGCCAAGTCAAATATCGGTTTTTACAAACTTAGTTACTTTTTTATCAACTATATAGCCAGCTTCTTACGTTTGCATAATTTTGCGAAGTGTACCAGATATAGAAAGTAAATTATAGTTTTTGTTAAATTTTTGGGCACTATATGTATTATCTGGTGGTCTGCCGAGATAATGCATATTTATAGGATAATGAAGATGTGTGATTTTTTGCCAAGATAAATGCCAGACATAAGAAATTATTGGTTGTATTTTGGGAATATGACTGGCAACAGTTTGCCAGCACAATTGACAAAAGAATAGTTTGGCGAGAATGACTTGCCGGGATAATAAGTAAGTACCAATTTTTTTAAACCAAGTTTCCAATGAGGTATCTAATTTTGCAATGGTTAACAGAATTTGTGAGTATTGGGAGGGGAGGGGGCCACACCCCCTTGTGAGTGTTGTGGAGACACCCCCCCCCCCCTAGCAAGGTCTCTGCCTAGCCCAACCATCTAAAAAACTCCCTATTACACAACAAGTTCTTTTTATAATTTACTATTTATTTAAAAAAATCCAATACATTTAATTTCTGATTTTAAAACTATCCATAAAAAAAGCACTTAAAAAATACCATTTTATATTTTTCTCTAAAAGCATTTACGGGAGGCGGGCAAGAGTGCCCTGAAGTTAGTTTCTGTCTCCATTTATCAATATCACATATTTGGCTAACTAAGCACAAAAGCCAAGTTGAATCCTACCTTTAACCCCCCCCCCCCCAACACATACTCTTGCCAAGGTGGCGAAAAATATTCACATGCAATTACTGTGATGATTTTTGTATTTATGTGGCAAGCATAGCAGAAAGAAATTTAACAGCTTTAATTTTAAAATTAAAATGATTGTTATGAACTACATGCAAAATACATTACTTTTTTTTTGGTTGCCAATTATTGTATTCTTAATAATTGTTTTTCAAATTCATTAACTGATGTATTTGTCATTAATTTGTTTGTTACTTTTCATCTATTTACTTTGGGAGTGTTCAAACACTTGTGTGCATGTGTAATCCCGGAGTTGGTACTGGAGCTATGTAACTCCTAGAGAAGCTCGCCAATGTGCAGTGTATTTCAAGCACTAGGGTGCGTATTTTGCTCAGTATGAGAATTTTGTCTATGCAATCTTCTCGACACTTTGAGGATATGACCTGTCACGGTGAAGATATTTTCAATGTGTTTGTCAGTAATGTGGAGAGGGGGGGGTGCATTAATAAAATGTTGAAAGTCACACAAGGTTTCCAATTTGTTATAATGGATTGCTAAATTTGGTACCAAAACGTGACATATTATAAATATATGTTCGAGTATAGTTAGAAAAGGCCTGGCTAATATAGTAAAATAGTCTTAGTAGGCAATCTTTATATAGATTTTAATTCCGAGGAAGTGCTTTATAGAACAGAGAAGACAAGTACGGTACACTCGTAGTTATGAAACACTTTTCAAATGGTATTCATAAAGGTGAAGTATAGTTTGACAATGCCTGGCGAAAATTATTTAAACAGTTTTGGCAGGCAATTTTAATATAGATTTCAATTCCGAAGAAGTGTTTCATAGAACAAGGGAGGAAAACATGTACACTCATAGATTATGATACACTTTCCAAACAGTATTTAAAATGGTGAAGTATAGTTGGAATATGCCTGGCAGAGATTGTAAAACAGTTTCAGTAGGCGATTTTAAGATAGATTTCAATTCCAAAGATGTGTTTTATGGTACAAGAAAGAGTTGATTCCTATTTTAATGCCTCCACTCTCATCCAACCCAAAAAATCCTCGCACTTTGGCGAGCTTTGCAGTCATAGGTCTCTAGGAGTATGCACAAGTTTCAACTCTCCCAGAAGAACTAGATGAAAACTAAAGTGAACAAATTAGCGATAAATGCACCAGTTAAGGAATTTGAAGACACTCAAACATTAAAACTACATTAATTGCCAACCCAAAATAAATAAAAAGTAATGGAATGCTGTACTCACATGTTGTTCCATATCGCCATTTTAATTATAAATTACGGTTGCCACATAAAAAACAAATCGTCATGGTAACTGCATATGTTTAATAATCACCACCTTGGCGAGAGTCGGAGCGTTAAAGTAGGAATCAATCCAAGAAAGACAAACACGGCACACTGATGGATTATGATGCACATACGAAACAATATTTAAAACGGTGAAGTATAGTTGTAATATACTTGGCGAAGATTGTAAAAGTAGTTTTAGTAGGCGATTTTAAGATAGATTTCGATTCCAAAGATAGGTTTATGAAACAAGGAAGAAAAATATGGCACACTCATGAATAATGATACACTTTCCAACTTAATGGAATAAGGAAGAAAAATAGAGACAACGCATAAATTATGATACAGTTTGTAATATATAGCACTTTAGTGCATATTTAATCGAAAGTGTTTCAGATTTTCTTCCTTTTTTGAATGGTGAGAGCAGAAGTTTAAAGTAGGAATCAACCAAAAGCCTTTGCCATTAATTTGGCTTCAAAACAGCTTAATTCACAAGGTGTTTAGCGTTTAGGGCACAGATACTATAAAGACTGTGCCTGCAGGTACCTTCAGGCCCTTTCATGGTATTCTCCACTACTGGAAGAGGAATTTTGCCAAATGGGTAGCCATTCGGTTAAAATTTTCTGCCCAGAGTGAGTTTTCATTCGCAAGATCTTAAATTTTTTGCTGTTATTTTTCTTTTTTTACTGTCCCCCCCCCTATTTATGAAATGCTATCATGGTTGGCCCTAGGGTACGTGGCATCCCCTTGCAAATGTAAAAAAAGTACCCTCTTTTATGTTCTGCTCAGTTTTTTTGTTTGAAATGGTGCCCTGATGCGATGCTTACCATGTGGAGCTGCCCCTGAATGCGATACATAGATGCATTATATAAATTGATTTTAAAGTAGGTGATTAAAACTTTATAACTGATAATTAAAAAAATTATGAAATGAGCAGTTATAAAGCACATAAACGCTAAAGAAAAATTAAAGTTTAAAAAAAAAATGGCTTATTGATTAGTAACAGAACAAACTTTTAATGTTTTAACTTATTACACTTTTAATACTACATTATAGGGTAATAGGTACACAGCAATAAAAATAGAAGAACTTTGACAAACTGTTCCAGTTTCAGAAATGTAGAAAGGCTTACACCGTTGTGATCAGGGGATAGGGTTTTCTAGATGTATCTATTTTTTTCCAATTTAAACTCGCACTGTCCCTTTTGGTCCTCTCCACCCAAACCGGTCACGAACCGCCCCTGGTCCTTAAAATACTTTTTTTGGAGAGAATTATACCCACATATGACAGCCTCCTCCTCAGTGTTAGGTAAGTCTATAATATTCATGATTATAAAGAAACAAGAAAAAAAAAAATATGTCATAATGATAGCAAACTGAATACTAATTAAAACAACAATATAAAGAATGCACTGTCACAATGTAACATGATATGTAGTTCACGAACGATTAGTCGAGTTAAACTATTCATTAAAAAGAAGTAAACGGAACAGTCCAGAATACTTGTGATTATTCTGAATAATTCGATTTGCAAGAGTTCGCCAACCTATTTAAAGTGAATGACCATTGGGATAATACACAAGGTCCCAAAATTTCAAACTACATTTACAATTTCTTCAGGTAAAAAACACCCCAGACTGTGAGATCAATAGTCGCATGGTAGAGGAGAACCTTGAACTTCCAAACTTCTACAAATGATTAGTGTCTTATACTCTCCAAAATTAGCTGGGAAAATATGAGTTGGATAAAGAAATCTTGAGGCACACATCACAGGCACATACATACTTTAATTTTTTTGCACAGGTATTACGATTCTCTCGAGTCTATTATAAAAATAATAACACTCAGACAACAGTTTGTATTTACATCTATAAAAACGTTCGCAACAGTATGAAAAATTCATATCCACAAAATTCCTGATACAAAATAAAAACCATAACCAAAAGCAAATAAAAACGACAAACAAATGTTGCCATTCCGAAAAAAGAAATTTGTGAAAAACACCGGATAATTCCAGTAAAGTAAATAGGTAAATTGAAAAGGAAAATAATAAAAGATATAAAAATGAGGAATGAAATTCGTATAAAGTCGGTAATAAATAAAAATATATTTATAGAGAAAGCATAAGTTTTAAGTTTAAACAGCATTAGAAAACCAGAAGAACTTTTTTTCTTCAAAATGGCAACATTACAGTTTTGCTCTCCTATTTAAAGTTTTTGTTTGTGTCACGGAGGTTTGTGTTTACAGGTTAATATATTTTTTCCCTGAAATATTGTTCCTAGAGAAAGAAATATCATTGTGTCTCCAAGAACGAGCGTCATTTTACTCTTATTTAAACATTTTCATTTTCTTTTTTTGCTCGAATTATTTTGTACTTGCTCATTATCTTCACGCCAGTGATAACGCGTCGAAGGCTACAACCTCAATTCTTATGAAATAGAACTGCAAGTCCGAGCTTAAAAATTATATTAGAGTGTAGGTGATTATGACAAGCGTCTTGATAGTGGAAACAATCCTGCTTCTCATCTCTTTCCTTCCCAGTGCGCATTCTGTGTCGCGCCTGATGTCAAAGATGGGGGTGGAAAAGAAGAGGGTAGAGGAGAAACTTCTCGGCTTCTCGCTCATTCTGCATTTCGCTTTGCTAGCTGTTGCTACTTGTTTCTCCCACCTCGTTGCTCTATTCCCAATGTCGGATTCAGAGAGTGAGCTTTTTCAAAGCAGGAAAAGGCCCTTTTCAGGGCCACAAAAAAGGCCCTTTTCCAGTACAATATGGCATTTGTTTACTTTATCCCCCCCCCCCCTCAAAAAAAAAAAAAAAAAAAGCAAGAAAATTTTTTGGCCAGGGAACTGGGACTGGCCGCTCATAGAGGTTTGTGTGGTCTAGAGGACCTTTTAAAATTACATAGATAGGCTAAAAATCTGCACCATTCATACAATTTTCATTGTAACTGGTTGTTTTAAACTATTGCACCATACTAAAGTGTTTTAATGATAAGCAATTACTTTTTATGCAATACATTTTACAAGGGGCCTGGTATTTTTTTAAATAAAAAATCAACTTTTAAGAGTTGACCTGTAAACAAAAAGACCCAGTGAGAATCCATTTCAACATAAGTGAAAAGAAACACTCCCAAAGAAAATAAAGACTTTCAATTTCTTGTTTTTTTAAAGTAAGCTAATCACATAAAAACAAACATACATATAATCAGTGCCACAACTAAAGTTTAGTTCACACAGTACAAACCTTAATTTTCGGCAAATAAGGCATGGCTGGGGGGGCATGTGCCCCATTTGACCTCCCCTAGATGCATGCCCATATATAATAGCAAAATATAAAATTCATTATTTTTTGAAAAAAGATTTGAATTAGATTGTAAAAAATTATCATTTTAAATATTTTATATTAATCCTATTTATATGCATATATACGCCCTTACATAGTATATTATTGTGTCCACATTAGTTTGGATCATTAATATCAAGTATAAAATCTACATAAGCTAAAGATTAAATATTATCATAGCATAACTAACTAGGAGCAGGAGGGGGGGGGGGCAACTGCTATTTCAAAAAAAGTTCAATAAAATTCCGATATGACCCATTTGAAAATATTTTCAGCAATAGGAAACAGTTTACCCTTAAAAAGTCCTCCAGTTGAGGCAGATATCCCTCGTGTAAGTTTACCATAACACAGCAGAACAATGTTCAAAATTAATTTAAATTGAAAACATTTAGCAGAAACACAACAAAGTCAATGCATTTACACACTCACACGCTTTCTTATTATTGTCAAATGAACATATCAATCAAACTAACTCCCATATTACTGCAATTATTGAGCTAAGGGCACTAATTCATGCACCTTAAATATGATTCTTTTAAAGGTGTAAAAAAGAAAAACAAAACAAAAAATCCTTTTTCTTTTACCTTTCAAAAAAGATTTGTGCTTTTTGAACAACCCACATTACAGTTTGCAGCAACCCAAATTAAGTATAAGATTTATAAATCAAATCTAGTTTAATATATATTTTATTCAGAACTTTTTGTAATCAACAGTAAATTTTACAAAATTTCAAAGAATTGTGTATGAATAATTTTTTAAAAATAATTTAAATTATTAGCATATTTTTTTATTGTTCTGAATCTTGCTCACAGCAAACTTCCTGAAAGCATTAAAAATTTTTATTTTATTTTAATCATCAAATTTATTGCATTAAATTCATCAAGCATAACTGAAACAAATTTCCGATATCTATGCGAATATCACGCTAAACTGTCAGAGAAAGCCAATAACACTATTTTCAGAGACCGTAAGGCAAATTACAGCTACCCTAAAACATTATTTATTTCTCAATAAAGTGAGGTAACTTAAAAATTTTTTAAACAAGCATTTGTTTGAATACGATGTCAATATAAACATAATCAATCCCAAATGTTCACGAAGTGTGTGATAATCTTGAGAAGTTTCCCCTCTACCCTCTTCCGTTCCCACCCACCTTTGACATCATGCACGACACAGAATGCGCACTGGGAAGGAAAGAGATGAGAAGCAGGATTCTTTCCACTATCTAGACGCTTGTGTGATTATGTTCTTGCTAGTACGAAGGACGATCATGTGGTTCTATTCCATAAAGCGTTAGGGTTTTGACCAGTTCTGCGAGAAAATTGGAGACGTTTAAGTGCAGAAGTGGTGCCCAGATTGGCGAGATTCCTAATAGATGCTGAATTGGCAGGTTTTCGCGGCCGCTTTCTTTATGCATACTCCAAGAACCTCTAGCAGACGATCGCAAATCCGGTTGCAGTAAATTCTGCTTTCACAATTCGTCAAAACAAATTTTGCGCAACTCCCGGCTTGTGCTACAATTTTAAATAACCTTTTTAATACTTTGGAACAAAGTTGAAAAGTGTTTATGATTTCGGTTTGTCTGTCTGCCCCTGCGTTCGTGCTCTAACTCCCGTAAATATACATTGATTTCTACGAAATTGGTACATGTTATTCCTGTGTACTGTACCATGTACCCTATTGAAAATGGTGTATGCAGCATTGATAGTTCTTCTACAGGACAGCTCAAAAGATTTCCAATACATTATGCTCTATGGGCAGTCGTTCATTAAAGCATATTTTAGAGTTATTCGGCTATTTCAAATTAAACAAAATTTATGCATGTTATTAAGGATTACAAGAGAAAGCTCTCCATCAAAAATAGTGTCTGTATCATTAATAGTTCTCCTACAGGAACACTCATAATAATTCCAATGCATTACACCAATCTGCAAGGATTGTGCTTAGAATATATGGAGTATTTTTTTAACGGCAACCTTAATGGGTTAGACGTTGGCAACAAAAAAAGTAACCTGCCCCCGCTTATGGAATTATTCCCGACTTTTGCGATAAATTGCCAAATAGGGTGCGATTCCCCCCCCCCCCCCCCCCCCCCCCCGAAAAATGAACCCTAGCTTGGCAATATTTTCATTATTTGGCTGTAAATCAAAAATATACCTAATGTGATAATATAAAGCTACGACGATTTTAATGGAAATTTTGAAAATTCATTAACAAAACAAAACCAAAAAAGTAAGAAACATTAAAATTAGTCAAATTAATTTGTGTAAAAACTACTAAACCTTTTATTCTCTTGTGTAATGGGGGCAATTTTTACTTACACTCCTTAAAATAACTTTACAGGAAAAATAAATGTTCTAAAAATACAAAAACAATTCGAAGTTTTTTTATAACAACTGTTTGCTGTAAGAAGCTTTCATACCCTTCTCCAACTCACCGGAACTCGCACAAAAATGCTTAAAGTTTCACCATTGGGACTTTTTATTGGACTATGAGGAAGAACCTGTGTTCTTTCCCCCTTTTCCTGCAGATTTAGGATAGCGTCACATGTTCTGTTAACGCTGTGGACCATGAAAATGCCATGTTGTATAGCCTGTCAGGACTTAGACTATTGGAATTAAGTCTGTCAAATGACCAACGGTTCACTTATAGAACACCTGTAAGGACTGTAAATAAATCTTGAATTGTTTAGTGCAATATTCTTTTTTGTTGTATTTGTCTCAGTGTCTACTACAGCCCTCTGAAATCTTAAAGAGAACTATGAATAACCCTGTATACAGGATGATTGATTTAAGAGTACCTGTTGGATTTTCTTATTACCTTAAATATGGATGTGTCAACTACTCTTTCACTGAAGTATAGTTGCTTGAGCCTTGTTTAAGTGTAGGAGATAATTTCCAGCACTGTGTTGGACTGTTACAACTTTATTTATGAGGTAAAAGAGAAATAGAGATGCACAATGTCATTTATGACTGTGATAATTTTATTTTTGAAAAACATTATTTAATTCAAATTTTTAACATTATCATTCCTCACAGCAAATGTTAAAAACATTCTTCATTTTTGAATACAAACATGAGTTTACTCATGTTTGTATTCATCATTGTAATCATCATTGTAATTACTCATTTTTTTTGACACACTTTATATCATTGTTAATGTTATTGATGAGACTTCTTCAGTTATGATTTGTTTTAATTCATCAATGTTTGCTGGACTTTTGCAGAAAATACTATTTGCATGAACACATTCAACATTTGCTGCAAGGAATAGTAATGTAAAAAATTTCAGTTAAACTGTGCTTTTCAAAAATAAAATTATTACAGGATTAAGTAGCATTGTGTGTCTCCATTTCTATTCTATCTCACAAATAAAGTCGTAACAGTCCAACAGAAGGTACGATATTGTCTCCCATACTTTAACAAGAATCAAAGAAGTTATATTTCAGTTTTAGAATAGTTGTTACATCTGTCAGATTTTATTGTAATAAGAAAAACCAACAGATGCTCTTTTAAATTAATCACCCTGTATATTAAAGTCGAATGAGAAAATAACAAATGATTTAAAGAAAGGGAAAATTTTGATAATGTGTAATACATGTGTAACACATGTATTACACATTATGCATGTTCAACACAGTGTTGAACATGCTATAACTTTTTCAGCTAAATCTAATATGTTGAATTGAAAATGTAAAGATTTAACTTAATTTTAATGTATAGTTCATGTTTTAAAGGTTCATGAGATTGTAGCTAGAAGGATTTATACAAATGTCACGTGGGATAGAGATATTGTCCCACACTCTCTCTTACATCATGCTTGTATAAATGCTCCTACTTTCAAACTCATGGACCTTAAAATTTTAAAGTATACATTAAAAGTAAGGAGAAATCTTCACTCAGAATATTAGATTTAGCTGAAAAAAGTCATAGCATGTTGAAAAAAATTAAAATGTGTCAAGCAAAGTAAAAATCAATGTCTTATGACGTGTGACATAGAATGACCCTTTAATGGTTAACTACATGAGCGACCTCTGGAAACAGATAGGGACAAATCACCATGCAGTTGCTACAAACACAGGCATTCACACAACATAAACTTAGTGATTATCACTCATAGCAGAGGGGAAGCTCTTATTTTGTTTTAGAGTTTATCAAATGAATGAATATCTGCGGAATTAAATATGTTTAATTTTACTACAGTTTTTAAAAAAAGTTACTCATTAAAAACAGTGTGATATTGTTTTTATACGATTTCTTGTAATTTTGACAAAACTCCTTAGATTTTTTTCTTCTAAAATTACATGGGTGAAAACGTAATTACTTCTAAAATTGTATTTTTACTCGTTGTTTGGGGATCATAGAACAGTGATCTTATAAACAGGATGACTATACATGCAATAAAAGTAAGACATTTATTTATCTCTTGGATACGTGTTTTTTCAATATTATGAATATAAGGAAAAAAAAGAGACTATATGTATGTTATTATTTTTTAAATTTAAATGTGAAATGCAGTAATTAGATACAAAATAATAAATTAATAACTGGTGAGTACAGAAGTTGAGAAAACTGGAAATGAAAGGCGAGCTGAGCTTATAAATAGGCGACTTATATTACAAAGTTTTTAGTTATATTTTATATACACTATAACATTTCCTCCCAATTTTGTCTGATTTTTACCAGGTTTCTCACCTTAGAAAAATGCAATGCACAGTTAAGTAAATCGTCTTAGATGCTTTTTTAATTTTCCATCCGAAAAGAAATTTATAGTAAAAATAGATTTTCATATTTCAGTACAGCCTCTGCAAATTTTAGACTTATAACCTCTCATGACTTTTTATGTGGGTACCTACACCGTATTGGTGTTTCACCTTCACCTGACTGCCCTCTGTGTCGTGAGGCGAATTTGATGAACTTTGACCATTTGCTGACTTGCACTGCACTTCACTACTAGCACTATTCTGTGGACAATTTTTTTAACCGTTCTGAATTGTACTGGGCTGTGAGAGGGAAATTGTGGTCTATAGTCTTTTCCTAGGTGTATGAAAAAAAAAAATAAATATTTCAGTACAACAGTTAGTATCAATAAAATATAGGTAAATTTCTATTTTTTTAATACTAATTTCATGCTTTTCTTTTCCCTTGCAGATGCAAGATGTTTTGTCTACTGCTCTGTTCCATTTTTAGAGTTACTATACATCTGAGTTCTTCATAGTTTCACAATTTTTGAAGAATATCGGATGTTTGAATATATACTTCATAGCATTGATTGTTTGACAGTCTATTAAAAAATTGGTGATTAGAAAGAATTTAAATTTCTAAAAGTATTTAAAAAAGTTCTTTAATTTATTTTTTCTGAGTTATATGTCTAATGTATCTGCAAACACTGTGTTTTAATTTATAAATTGTTCTGTAGTTAAGTTAATTTTATCACGTGTCTAGATGGAAGAAAAAGTTTAAGTGTAGAATACCCAAAAGCCAGCTTTTTCCATTGCCAGAACTGGAAGCAGCAACCTTATTTGTGCAGTGTGTGTCAAAGAGCATTCTCCAGGCAAGGGTTCTTGAACATACTGTTCACACTCACACTGCTGAACTCACACTGCTACTGTTCACACTCACACTGCTGTTCACACTCACACTGCATGAGCTGCACTCACTCTGCCGAGTAAGTGCTGCTCACGCTCACACTTACTCGCCAGAGAAGCATAACCTTTTACAGACCGAATTCAGATACTTGCATATTTTGTCTTCTAATGTGTTAGTTAAAGGATATTATTCATTTAAGTGAGGGGGGGGGGATTTTTTAATACTATTTTCAGTGTTCTCATTTGTGAGTCTGGGTTATTTCTGACTGTACTTTTACACTGGTTTCAAAAACGGAATATAGCAATGGGTAGCTTAAATAATAAGTGAAATATTAACAATTAATGAAAGACCTATTTTTAAATTTAAGTAATGAATTAAGTTTGTAGAGGGTGGGGGTGTATCAAGATAGCTCTGTAAAAATTTATGAAAATGGCCAATTTTATGATTATTTTCCCAGTTTCCCACTCATGATAGAAATGCAACTTGTATTTCAAAAAATCAAGTCACCTCTTAACTGTATCTGCTAATTTTTAAAGACGATATTGATAAAATTTAATTTTTTATTAAATTTTTCATTTGATATTTCCAATTAGTAACATTGGCCTGTAAAAGGTTAATTCGGCATCTTTGCATTCACATAGTTGAAAAGCATTATGAGTGTGATGTGTATGAGAAAAAATTCACTCAGAAGTGACCCTTGTTTACTCCAAAGAGAGGCTACATATTTGTGATATATCTGAAAAATAATTCTCTACTATGCAGTCCCTGACTTCTCAGATTTGCACTCGCACGGAAGTGAAACCACATGTTTTTCATGCATGTCGGGAAACTTCTACTCAACAAGAAACTTTCCAGGGACATCTTGACACTCACATACAAGAGAAGAAGCCTCATCTCTGTGACGTGTGTAACAAACCATTTTCTAGACTGTCAAGTTTGATCAACCATGCATTCATTCACACTGGAGAAAAGTCGTTTGTATGCAACGCATGTCCGAAATCATTTTATCGCCAAACGGATCTGAAGAAGCACCAGCAGACCCATACAGGTGGCAAACCTTACACATGCGATGTGTGCGAAAAATCATTTTTCCGTCCAGAGCAGTTGAAGAGGCATCGACTCATTCACACAGATGAGAAACGCATGAAACATGTGTGTGACGAGTGCCAGGCAGCATTTCCTTACAAGAGTTCCTTGAAGGATCACCGCCTAATTCACTCCGGAGAGAAGCGTAATGTGTGCCCCGTTTGCCAAAAGGCCTTTACTCATCAGAGGTACGTGAAAGTTCACCTTCGCATTCATACAGGAGAGAAGCCTTATATGTGTGAAATATGTTACAAGGCATTCGCTACATCAGCAATCCTGAGTAATCATCAACGCAGTCACACCAGAGAAAAACCCCATGTGTGCGAAGTATGTCACAAGGCATTTTCTATGCGTCACGACTTGAATCGGCACCTCGCCATCCACAATGCCGTCAGGGAAAAGCCTCATGTGTGCGATGTGTGTCAGGAGGCGTTTTCCATTCTTTCACACTTGATGTCCCACCTGCGTGTTCATACTGGGGAAAAGCCCTTTGTGTGCAGTGTCTGCCGAAAAGCATTCAGTCAACGGGGAAGCTTAAATGTGCACCTCCGCATTCACACTGGAGAGAAGCCCCTTGTCTGTAGTGTATGTCTGGAGGCTTTTTCCAATCATTCGTCTTTGAACTATCATCTCAAGAGTCACGTAAAAAAAGAAATATTTGTATAGCAGGAATTCATTGCTGATAAAATCTGGGCCTGTTTTGCAGCCCCTTCACAAAATTATGATTGATTAATTCTCTAATGCTCATGGTAGCACAGGGTTTCTACAGACCTGGAAACTCAGGGAAATGAGTTTTGGTCAGGGATTTGGAAAAAAAGTCAGGGAAATTAGCAGAAATTGAAGACAGGGCAGGGAAATGCAAGAAAAATTGAATTTAGCGGTAAAATCAAGAAAATATTTGCTGTTTGAACCTAAGTATAGAAATTGTTTTATTTTCATCCTTATTAAACCTTATAAATAATTTTAAACTGTGTTCTTTATGAGCATATCTTGTGCAGTTGAAATATGCTTATTTTATCCTAAATTATTATCAAACATGCTTTTTGTCGGAATCCAGTGATGTCAAATAAGATTCTTGTATATATTAATTTTATTATTATTATTTGTAAAAAAATGGGGCAAAATATGTAAAAAATTATTAATTAAAGGATGTAATGTTAAAAAATGAAATGCAAAATTCGAGAAAGCACACTAGATAAAGTCGGGGAAGAGCGTGATGGATGTCAGGGAAAAGTCGGGGAAGCAAAAGCTGTGAAATCTGTAGAAACCCTGTAGCACATATGCTAAACTATCCTTTAAACTATTTTTTATGGGAAAAGAAATGTTTCAAAATATAATTTTGAAGTTTCATAAAAACATTAATTGTATTTTAATTAATAATAGTTGTAGTTTTATAAAAATAGGTATAAAAATTTACAAAAATGGGACCCTGAAAAAACATCCTGGATCAACTCGTGTATAATGTGTCGAAAAGAAAAGTTTGTGAAAAGAATTGAATGAATTTCTCTTTAGTCCTACCCATACAGGAATGAAGCAGTTTGTTGGTGATGTATTTCAACATGTACCCAATTGTTCATTCAGTTTACTAATTAATGAGACTTCCAAAAATATTTTGCTACTTGAAAGTTTTTAGATTCCCGAATATACTCCTCATTGTAAATATTTGCCAGACTTTTGGATAAATAAGATTTCTTTATAGCCCAAGCAGAACTCTTTACAGGCCTTTTTTGGACAGACAGAATTAATTTTGTCTGTCAGAATTAATTCTGTCTGATAAACTATCCTCAGTATTTTATTGAATGCTGTGTTCTGATATATTTTTATTTACATTTATGTAATGTGTAATAATGTTCAATTTCTAATTGTATTTTATTATAAGTAATTAATGTTTACTAATACAGTCCTAGTTTAATTTGAGGAAGCTTCAATTTTAATTTAACGCAATATGGATATCCTATTAATCATTTGAGCAAGTGAAAGCGCAAAACATAAATAGCATTATGTATATATATATATGTAACAGTCAGATGGCCTCTCGTCGTCAGGTTCATAATGAGAGATATCATGCCATTCTTACAGTTAAACACTTTATTTCCAAGTTCGGGATGAGTATAGGGAGTCAGGCTGGCTCTCACTTTTGATGTGTGGCTGTTTTTTTATAACTTTTCCAATGTCCAGACAACCTCTACAGACTTTTTTCTGCTTCTGCTTAAATACTCCCTAGTTTCTAAGCCTGCCGCTGGGGTGCAAAGGGTGTTACCCTTTCCCTGATTGGTTCTCTAAAGTGAAGTCATTTACTTACTTAGCCCAAGAATTTTAGGTTGGGCAACCACAAACGCCTGCAGTTTCAGTTTAATTTTGCACTTTTAATTCTTAAGTGCTCTCAAAAATTATCTCTGAAAGTAATATTTTTCTGGCTGTGTAATAAACCTTACAGTGAAAGTACTCTGTTTCACAAAGATGGTTTTTTCAGGTGACTTTAAATTAGATTAGATTAAATTGTCAAACGCTATTTTATTATTACATATATATATATATGTATGTGTGTGTGTGTGTGTCGGGGGGTGGGGGGAAGTGAATTCTTTAGTTTTCATATACAAATTTATTAATTTTAAAGACTATTGTGAAACATATTAAAGTAAATTTAAAGAAATTAATTTTTTATAGTATCATGTATATCTTAATACTGTTTTAATAACCTTGGTTTTATTTGTATGATTGTGATAATTAGAGTTCGTGAAATAAAGTCTTGTTTAAAGTTACATTTAAATATCTTAAAATTGTGGAGAAGAAAAAAAATGTGTCTTGACTTTTTTATTTTTTCACTCTTACTCATGGATTATTATTTTGCATAATTTCTGTCACATTTTAATGGAAAGAACGTTTTTTCTTTACGTCCTTTGATCAAAAAATGTTATATTTGATAGGTAAAGAATTTATTTATTTTGTCTTTGACATTCTTAACTTCAGTACTTTCTGTATCTTTGGTGTGACAGAAATCATGCATATGATACAAAAATGGCTGAAACAATTCCCTAAATAATAATATAAAAAATATGGCACTAAAAATGTAAAATAAAATCATGAATATCCAATAAATTATGGTCTTTATTGAAATTCCTTTTTCAGCTTCATGAAAAACTTGAAAAAAATAGTTAAAACTAGAAAATTAGCAGGTACTAGTTTAGTCCCATTTTGTGAAAACCACCCTTATAATTTTATTAAGTGCTAAGGTGTTAACAGTGCTTAAGTGTTACAAATACTGTAAATGATTTTCAATAAACAGTGAAAATCATTAAAATAAACACAACAAAGGAAAAAAAAAATCAAAATTTAAGCATATTAAATTGTACATTCGTAATTGTACATTAAATTGAACACAATCTTGACTTCCATCTTTTGAATTAACGCATTTTAATACTTTTAGGATACCACTGAATGATATTTAAGAATGAAATTGCTAATTATGACATTTTTTATTAAATTAATTACAGTTTAGTTAGCGGTGTAGGAAAGAAAAAACTTAGGGGCTCAAACACCGTCTCCCATATCCTTGGAGGAAGGCAGAAAATTACCACAAATCAGCACAATGTGGTGTCTTTTTTAGTTCTGGAATCGATCTAAACATATTGAGTCCCCGCTCCCCCAAAACTCACTGAATTGCTATGCTCCTGGTTTTAATTCTTGACTGTTATTAGGATACTAATAAAAATTACTGATAAGTTACAATTTTCATATAAATCAGAAAATCAGTCATAAATGTTTATGCAGTTTTCCTTATTTTTAATTAAAATTTCTGTCCCCCCTCCCCCCAAAATTTCTTAAAGAAATCAACATATTTCGGCCAGGGCTTAATTTCTAAAAAGTAAATAAATAAATAAAGCTCTAATTTGTTGAACAATATAATGCTATGTTGAGTAATAAAATTAGGACCAGTTATAAATTCTACTGCAATATATAATTGAATGTAAAAATTCATTGAAAGAAAATAATTATAGGAACAGAAATTGTGTGGTCTCCAATGCAAACTAAGCCCTTATCTGGGATTCTTCTTTTACTTACTTGCAACATTTCAAAATATGTGAAAGAATGTGTCTCTCAATTTCAGATTGAGGCCTAGTTTTTATGCTCAGTTTCCTCAGTGGTATAGATTTTTGGATGAATTTTTTCCAGGTTTATTTCGCGTTTTTTAGATTAGATTTGATTTTGAGTTTAAGGTAAAGCTACATGAGAGTTATCTGCCTAAAGAAGTGATTCTTCGAAGAATAAAGAAAAAAACCAGTAGACTTTTTTTTCTCCTCCTGTAAATTTTTTCAATCATTTTAGGCAGTTAAAGTCAAGGACGTACCCAGAAAAAAATTTCGGAGGGGGGGGGGGTCCAAACGGTGAAAAAGGCCGAATTTTTCACAAAAATACTTCATCATTCTTATTTTGCTATCAAAAACTGAAATTTCGGGGGGGGGGGGGGTCCGGACCCCTGGACCACCCCCCTGGGTACGTCCTTGGTTGAAGTACCTCAACCCCATATTTTAATGTAATAAAGTACATTTTATGATGATTGGCTCAAGTAATACTCAAATGTGTTTATTTGTAGTAAACAAGTTACATCAAAAAAGTGAAAAACAATTCTGAATGTAATTTTAGATCGGCTGTGTCTCTATTACAAAATGTTCAGATAAAATCTTTGAACATAGAATCCACATGCCAAAATTATGTACATAAGGGCAATTTTTCTACTCCCCCCCCCCCCCCCTCTTCGGAAAAAAAAAAACTTTTTTTTTTCTGTCCGTTTTATGACTTTTCATATCAGTAAAAAAAACAGAAATGTTATACATAATTTTCTCTCGAATTACTGAGATAATTTTGTTAACTTGAACCCAAAATGACGAAACATATAATTAAATTAAAAAAAAATTGAACAAAAACAGTCCATCTAGCTATTTTTATTCAGAGACATAAAAATCTTGTAAACAGTTTTTAAACTAAATGAATTTTAAATAATACAAATCAATCATAAGGAACCTAGATTATAAGAGAAAAAAAAACTTTTTACTGATGTTAAGAACTCGCCACTGGCAAAAAATTGGGAAATTTATCATAGTTTGCATGTAATTTATCAAAATATAATTAGTAATAATGAGAAATTTTAAATAAAATCGCAAAGGTATTTCAGTCTCGCGTCTCGGCAAGAGATGGCAGCACTGAATATTTGAGAAATTCCAGAAATCATTCGAACTATGATTGCTAGATGGCAGCACTGAAACATTTTCGCGAACTTTCTGATAGATCATTCTAGAAAGTACTAGATAAATCGATGATAGATGGCAGCACCACTGTACATTACGTAATTTTCGAGAAGTTTCCAGAAACTGAGGTAAACATATAAATAGGATGCGCTGAGCGCGACCAGTAGATTGTTTGGAAACAAACGTTGATTTGAGATAATTGCGACTTTCTCAACAGCGCTTTGCTGTGCGACAAACATTGTGTTTATACTGAACTTTGCTGCGGATTTTAACTGTTATCGTTGCATTGACTGATATTTCTTTGAAGTATCGTGCTAGTAAATATGCCGACTGGAAACGCTCCTGCAATCGGTATTGATCTGGGTACGACGTATTCCTGCGTCGGCGTCTTCCAGCATGGCAATGTTGAAATTATTGCCAACGACCAGGGAAATCGCACGACTCCCAGCTACGTTGCCTTCACCGACACGGAGAGGCTGATCGGCGATGCCGCGAAATCTCAAGTCGCTTTGAATCCCGAAAATACGATCTTCGATGCGAAGAGGCTCATCGGCCGGAAGTACGACGATCCCAAGATCCAACAGGACCTGAAAAACTGGCCTTTTAAAGTAGTCAACTCCGGCGGAAAACCGAAGATCAGCGTCGAGTTCAAAGGTGAGCCCAAGCTTTTTAATCCCGAGGAGATCAGTGCCATGGTGTTGACGAAAATGAAGGAAACTGCCGAGATGTACCTCGGTGAAAAAGTGACTGATGCTGTCATCACTGTTCCTGCCTACTTCAATGACTCCCAGAGACAAGCCACCAAAGATGCTGGAAAAATTGCTGGACTGAACGTTCTCAGAATAATCAACGAGCCTACTGCAGCCGCCCTTGCCTATGGACTTGATAAGAACCTGAGAGGTGAGAAGAATGTGTTAATTTTTGATCTTGGTGGAGGAACATTTGATGTGTCGATTTTGACAATTGATGAGGGATCGCTGTTCGAAGTGAGATCAACTGCTGGTGACACACACCTCGGCGGTGAGGACTTTGACAATAGGATGGTTGCACACTTCATCGAAGAATTTAAAAGGAAACACCGCAAAGACTTGCGTGCCAGCCCTAGAGCCCTGCGCCGACTTAGAACAGCTTGTGAACGAGCCAAACGAACACTCTCCAGCAGTACCGAAGCAAGTATCGAGATTGATGCTCTCTTTGAAGGTATCGATTTCTACTCAAAAATAAGCAGGGCCAGGTTTGAAGAACTGTGCATGGACCTCTTTCGATCGACCCTAGAGCCGGTCGAAAGAGCCCTCAAAGATGCCAAGCTTGACAAGAGCAGCATTCATGATGTAGTTCTAGTTGGCGGCAGCACTCGGATCCCCAAAATACAGAAGCTATTGAGAGACTTCTTCAACGGTAAAGAGCTGTGCATGTCTATCAATCCCGATGAAGCGGTGGCTTACGGAGCTGCAGTTCAAGCTGCCGTGCTAACTGGAAATCAAGATGAAAAGATCAGGGATGTTCTTTTGGTTGATGTCGCTCCTCTCTCCTTGGGCATTGAAACAGCTGGAGGTGTGATGACCAAAATCGTCGAGAGGAACTCCCGTATCCCGTGCAAGACATCTCAAGTTTTTACGACTTATTCCGATAATCAGCCTGGTGTCGATATTCAAGTGTATGAGGGCGAACGTGCGATGACCAAAGACAATCACCTGCTCGGAAGGTTCCAACTTTCCGGAATTCCTCCAGCTCCCAGGGGCGTGCCACAGATTGAAGTCACGTTCGACTTGGATGCCAACGGTATACTGCAAGTCTCTGCCCAAGACAAAAGCACTGGAAAATCTCAAAGCATCCGCATAACAAACGACAAGGGACGTCTCTCCAAGGAAGAAATCGAGAGAATGTTGAACGAGGCAAAGCAGTATGAGAAAGAAGACGCTGAGCAGCGGGAACGAGTCGCTTCGAGGAATTCCTTGGAATCCTATGTGTACTCGGTGAAGCAAGCTGCTGAATCGGCACCAGAGGACAAACTCTCATCTGCCGACAAAGCCAAAATCAAACAGTCGATCGATTCTGTTATTCAGTGGTTGGACAATAACATGCTTGCCGAGAAAGATGAAATTGAGCACAAAATGAAGGAGGTTCAGTCGGAGCTGTCTCCACTGATGACCAAATTACACCAAGGAAGTGCCAGTAGTGGTTACAGTCAAGGACCTACTAACAGTGGTCCAACGGTAGAAGAAGTGGATTAGAATATGAACTGTAAAATAATTTTAGGACTTTTAATACATTTTTATATATGCAATAATATTGTACTTATTGTAATTTAAGTATGAATTCTCAGTTTTTACCAAGATGAGTTCTGTTTACTGTTGTTCCTAGTCATCATGTGTAAATATCCATTGTTTGTATAATTTATTAATTTTATTTAATAAAGATATATTTAAAAAAAAATATATATTGATTTTGTTTTTTTCTTTTTTAATATTGCTTTGTGTTCATTTTCAGAAAAATTTGCTTACTATTACAATCGTAAGAATACTCAATACTCTTACATATTTAAGTAAATCATTTAAAAAAGAAACCAATAAATTGATTAATTTAATCTTTGTATTTATTGACAAGATTAAAGAAAATATAGTATTTCTAATAGCAATGTTATTTATTGAATATTTGAAAATGAATTATTATAGAAAGAAATTTATTATTGTCATAATCAGGGTTTTTTTTAAGATAAAACTTTGATTTGCATCAATTTAAAAGAAATATCGGAATAATAATTAATCAATAACACATTTTAATATTTATTGTAGAAGCATTTAATTTCCAAAATAAAAGTTCTATTTCAATTCTAGATTGTTTTTATCACTAATGAAACTATAAATCTTAATTCCAGTCTGTTGCTTTTATGAAAAATAAAAATTTGTTTTCTACAAGTCGTAATACTGTTTAAAAGTTACTTTTAGTAATTTTTGATAGTAGAAATTTCTCATAAAATTTTCTATGACCAAACAAATGGTATTCTATAAAATGGTAGTTTATAGAATATATGATCGTATAAGATATAGAGCAATACAAATGCATCAGTTAATTTTTACTGAAAGGGAATGATGTTTATGCAAACATAATATCCAGTATATTTCCTCTTTAGAATACTTAGAAATAAAACAGACATTCAAATATGTGATAATTTTTTGGCTGTATAATAAAAGCAGGTCTAGTTGCACTGTATTTCACTAACTTTTGAAATTAGATATCACCAGATTAATAAATCAATACCACAAAATAAAGAAGTACAGACATTATGGAATGAAAGGAATTATAACTTAACTCTGTGTTATTCATTAATCATTTAAATATAGAAAAGAAATGTGCAGGTAGGTTTTTGACATTCATCTTTCATATTGCTTTAAAAACAAATAAAATAAAATAATTTGAGCAATTCTATGTAAAGTTATTGCATTGTTGCTAACATTTTCTTTCATATTTAAATCACTGGAGTTTCTCTATTATTTTTTTTACAATAAATTTATAAATAACATTAATAATATAATTTCTCAAATTACAAAATAAGATAAACCTTTGTCTAAGGCAAAAAAAAAAAAAAAATATCCGTATACTTTGTTTTACTATACCCACTCAAAAAAGTATTCAAGTAAAAGCCAAATTTCTCACTTCAGTTTAGTGAGTAACTAACTAGCTTTTGGAATATGCACAGCTTGAAATATAAGAAGTTATTGTGATTAGTTGCTTCATGCTCTTTTTATGATGAACAATGCTTTACAAATGAAACTGATGTAGGAAATGACTTACACTCAAAAATTTTTTTGGAGGGTGTACATTTCTGTTTGTACAATTTTGAGCATTAACTTTATTTTTCCTATATAGATATATTTTAATTAAAATTATTACTTATACCACTTTTTTTAGGAGAGGAGGGGTAAACAGTTACATGGATGATGTAAATTTTTTTATTTTAGAAAAGATAAACCTTTTCAAAAAGATATTCATATGTTTTGGTGTACTACACTTCTATTTGCACATTGGATGTACAGTATAGAACCTGTTATCCAGAATGGTTGGGACCGAGTGTTTTCTGGATAATTGGTTAACATGACATCTACTGATTTGATTGGTAGCATAAGTGTTACTCTTTATTTTTGATTAGAATTAAACATCAATTGTTAATATTCTAGAAAAATAATATAAAAAAAATTAATATGATCAAGATAAATAATAATCATTTAGAGAGGAAGTTGTAAATATATGATAGCATCTTGAAAACTTAGTCACACACTAAAAAAATAAATGAAATACCTTACCAGATTGCTTACTTTATTAAATTCTAGCTGTAGTACTCAAAATAAAAAAACAAAAACATAAGAAATATTTTTTAAAAACTCATTTTTTTCTTTTCTTTTGGGAAAAATAGGAATTTAATCAATTGAAAAATGATTCTGGATAACTGATTTTCCAGATAGGAGGTTCCATACTGTATATGTATAGCTTGATATATTTTAATGGCATGTTAAAGTTTCTGTTACTTATAATTTACTAAGCTATTCCCTTTGTGATTTAAACCTTAATTTTATGTTTGTCTTGTGAGGTACTGGGAGTAATAACTGAAGAAACACAAATCCATGTCTGGAGAACATACATTTAATAAAGATACGCCACGAAACAATTCACATACATAACAATAATAAAAACATTCAGTAAGCTTTCAGCAAAGCGACTCTCACATCGCGTATCCGCCGGGAGAAGCAGAAGAAGTGGGAAGAGAAATACATACACAACCGTTTGCCTCCTACGCTCGGAGAGAAGGGGGAGGGACTGACGTCCCATCCTCCAAAGGGGCCAGTAGTGAGAGCTTGCTTCCCGGTGCAGTGCTTCGCAGGAGAGAATAGGTGGCATTGTAGATATGGTAAAAATATTTTATACTCTAACATGTCTATGCATTAAATTTTGGATTTCTATATATGTGCATTTTCAAGTTCAAGTACCAAAAAATCATCAGTTCAAGTACCAAAAAAATCAACACCCCCCCACAATGTCAACCTATTCTATCTTGAAAAATTTTTCACATCACCCACACCAATTATATTAATACAATTAGTGTGCTTAGCAGTTGATAGTGGTTTTGTAAGCACATCCGCACCCATATTTTCGGTGGAAACATGCGCTATCTCGATTTTTCCACTATTTATTGTTTCCCTTATGAAATGATGCCTCACATCTATATGTTTGGTTCTCTTATGAAACACGGGATTCTCTGATAATTTAATGGCACCTATATTATCAGTTAGTATTCTTACTTTTCCAATTTTTGAAATACCAATCTCATTTAGAATTTTACTTAGATAAAGTACCTCTTTAGTACTTTCAGAAAGAGCCATATACTCAGCCTCAATAGAAGACAGGGCTACAGTGCACTGCTTTCGACTTTCCCAACTTATCGTACTACCACTCATTATAAAACAATAACCTGTATATGATTTCCAATCATCGGTACAATTACCCCAGTCAGCATCTGCATAACCATATAAGGGATCGTTAGTATTCCTAAATTTCAGCCCATAATTAATAGTTCCCTTAAGATATCGCAGGACACGCTTTGCAGCAGTCCAATGGGTCTTATCGTAACAATTTAAGAACTGGCTAAGTTGGCTAACGGCATGAGAAATGTCAGGTCGGGTGGATGTTGCCAAATACATTAACCCCCCCTCCTCCAATGCTTCCTTATATGGTATCCATCAATAAAGTGACCGTTTTTTTCCGAACCGAAAATCAGGATACTTCTAAACCGCAGAGTCGGGAGAGTAAAAATCAATCATGAACCCCCCCTTCCCCAAGATTTTTTTTTAATACGCATAATTTGATTTTCTACTTTTATGAGAAAAATGAGTTGAAAATATATAGTGAATTTACAAATACAATAGGCCTATTGTATAATAATTTTATAGTTAATTTTCCAAAATAGTTTGCTTTCTAACAATAACTATAGATCACCATCCATTGATTATAGGTATGTATTAATTCATATTATAAAACAATTATTTTCATCAATAAGAAAAATGGTGATAAGTACAAGCAACAAAAAAACTTTGTAAATAACACAATCATTTTCATGTGAATTTATTCCTAGTTTAGTTTTCATAAAGCAGGACTAGCGGGACATTTTAGGGTTCTGTAGGAACAGCAGGACATATAGGTAAAAATCAGGACTGTCCCGTGAAAAGCAGGACGTCTGATCACTTTATTCAAAGAATAATCCTTCACAGTAGTGAGTGATCAGTTTTTCCTATCGGTTTTAAGCTTTTTATCTCTAGCTTTTTTTTTTTTTTTGTTTTTTTTTTTTTTTTTGTTGAAGAATTTTTGAGCTTAGCTTAAACACTACCCTGCACTTTTTAAGAAGAAATGTGAACATTCTTGAAAGCATTACTGAAATTGAAAGAAAAACTTTCTTTTTTAGCACTATTTAGCATGGGTGTCCAAAGGAATTTTTCTAGGGGGGGGGGCAAAATCCAAAAAAAATTTTCTAGAGGGGGGGGGGCAAATTTAAAACTTTTAACAAATTTAGTTCTGGTTTTGCCATTTGTATACATCATGAGACATTAACCTAAAACTGAAGGGGGGGGGGGGGGTTCCCCCCCCCTCATGGGCGCCCATGCTATTTAGAAACAGAAAGCTTAGAAAAACATGATAAAGAAAATTTTTATGAATGTTTTTATTTTTAGAGAATGAAATATGCTTGTAAGTGCACTTAAAATACTGATTATGCCAAAATTGTTTTCTTGCTTTTTCACCTTTGCAGTAAATTGTCTGTTTCCAGCTAATTTGGGAATATGAAGTTACCAGAAGTTATATCATACAAATTGCGAAGAAAACAAAAAGAGAATCAGGGTGTATAGAAAAATTTGGACCTAAGGAGCATGAGTGGCCACCTTCCTCTTTTTTCACATATTTACCTTCCTTAAAAGAAAGGGGAAAAAATTGTGATCCATGATCCCCCCCCCCCCCCCCCACCATTCAAATTTTTAAATGTAACAAATTTGATTTCATTGCTCCACATTTTTTGTTGTTAAAAATTTGTTTGAATTTAATATAAAAAAATGATATCTAATAAAACTAGAATTAATTAACATAAAATAGAATGCAATAGAATTAATTAAAATTTTAATTTAATAATCAGCAACTGCGTCAATCTGTTAGAAAACGATTCATGGTTTAAAAAGAAATGCACCCATGAAGAAAGAAAAAGAATCGCCAAACAAGCGAAATTTCCTAAATCTGGCAGATGCACGCTAAGAAATTTGCGTGCTTCGTAGGGAGCATTAAATTCATTCATCGGATTTAACGCATCCTATTTATTCTCGCAAAACTGCTCTTAACGGCAACGGAGAGATCAGTCACATCCCAAGAACGCTTCTTACCAAAACTTCAAGTGTTATGTAAAAAAAAAAAAAAAAAAAATACAAATAAAGTAATCTTGTAAACAGACAAATATCAAAAATTTTATGAGATTGCGAAACGGCAGTTTCAAAAAACATTGTGAAAGATGAAAATATATATTAATTCCTCGGAACGGCAACACTTAAAGAAATTTTTGTTTACAGAAAGTTTTAGTTTGTTTAAGTTTCCGTCAGCTGAGTCCATGTGTTCTGTGGATTTGGGTAATATTGTGACAGTTTCAGAAAGAAAAAAAATTTGTATCTTGAAAGGTAAGTATAATATTATTATTCTTATGCGAGCATTTCGTAGAGTTATATTGTTCATTTAATTACTACAACAGTATTCACACCAATAGCGATAAGTTTGGGAGGGGCTCAGTATGTTATTAACAATGCTAATCTAAAAAAGATATCATATCATGGGCCTTTATATGGCTGAGTGGTTATGTCACTCGAAATGGTAGACGGAAGGTGCCTGATTAAAACCAGGTCGCATCCGCCGACCCAACCGCTAAGAGTTTTCCGCGGTTTTTTTCGAAACTTTGTGTAAATGCGGGTAATGACCACTTAGAAAGATCTTCACGGAGGGCACCTCCTCGCTTTGTGTTATCCTGCTGACGTAGATTTATAAGCGGACTTCGGGCCAAGCACGCAAATCCGAAATACATGTTACACAAACAAGCATAGTGTACTGATCTGTGTTAGAGATGAGACGGGCTCAGCCCGAGTCCAGGCCCGAACCGGGCTCGGGCTCATGAAAAATTTCTCCTTTATTGAAAATACTGCTTGAAAAAGATTTTAAAAAGTGATTTGTGAGGAAAATAAAAGCACTTATAAAAGATAAATAAATAAATAAACAAATAAAAGGACTATATTCCGTATTCGGTGCTGTTTACATTTTGATGTTTTGTTTACAAATTGATTTGGCGTTGGCTCTGGCGCCGTTATGGGCGATGCTCAGCTGGAGTGAAGTACCCTGCCGGTGATTGTTTAGACTAGTAACCAAAGAGAAACACGGGGTGTTTTGAAGTATGGGATTTTCATTCAGTGCTAATTGAATGACGATAGTTGTTTGTTTGTGGCTGGTGATAGAGTGGATTAAGTTAATGTTTGATTTTCCTTGTGGTTTTGATTCTGTTTTACAGACTCTTTATCGTAGGTTAGTAAGAGCGTATCGGGGAATTTCGTCGTCAGTATTTATGTGTGGAATATGGAGTTTTTTTATGTTTTGAAAGGAAAAGGAGCATTCTTTTGTGTGTGTTTGATAGAAATATGGTGTGAATATAGAGCTAAATAAAAGAAAGCATGCTGGCATTACGTTATAAGCCGGTGGGTGTTGGGGACATTTCTGAGCGGTTATTTAAAAAAAAATAAAGGTAAGTGCTCTTTTTTAACGAATTTTTGCAATGTGTAAGGTTTTTAATGTGAATTTTAAATTGATATTCCATGTGTTTTATGTTTTCGTAAGTGCTATTTACGTGCTATTCTAATCATACTGACTTTATAAGAGGTGTACAACTAGGTTGTTTAATCCACCGATGTTTTTTTAAGTTGAAAACGGGCCAGTGTTTGCCCAGTTTACATTAGCTGTACAACTAGGTTGCTTAATTCACTGTTGTTTTTTTAGTTAAAAACGGTCCACTGGTTGCGTAGTTTACATAGCTGTACAACTAGGTTGCTGAATCCACTGAGGTTTTTTTAGTTAAAAACGGGCCACTGGTTGCCTAGTTTAGATAGCTGTATAACTAGGTTGCTGAATCCACTGAGGTTTTTTTAGTTTAAAACGGACCACTGGTTGCCTAGTTTAGATAGCTGTACAACTAGGTTGCTCAATCCACTGAGGTTTTTTTAGTTAAAAACGGTCCACTGGTGGCTCATTTTTAGTGGAATATATGTGCAATTTTAATGTGCTGATCGTGGAAAATGGTTGGTGACAGTCGCTGGAGCTTGGCGGCCGCCAAGCTCCAGCGACTGTCGCCATGTTTACATGGGGTGCGCACCGGCTTGTATGATTTTACCTCCTTAGTTAGTCATGAGATCCGACATTTTTTGATAAAAGATGAATACAAAGAATTAGAAAGTGCATTGGGAGTTTGCAACTATATTTGTCTTTAATTTGCACAAACGGCAAAATTTATTGTATTCTATCAATGAAGTAATTGAATTTTTTTTAATCTTTAGCTGAACTTTCGGGCTCGGGCTCGTATGAAAAGTCCTCGGGCTCGGGCTTCAAAAAATGAGCCCGAACTCATCTCTAATCTATGTTACTTTCTTCCTTCTTAAAAGGGTATAGGAAGGACTCACCCCCCCCCCTTTCCTATGCCTCTGGTTGACACCATCTACTTATAAGAGAAGGCTCAGACGCTGGTATCACCGACATGGGCGCCCATAGGAATTTTTCTAGGGGGGGGGGGCAAACTTCAAAAAATTTTCTAGAGGGGGGCAAATTTCAAACTTTTAACAAATTTAGTTCTGGTTTTGCCATTTGTTTACATCATGAGACATTAACCTAAAACTCTAGGGGGGGGCAAGTGCCCTACCTTGCCCCCCCCTTATGGGCGCCCATGATCACCGATTTTGATGAAATGTTTATGTGTTATAGGCAGTGGCATAGCCATGGGGGATTAGGGGGTCACAACCTCCCCCCAATGACGAATTTTTTGCCGTACGAATGCATATTCTTCACTCCTTATCACAAACACGTATACAGTACAGGGTGCGAATTGACGGGGAGGGATGCTGGGGATCGTCCCCGGCTGAAGAATGTAATATCCCTGGCTAGAGAAATATTAATTGATCCCTGCCAGGGATACTATTTATCCCCTGCTGAAGAAATGTTAAATTAATCTCTGTCCCTCCCTACAAGTTCAACAGTACCTAACGATTTTAAGTAATGAGAATAGAATTTTTCTTTTGTTTACTAGACAAAGGAGCAAGTAACAAGTATGCCTTTGAAATAGATATACACATGCCTGATGCCACTTCTCACTCCGTAACTGGGGTCAGGTTTCAAAGGAAGACTGCGAAATGAACGAACAAGCACTGCTCTGCCACCAGCCGAATTTTAGGGTAGACGGAGATTGGACATAGGCAGGAATATGTGCATAGAAAATCGGGGGTAGACTTTTGGTTGAATTTAAGTCACTTTTCAGATATGTTGGCTATTGCATTTGTCATATAATATCTAATATATTGTGTGAGTGTGCATTTACACCTCCCTTCCTCTTTCTTTCTTTTTTTTTCTCTCAAATGTCCCCTGCTGGAGAATGTTTTCTCTCAAATGTCCCCCCATGGAGAAAATGTTCAATTCGCACCCTGATACAGTACACGTATGAATGAGTTGCAGAAATCATAACACCACCCCCCTATGAAAAATTTTTGACTATGCCACTGGTTATAGGGAACCCATAGCAACATAAAATGCAAAAGAATTGACCACCAACTCTTACTTATTTTTGAGAAAATTCCATTTAAACATTTGATACATTGTTATATACCATTTATTTAGCAAATCTTTTGGTATACTCAGTTTCGCATTCAGCCAGAGATAAGAGTCCCAGGTAAAAATCCGGCTTAGTCTCTTCTGATTTTTTTAGCACTAAGGTGCTGTTTCGTTCAGTCCCAGGTTTTTGTCTATGCGACTTTGTCGACATTATTTGTAGACATGAACTGTCACTGTGAAGATCTTTTCAAATGTATTTGCCAGATGACATGGGGGGCAGGAGAGAATAAAATGTTGAAAGTTGCACAAGGTTATACAGTTCAATTCCAAAGATGGTTTTAATGAAACAAGAAAAACAAACACGGCACACTCATGAATTATGATGCCCCTTCCTTCCAAACAGTTTAAAATTTTGAAGTACAGTTGGAATATGCTTGGCGAAGATTGTAAAACTGTTTCGGTAGTGATTTTAAGATAGATTTTGATTCCAAAGATGTGTTTTATGGAATAAGAAAGAGTTGATTCCTGTTTTAATGACCCCACTCTCATCAACCTAAAAAAATTGCCCCACTTTAGCGAGCTTTGCAGTCATGGGTCTCTAAGATTTATGCACAAGTTTCAATGCTCCCAAAAGAACTATATGAAAGCTAAAGTGAACAGATTAGTGATAAATGCACCAGTTAAAGAATTTCAAGACACTTAATTATTAAAACTACATAGATTTGCAACCCAAAATAAATAATTAATAGAATGCTGTACTTCCATGTTGTTCCATATCACCATTTTTACTCGGAATTATGGTTGCCACATAAATACAAAATTATCTTGGCGACTGCATATGTTTAATGATCGCCACCTTGGTGAAAGTCGAAGCATTAAAGTAGAAATCAACCCAAGAAAGACAAACACAGCACACTCATGGATTATGATGCCCATTCCAAACAGTATTTAAAATGGTGAAGTAGAGTTGGAATATGCTTGACAAACATTGCAAACAGTTTTAGTAGGCGATTTTAAAATAAATTTCGATTCCAAAGATTTCTTTTATGGAACAAGGGAGAAAAATATGGCACACTTATGAATAATGATACACTTTCCAACTTAATAGAATAAGGAAAGAAAATAGGGAGGATGTATGGATTATGATATGCTTTTAACATATAGCACTTTAGTGCGTGTTTAATATCTGAAAGTGTAGACAAAAAAAGTGACTTTTACTAAAACTTTGTATGAAAATTCACAAGAATAAGTGTTGAAATTCACAAAAATGAGACCCTGAAAAAAATTCCTGGAGCGACCCCTTTACACCTTTTGAGAGTCATCATAAAAGCTGATGTTGAAACAGCAAATGGCTACAATGTGCTTTTGCCCAATGCATAGTGACATTTTTTAGATGGGCAATTAATGCACCAAGTATTGTAAATTCAATATTTTAAAGCTGTGGAAAAGTACAAAAGATCTGGCATTTTTGTGTATCCGTCATTGTTATTCGTGGTTTTCTCTGAAACTTTGCATAAATATGGGTTAGGATCCCTTAGAAAATCCCCCATGGAGGGCAATCCCCCCCCCCCCTCGGCCTAGATCCCTTGCACAAATAATTGGCTGTAACACCATATCTAATTTCCATTATTGTTATTTTGTAATCTAGCTACTGCGTAACATTTGCTTGTTCCATTTGACTCCATCCAGCTGTTGCCGTTTGCAGCTTGGAAATATCGTCAATTTTGGTACCGCATATGTTAGTGTATTATATAAGTAGATGAGATTAACATATTGAAGTATAACTAAATAATATTATTTGTAAATGATTAAAAAATTTTTTTTTCGTCTCTTTGTTCTGAAATTATTCTGCTGAATATGTTTCAATATTCAGTTAACTGAATATTCGGCAAGACAGCCGAATACGGAATAGTGGCTGAATATTTGTTACATCCCTGTTTAGAACCAGAAAGAATTTCATGTGTGCAGCATTTATCTTGGTGAAAAGTCACTCATCTTGGCAGACCACCAAGATAATACGTAAGTACCCATCTATCGTCTCACTGTGTCCCCCTATTCTTACATTGGTACTTACGTATAATCTTGGTGGTCTGCCAAGACGAGCGATTTTTCGCCAAGATAAATGCTGGAAACATGAAAATATTGATGGTGCTATTTATATTATATTAGAGCACTAAGTTTAAATAATTATAAAATATGCATTCTAATAATAGAAATATGTATTTTATGATATAATACTCTATGACAAAATTAGAAACGAAACTACACAATTTTTGTAGAAAATAAATTAATAAGAAATTAAATGAACTATTAATTTTGTTTATGTAGTACAAGACAAATCAGTGAATACTGTGGGCTTTAAAAAGTTAGGTTTGGAAAATCCTACAACAATCAGGTGCTTATCCATACCGACCAGTGCCTCAGCAGGTTTTACTGGATGGGGATGCCGAGCGACGCTATTCATGGTGCAACTTCGTTATGAATCAGATACAGGTCTATACAACATTCTTGGCAGATGTAGTGTGGTCAGACGAGGCATGCTTTTCACAGAATGGCATCTACAATAGGCAACACACCCATTACTGGGCGCTGGAAAATCCTAGATGTTTTACCAATGTTCGACATCAAGTGCGGTTTGGTATTAATGTTTGGTGTGCAATTTACAGTAACAAGTTGATTGGTCCAATATTTTACGATGGTACCTTAACAGGCGCACGGTATTTACAACTGCTGCAGAATGTAATGTCCGATTTTGTGGAGAACCTGCCAGTGTTTAATCTTAGGAATGTATGGTTTCAACATGACGGAGTGCCTGCTCACAAGACATCTCCAGTGAAGCAGTACCTCGTCACAAAATTCAGGAAACAAATAATTGGATATGGCGGTTTCGAAAAATGGCCTCCAGGTTCGCTTGATCTGACTCCACTGGACTTTTTTCTGTGGGGGATACCTAAAACAGCAGGTGTATGCAAACCCCTCCACAAACATTACAGGACCTTAAATGATGCATTACGAACACTTGTGCTAATGTGTCACCGTCTGTGCTCCAACCTGTGCACTGTGAAATTCAAACTGGATCCAAATGTGCATTGCAGCTGATAGTGCGAAGTTTTAACATCTTAAATAAAGGCATATTGTTATAAATAATTGTTTTCTTTTTTTTTTTTTTGATCGTTTTTTTCACTTTCGCAGAGTAGGGATTCACGAAAATACAAATGCACGTTTTAACCGTTCTGTTTTTCACACCCATGCCAATGAGGTGTCGTTTCGTACTAAATCGATAATGCTCTACAGTTTTGAAATTCACTTTTTTCCCCTATTTCATAGCGTTTTTGAGATATGAAAGCTAACTCTGGAGTTTTCTACCAGGTGGTGCTGTGAGCAGTCTCATTCAGTAGAGCATATTCGATTTACTATACCTCGACACCATGTTTATAAAAATAGCAACAGCCATTCTGAAATTAAGAGGGTGACAAGGGACTTTAGTGGGCATACTGTATCTTCTGAGTCGTTTGAAATAGCCTAATACCTCTAAAATACACTCAGTGAATTTCTTCCGATAGAGTGTAATGTATTTAAAATCTATTATAATCTATCCAGTCAATTGGGACCAAAAGGATAGGTGCACAGATAGATGTTACAACAATCCTAAATATAAAGTTTCAACATTCTACAACTAATAGTTTTTGAGACATGCGAGTTTAATGGATTTCTGCCCATAGAACATAAAGTATTTAGAATCTTTTAGGCGGCCCTGTAGATAAACTATCTAGTTCAGGCATGCCCAACCCGCTGCCCATTAGAAGAATTTTTTCGGCCCAATTGAAGTTTTTATCAGTCTATATTATTTTAGACATTTGGACTATAGACGGTTGAATCGAAAAAATCGTGTTGCTATATGATTGGCCATGTGCATTATATCAGCATTTGGAACTACTTATCGCTGCGAATATTTTTTTCCAAATTAAACCTGGTAAAAATAAAGTATCGCAACAGGTTGCTCGATGAAAACATGACCAATCAACTACGATGCGCATCGACTAAATACATTGATATTTAAAAAAATCTCAAGTAAAATACAAAAACAAGTGTCACATTAGTTGTAAGGTAATAAAATATTTTGATATGTGCGGCCCACCTCAGTTTAGTAAATTATTACTTGGCCCACCAACCGATTTGGGTTGAGCACCCCTGATCTAGTCGATGAGATCGAAAAGGGAGGTGCACAACTAGTTACAACAAACTCAAATATAAAGTTTCAACTTTCTATGACCAATAGTTTTTGAGATGTGAGTTACGTATGTACATTTGTACAGACGTCATGGAAAAACTGCTCAAAATAGATGCGCGATTGGTCAAAATGGGTTGTAGATGCATTTATATGAACGTGCATGCTAGCGTATGAGACACATCGCAGAAATTCTTAAAAGTAAATTCAGACCTAGTCAAAATCATTTTTTTCATCGAAATCTGGCTCCAAAAATTTTTCAAGATCACGTTATTTCCTTATACTCCGTAAAAGGAAGTAAAAAGTGGGTCAAGTATTTTCCTTTGAGAGGCTGATGCTATTTTGGCCGTCTTCCTCTAGTTGATGATCATGCTAAATCCAAGTCCGTGTTCTATAGAATAGCTGTCTACAAAGCAGGTGTATCTGCAGGTACTAATATTTGCTACTTTTCCAGTTTCTGTTGACCAATCCAATTTCAGAAAAGGGTGCAATAGTTGCTATAGGAATTGTATAATTTACCCCTTTTAGTATAATTTACATTAAATTTATAAAAAAAAGGGGAAGGGGGGGGAGCTCAACTAAAATCTCATAAAGTAAATATCCATTTAAAAGCACATGTATGAAAATCTGTAAATACATAACACAAGCTTATTATGTTCCTGTCTAAATAAAAGAAGAAATATTGTATATATTAGTCTGATTTTCCATTTAATTTATTGCTTGGCACAATTTTTAAAATTGCCAGTTTTGTGCATTTTTTCTTCTTGTCTTTAATAGTACAGACAAACTACGTATGAATGAAATAATTCAGAAATTTGAAAATACTTATTTAGAAAAGTATAAAAATAGAAATTTGGAGAATTAAAATAGGATGAGTACAGAAATATCTTAAATCCCATTGAAAAAATTCTTTTCTTATACTGATTGACTTATTTGGACTCTTTCATTTTTTTTTCTTTTCTTCATGAGAAAAAGAAGCCAAAAATGTTTTGTGCTGCTCTAGAATTTTTTTCTGGATCCGCCACTGTCTGTGAGGTAGGAGAGTTTTCAATCAATACCGTAGGTTAGTATCTTTTTCTAAAGTATTTACCACACACAAATATCAAGCCTTATTGTTATTTTAAACTAATTCAAATATGTATTTTAAAACAAATAATTCATTCATTTATGCCATTTGGTTGTTAATGACATTAGCATGTGAATTTTACTTTTTTAGAAACACTGTAGGATGGGAATGTATTCAGAAAAAAAATTTCTGAGGGGCTTCAAAAATTTTAAAAGGCTTCTCAGCAGTAAAAAATTCAGAATTTTTCATAAAAAGACTTTCATTTTAGTAACAAAAGTCAAAATTTTGAAGGATCCTCCTTAAATACAGTAGACTCTCGATATCCCGAAGTTGGTGGGACTGGCCAAAATACTCAAGATATTGAAAATAACACATAATGTCTTATTCAAGGGTATATTTTAATCGTATGTTGAAAATGTACCATCAAATCAAAGTATGAAGCAAAATAATTTTACTATTCTGACAAAAAATGGATAATTTGATCATTAGAAATAATATTAGAAGAAGAATTAATTGCTAATACACAGATCAAAACAATGACTGACGAATTTTATTTGTTCGGACTATGCCATTAGGAGGGAGGGGGGAACCTGAGTATGCCCCAGGTAATGTAAGCATTAATTTTTATATTGTTTAGTGCCATTTTTACCATCAATAAATATTTTTTAATACTAATTCCATGCTCTTTTTCTTACAGATGAAAGATATTTTATCTACAGTTTGTTAAATTTCTGAAGTTGCTATTAAAGAGTTCTTCATAATTTTGCAATGTAGAGTGAAAGGTGTTTGAGTATCTACAATACTACAAAATGATGTTGAATATCTGACAGACTACTGCCAGTTTTAATGCTTAAAAACAATTTTTTTTAAGTAAGATTCAGAATTTTTTTCTTTAATGTGTTAATTGAGAAAGACTTTCTCTCTCTCTCTCTCTTTTTTTTTTTTTGCTACTGAGACATTTAATTTAAGATAATATTTATATTTCACAAAATACTAAGTACTTTTGTAAAAGCTTATAATCCATTTAAAATGCGAAACCCTAGAAAAAAGAAACATTTTTGTGATGAGTGCCATATAGGATTTACTTGTCTGAATACTTTGAATAACCATCGCCGAACTCACACAGGTGAAAAGCCTTATGTGTGCAATGTCTGTCAAAAGGCATTTACTCAACAAGGAACCTTAAGTAGGCACCATCGCATTCACGTAGGAGAAAGACATCATCAGTGTGATGTATGTGAGAAAAAATTCATTGAAAAGGCACAGTTGATTGCTCACAGCCGCATTCACTCAGGGGAAAAACCGTATGTCTGTGACATATGCCAAAGAGGATTTTCAGTTGCCTCTTCCCTGTCTGTTCATTTACGCACTCATACTGGAGAAAAACCTTATGCTTGCAACTTATGTGACAAAGCATTTGCTCAAACATCGACCTTGAGTAGGCACCTCCTCACCCACACCGGAGAGAAGGCTCATAAGTGTGACGTATGCGGAAAGACATTTTCCACAAAGGGCAGTTTGAGTTCGCACGCAGTCATTCACACTGGAGTAAAGCAATTCGTGTGCAATGTATGTGAGTCACAGTTTTATCGGAAGGGCGAATTGAGGAATCATCAGAAGGTTCATTCGGGCGAAAAACCTTACAAGCCCAGGCCTGTTAAGCTTGCCAAATCAGATACTGAATCGGCGGAGCATCCGAAACCCTATGCGTGCGACGTGTGCCAGGCGAAATTTTCTTCCAAGAGTGGCCTGGATAAGCATCGTCCAATTCATTCGGGAGAAAAGCCGTATGTGTGCGATGTGTGCTTAAAAGCGTTTACTCATGAGAGAGCGATGAAAGTTCATCTTCGCATTCACACAGGGGAAAAGCCTCATGTGTGTAATGGGTGTGGAAAAGCATTTTATACAAAGGGAGCTTTGACAACACATGCACGCATACACACTGGACATAAACCTCATGTGTGTAATTTCTGCAAACGAGGCTTTTATACACAAGCACAGTTGCATCGCCATCACATGCTTCATGAAAGGATCAGGGACAGAAGTCACGAGTGCGACATGTGTCACAAAACATTTTTTACTAAGACAGGCGTGAAAGAACATCACCGACGCGCTCATTCGGGGGTGAAACCTTATGTGTGCAGGGTGTGCCAAAGAGCATTCGTTGCGTCTTCTTCCTTGCGTGTTCATCTTCGCACTCATACTGGAGAAAAACCTCATGTTTGCAACGTATGTGGAAGAGCATTTACTCAAACATCGACCTTGGGTAGACATCTCCGCAGGCACACCGGAGAGAAGCCTCATGTGTGCGATATTTGCCAAAAGGCATTTACTTCTCTTTCATCCTTGAAATCTCATCACCTGAACCACAGCAAGAAAAAGAGCCTGAACCGTAACAAGAAAAAGAGAGACAAGAAACGTTATGTTTGTGATGAGTGCCAGGCAGAATTTTCTTCCCAAAGCACTTTGAATAACCATTGCCTCATTCACACGGGTGAAAAGCCTTACGTGTGCAGTGTCTGTCAAAAGGCATTTACTCAACAAGGAACCTTAAGTAGGCACCTTCGCATTCACGTAGGAGAAAAACATTATAAGTGTGATGTATGCGAGAAAAAATTCATTGAAAAGTCACAGTTGATGAGTCACAGTCGTATTCACTCGGGGGAAAAACCGTATAGCTGTGACATATGCCAAAGACCATTCTCCAATAGCTCTTCACTAGCTGTTCATATTCGCACTCATACTCGAGAAAAACCTCATGCTTGCCAAATATGTTACAAAGCATTTTCTCAGTCATCCACCTTGTATAGGCATCTCCTCATTCACACAGGAGAGAAGCCTTATGAGTGCGATTTGTGTAAAATGACATTTTCCACGAAGTACAGTTTGCGTTCGCATGCACTCATTCACTCTGGAGTAAAGCCATTCGTGTGCAATATGTGTCAGTTGAAATTTTATCGGCAGGGCGATTTGACGAAGCATCAGAAGGTTCATTTGCGTGAAAAGCCTTACAAGCCTGCTGATAAGAAAGCCGAATCGGCAAAGCATCTGAAACCTTATGCGTGTGACGTGTGCCAGGCGAAATTTTCTTCCAAGAGTGGCCTGCGTATGCATCGCCCAATTCATTCAGGAGAAAAGCCGTATGTGTGCGACGTGTGCCTAAAAGCGTTTACTCACCAGAGAGCGATGAAAGTTCATCTTCGCATTCACACTGGGGAGAAGCCTCATGCGTGTAACATGTGTGAGAAAGCATTTTCTACAAAGTCTTGTTTGACTTTACACGAACGCGTTCATACTGGACATAAACCTCATGTGTGTAATTTCTGCCAACGAGGCTTTTATACACGAGCGAAATTGGATCTCCATCACATGCTTCATGAAAGAAAGCGTGGCAGAAGTCACGAGTGTGACACGTGCCACAAAACGTTTTTTACTAAGAGAGGCTTGAAAGATCATTATCAACGCACTCACACAGACACGAGTGTGAAGCCTTTCGTGTGCAAAGTGTGCCAAAGAGCATTGTCAAGTTTGACAAATCTGATTGTTCATATTCGCACTCATACCGGAGAGAAACCTCATGTGTGCAGCCTATGTGGAAAAGCATTTGCTCAAACATCAACCTTGAGTAGACATCTCCGCATTCATACAGGGGAGAAGCCTCATGAATGTGATGTGTGTAAAAAGACATTTTCTACTCGTGGATCCTTGAAATCACATCTCCTGACCCACAACAAATAATTGGTTTAACCCACTAAGTACAGTTTTGAAAAATTGCCATTTTAGCAATTTTCCCCATCTTTTTTAACTCTTTGAAGCACAACTATTTCCCGATGTTGAAAAAGTGCAGCCGTTGCCATCACACGATTTAACTGCAAGCAAGATGGCAGTGTAAAAAATGTTCTGTAGCTCTGTGTCACGCACAGGACAATTTGATCCACTCCAATCTTGCTGATAGTTTAATCATGCGATGGCAATGGCTGCACTGATTCGGCGTTGGACAATCTATCTAGATGTCCTCCTTAGGTATTTAATTGAAATGAAATGTATTGTTCGCAAATAACAGCCAAAATGTCAGAGTTGTGTCCTCACAGCGAGGACGCCACAGGTTAAAGATACTGACAGTGAATGCACACATTGTCAGCACACAAGTTTAGAATTTCGAAAGTAGTACCTTAAGAAATTTAATAAGAATAGTGATTTTTAAAACATTATTAACAGAAAATTACATGAAGAGACAAAAAATTAAGCCTTAAAAATGAGGGTTTACCTGCAAGACTTGTTATTTTTAAACCATTGAATTAACAACAGCTGATCTCTAAGAGTACCACATAAACAGGAAGATTGTTTCATTTAACTGGTTATTGTCTAAGTGGTGACGAAGTGGGTTTTACCAGGTTTCACCTGAATCATGGGTAATGTGTTCTAATTGTCATATTGTAAAATAGATGTGCATAACCTTTATAAAAAAAAAATACTCGTCATAAGTGTATTTTTGGTAGCATAGGGAAGATACATGCCTCTCAACATTTTTTTAATCTCCAACATTTGTTTGGGTATTGAAAAGAAACTTCCCTTTTCTGCTCTTAAATTGGATATGCTCACCTCCCCCATTCTGGAGGGTGGGGGGAGAGAATGATATCCCTACACCTATGATATTCACAGAAATGACTGGACTACACAAACACTTATTTTGGACCTGATTTCTTGAAGGGGAAAAAAAGGAGGGAGGGGGAAGCAAAAGAGTAAAATAAAATATTCTTCAACTTTAAGAATCATAAAAACATATAAAAAATGAGGGAATCCCCTTCATTTCAGGATTGCAAATTCAGTATTTTTAAAAACACGAATGAAAATTGAAATTTCTCAATCCCCCCCCTCCTGAAAAACTTAAACATATGCTAAGTCAAAAATAATATAAATTAACCCCCTTTGCCACCCCCCCTTTTTTTAATCATGCATTACATTTACTGCTAAAATATTAAAATGAAACCTTGTGAACAAATATCAATACAAGTTAATTTGACTATTGAGAGCTAATTTGATTGACAATTTTTTAATTAGTTCAAAGGCCACATAATTTGGCTACAGGTTGTGCACCTCTATTGTAAAATAAAAATTTGAACAAATTTTTTCGTGACAAAAACACTTGAAATAACTGATATTTAAAACATAAAATAATTAAAACTGCAGGAATCACACTGATACAGGTGGGTCACAAAGGCCATTATCTTGAGAAATATGGGTTTTTGCCAATGCATAGACCATTATGTGTGCATTTTTTACATTCTAGTCAACAAAATGCGGGTAAAGTACACAAAAGTGAGTAAATGCGAACCCTGAATTGCAAAATAACATCATAAAAGTTATTTGGCAGGCCATGCTAGTATCTTTTATGCAGGCCTTGCAGTCGGTCCTATTTTAAAAAAATTCCTACCTCTATAAATAATAGAGTAAATGTTCTGCTGCTTCAACTGTTGTTAAATGTTTTTTCAGATGTTAAGGTTTCGCCTATCAAACCATTAAAGTACTAGGCTATATAAATAAAACTTTGATGAAGGTAGGAATTTTTAAAAAATAGGACTGACTGCGACATCTGTTTATATTATTTTGAAAAGTTTTTAATTACTTTAAATTTTTCTGCAGAAATTCTTATATTAAACTAAAGCAGTGTGTATATGATCTATCCTAAGATGTATTAATTGCCCTGTCAACTAATTTTTAGTTCTGTGGCATAAAGAAAGATGTTTATCTCTGGACACATGAAATTGCCTTAAAAAAAAAAAAAAAAAAGGTTAATGAAATTACCGATTAAAAGAAATCTTTTAGGTAAAATTCTACCTAAAAGAACCTTCTGTTGTAAAAGCATTTACAACATTGCAGGCTCAAAACTACTAATACTAAGTAAAAGCAAAAAAAAAAAAGCAAAAATGTGAAACAAAACATTGTTCACTTTAAGAATCCTATAAACATAAAAAATTAGGTGGAATCCCACCAGTTTTTATGTTTTATTGATTATCTTATATAACTTTAAATTTTAATCTGACATTAGCTTTAACTTTATATGTTAACCTAATAAGAATTTTTGAGTCGGAACTATGATATACAACATATAGCAAAAGTTAGCAAGCTTTGCTAAATTGCATGAAAAATAATGGTATAACAACCAGACAACATAGACAAAAATCTTAATCATATCAAAAACTGCTGAGGCATGTGTAAATGCTTGTATTGAAATCAGTGTAAAATGAAACTAGGGCATATTTTATGGATTTCCTTATTGAGATTTTTTAAGAACATTTTGTTTTGAATTGCATGCTGTTCTGCTGTGATATTGAAGATAAATTGTGGAACATGAACAAAAAAGCTATTTTTATTATTTTTTTATCTTGCTATGTGCCTGATACATCTGCTGAATTAGTGGCATATGGAAAAATTAAATTTATCTCATTTCTGAACTTTTTAAATGCAGGTATTATGAAATTTAATGTACGAGAGTTGTTTAGCTTTTTTAAACAAATGATGAAAGTTAAAAGGAATGACCTCAAACCTTGTGCTTTCTTAATGGGTGTCAATTATTTACTTATATTTTGCTCTTGATATTCATTTTCATTAGTGTTTTTTCAAGCTTGCTTTACACTTTCTGACCTGTTTGACCAATTTCTCTTTGAATTAAGAAATTGTAAGCATTCATTGCCTCTGAATTTCAAATGTTATTCAATAAAAATATTTTTTCAAACATATTTTTTTCTTATTTCTTTCTAATGTTGACTTTTACTGTACATAAATGAAACATTTTTAAAGAAAGCTCAGGAGAGGTTGAGACTGACATACCTAAATAGTGTAAAATCAGTTTGAATTATCAAACTGTATGTTTACTCTATTGTTTAAAATAATCAAACAAATGCAATAGATTTTATTCGGTAGTAAAATAAGATAGACTGTAAAACTACTTTTCATGGATGTAGTCAGACAGGAAATTTGCACAAGTCTATTTGCAGAGAAGCTTGGGGCAAAAGCTTCATTAGCCCCCCCCTCCCCCTCTAGCGAAAAATTTTTTATACCCTACAAAGCAACTTTCATATCACTCCATACAAAGGAGGCTATTATAACAGCATAAAAAGGATTTTTTATGCAAGATGTAAAGTGGAATACAATATTTTGATAATGATAGTATTATGTAGGATAATAACATTTCAACTCTGTTTAAATTTCAATTTTTAATTTTATTCCATAGTAACACATGTTCCACATTATATTTATTTATAGTGGGATAAATCTTCACTTCATTCTCTCTCTCTTAAGAAGCTTTTTCCTTTTATTTGTTCTGATTGAAAATCAGCTCTATAGTTTCCTTGCGATCAGTACACATGACTACATAGGCCATGCCTAAATGATAAGTTTGTCCTGAATAACTGGAATAATTGCCTGAGACTGTACCGTTTAGCTAAAAAAAGATGTAGATCTAATGCTAGGGCTATGAAATAGTAACTATTAATACTATTATTTTTTCATAAAATTAGTTCCTCTGTCTTTAATTTTGAATTAAAATCAAGATTTGCTAATTTTTGAACTTAAAGGATAATTTGGGGGGGGGGGTTGTGTTGGCCCAGGCACTCGCCCTGAATGCCCTGCCGAAAATTAGTCCCTGACAATCCCCCTACCAAAATTTGAGTTTTTGTTGACAAAATGATAACAAGCAAGCAAGTATAATAGCATTTATAAGAAATTGTGCATAAATATTTTTCTTTCTGTACAAGATGTCCCTGAATTCATGGACCACACTTTAAGGGTTGGCAAAATACATATAAAAATAAGCATTTTTTGCATAGCAATGTGGAGTCAGAAGTGGTGTTTTAACGGGAAACACAGGAAGTGCTTTGGAAATGAAGAAAGGCTACTTATCCACATTATATTACATTGAGTGCTCAAATGTGCCGCCACCTACATAGATACAGGACTAGTAGTGTCTAGCAAGGGATTGGCATACCCTTTTGAAGATGTCAGGTGTTTCACAAACAGTTGCAGTAGTGATTGAAAGTCTTTCTGTGAGATCTTTATAAGAGTCTGTTAGGGCAGTGCCTCATCATTTCCCCATTTGAAAAAAAAAGCAATACTTGCAAGCCCAGATTAAAACCCAGATACATTGCCACTGAGGGCAATGAAGATAGAAAAAAACATGGAGGTACATTAGAAAAGCAAAATTATATACTTTTTGTGAACCAAAATTATTCTATTGAGTCTTGACTATGTATTTTAGTTTCAAAATGTAACATAAAAATAGAATATATATACATGTCATTTTTTAAAAACTTCTGGTGATTTTCTTTCTTTTTTTTTTTTTTTTTTTTTTAGTAATTTTTAAACTTTTATTTTGAACTGTTTTTCCAGTAAATTTTAAGCGATTGGGTGGGAACCTGGATCCATCCAATCGCTTTGCTCATTATGTAGTCCAGGATGCTTGATAAATCTAATGAATATGCTGGCCTAGTGACTGGTCTACCTCATCCAATCCATTGAGGACAAAAGATGGTATTAGATAAACTGAAGTATGTTTAACACGAAAATGCTTAACATGAAAAACATTTGGTGCCCTCAGTTTTTATGTTAAACAGTTTTCACTAATTGCACTAATTATAGTGATTTAGCACTAATTATATTTCACTAATTATAGTGAAAATAGTCTAAAATCTCATCATGCTGACACTACATGACATTTCATTTCCAACCCCACATTGCTGTTCAAAAAATAATTTCATATTTATTTTACCTGTCTTTAAAATTTTGGCCTTGAATTTAGGAATACCTTGTGTATGCCAAAAAGTATACTCTAAACCAATGTTTGCAAAAATTTTTATTTATATGTAAATCATCACAGAAATAAAAATAATGGTAATTAAACGAAGGCATCGAAGGTACTCTGTTTTAAAAGGATTTTCAGAGCTATATAAAGTAAACTTAAAATAAATAACTTTCCTAAAATATTATAAGAAAATATGCCGGCTGTTTCATAATAGATGTTAAAGCGATTATCTTTTAAACTGTAAGTGATAGAAACATGCTTTTAATTAGAAAAGTTCATCAAATAAAGAGTAGCTTCAAAAAATGGCAACTTTTTACTAGGATTGTATACAAATTAAAATATGAAATTTAATTTTTACATGGTCTCTCCTTTCTTATCCTTTTTCTTTAGAAGAATGTGGCCCTGTGTTAAATGTAAATTTTTAAAATCCCATGTCTGTGAGTAGAATAGTTTCAGAGATATTGCAATTTGAAAATTTTGGCATTTGTCGCCAAGCACTAAGGGGATGTCTCAAAAGTGAGAAAAATGTAGTTACTTTTCAAATGACGTTAATTTATGTTAATGGTCACTCGATAGACACAGTTGGCTTCTCAAATCCTAATTTAGCTAGAATTTTCTTCTAACACATGCTAGCAGCTTCAAGTGAAAGTTACCACACCATAGTAACCTACACCATTATTTTGTCTTTTCTTTTACACTTTAAAATCACTTCTCTAGAAGCATGATGTAATTAATGGATGATCCCTAAAAGACTTAAAATATCACTAATTTCATAAAGCAGTACGGATAACTTTAGGTAAAACTGTACCTGCTAACTTCACACATTTGAATGCATTTAATTGTCTTTCCCAACATGGGATCATTATTTAACTTTTATCAACTCATAGTAGATCCCTTAAAGTAAAGATTTTTTCACCTGAAAACCAGTGCCAACACAGTAGGTAAAGTTAGGTAAGTCATCAATTTTAACATTAATTTTCTTGCTAACTATTCCACTTAGAGACATGAGATTTTTAAAATTAATTATCTTAGGCAAAGATCAGCATATAAGTGATAGGAGGGACCGTGTAAAAATTAAATTTCGTATTGTAATACGTACACAACCTCTAGTAAAAAAAATTGCCATACCTGAAATTACTCTTTATTTGATGAGCTTTTTAATTGAAAGTGGGTTTCTATCACTTGCAGTTTAAAAGATAAATGTTTTAGCATCTATTTTGGAACACCCGGTATGCAAATATTAATAAAAACAGATGACTAAACATTAAATTTTATTATGAAGTTGTCAATTTGCAAAATATCTATATACATGTATTCCGAAAATTTTTCTTCAAAATATGTTATTTCGAATTTAGAATAGCGTAAATTGCAAAATTTGATGTTTAAAGACTACCTTCTTCCAGCAACAGTAGCTGCATACAGGTGCACCTAAAAATACAACAAAAGAAACACAAGGTCGTGGAACTCTCAACAACTTTTAAACCTCAGGAAAATGTTAGCCTTGAGGGATTTTGTAGCTTTTGTTAACCTTAAAAAGCTACATAGAAAGTGACATCAAACATGCTTGAAAGACTATATTTATTGTTAAATGTAAGTATGAATGTTTAAAAAATTCTATAGGTGTATGTATAAATTGGAAACTAACTTAAAAACTTTTTATCTCTGAATCTTTTTCTCACCTTGAGATTTGAAATAGACAAGCTCAACTGTTAAACATTGGCCTTCGACAGCCCATTAGTGAGTCAAGGCCTACACTGCCGAACTACGCCTTTGCGACCATGCCTCAGCCAGGTGGTCAGCCTAATGTGACCAGTGTTTAACTTCCAAGCAAGCTTGGTACTCAGTTCATTGACCAACTCAAGGGATGAAAGTCTAAGTGAACCTTGCCCAGCCTGGGAATCGAGCCCCAGACCTGTGGTATGGCAGCAAAATGCACTATCCGTTGTACCTCCAGACTTCAAGTTCAACTGTACCTATATTAATTCTATAACTAACTACTTATAAAGGCATTAATTAATTAAAATATTTTTTTCATAAAAAATGCTTTAAGCATACATTTAATTTATGTAAATGACTTATGGGTAACTGGTTACAGTAGAAGACTTTAAAAAATCTGTCAATCTGTAATCCTAAAAGCTCTAAAATCCACACTGTCTGTTCAGTGTAAACAATGAAATCTTCCCTACCAGCTACAAGTTCAGAAAACTACAATATAATCTCAGAGTAAAACTAAATAAATTCCCACTTGAAGGAAATGATATTTTAGAATTTGTGTCCTATAATTGATAATATTGACAATCTTCAGATGACTGACAGTCATAAAATTGATACTAAATTAATCATACGAATCAGACTCTGCTATAATAACAACTCTGAAGATGACAAAAGATTGATAAAATAGCTTTAGATGAAGGTTTGCCACAGAGAGAAATACCACAGATTTGTAGATCAGTGAAGTTATGTAATGGCAGTAATCTTTCACATTGCTTGAAGGGAAAGCCAAATTAAGTTTACCACCAGATAAAGTCTCTCCACAGCATATAGTGAGCCTTCGTCTGTTTGTCTTTTGGAGATTTTCTTGTGTAATGCATATAGAATGCAGCACCATGCAAGTTATCCAAATTATTTTTATTTATCAGAGACCATAACCCAACACCACTAATCTTTCCAGGTTTGATAGTATTTGGCCAAATCTACTCTTTGCTCATGCATAATGTTCAGGAATTGTTGCTTTCTCTCCAAAAGACAAGAAGGTTCCATTATACAATGTACAGAGATTTTACCTGGTGGTAAACTTAACTTGGATACTGATTACTAAGAAATGCTAGAAACCCATTTACTGCCATCTGCCAGAAGAATTGATGGCTGAAGTTTGATTTTCCATCAGGACAACATACCCATTCACGTTGCAATATCCTCCTGAGAATGGCTTTTTGATAATGGGCAGTAAGTCATGAAATGTCCTACCTATTTCGCTTGATAATCACTAGGAAAGTGCATGCGGTATCCTCAGTAGAATGGATATGCAAATGTCACACAGTCTTTTTGTGGCAGAATTGAAGACCTCCATGTTTGAACACTGGGATAATGTTGATAATATCCTGCAGGTGTTGATAAAAGATATCCCACTCTCACCTATTTGTTTCGTTCTTATTCGTCAGTTTCATATCCTGTTACGGCACATAATCTGCAGGACACACTGCACAAGAAGAGCTAAAGTGGAGTCCACAGGAACGTAGCTAGGGAGTGCCCCGGGCCATGAGGGCTGTGGCACTCCCCAAAATTTTGTAAATCTAATTTCTACCCCTCCCCCCCCCAAAAAAAAAAAAAAATTCTCCCTATGTCTTGAGCCCATACCTTTGCCTTTTTCTTAATGACAATTTAGCAATTTCATGAAAGCTTAGTTGTTTGTAATGTTTCTTTCGTTTTACGTGGACAATGCTAATTTTCCCCTGATAGCAGAAAGTCAACTATGCTGGCATGATAATCTGCACTAACATTATTAGAAATCAATGAAAAACAACTCTCAATTTCCTTAAAAATGCTTTATTTGAATAAGCAGAATGAAGTACAAAATTTTAAGAAAATCAACAAATAATAAACTAATTTCTATATATTTTTTTAAAGTGTGAATTTAGTGAAAAGGAAAAATTACAAGCATAACAAAGTAAAAATGGAAAAAGAAGAAATCATCATGGGCATTTTTACATAAAATGAATATATTACAACAAAGCAGTACTAGAAAAATATCTACAGTTCTACATATTTGCTAATTTTTAAAAATAATTGTAAAATAATGCATAATGGGAGGCAGAAATGTTCCAAATGTGAATTAGACTATCATCCTAAATCTACAATCTAAAGAATACTTGAAAATATTTTATCTTTTAAATAATGATAAAAAATAACAAATGCTGTTTATATTATAAAGTAATCTTTTTCACACTATTTCAAACATTAAAGCAAATCAAAGTGTGGCAAAATTACCAAACAATAGAATTAGAGAATATTTGGTATTCATATTTTAGCCTTTTTTGCCAGTAATCTTTTTCCCCTCCCAAGAGCACCAATAGCAAAATTATTTAGCAATTCCCAGTTTACCATTTTGTTAATTTTATTTATTTACCTTAGAAAGCAATTGACTTTTTACATACACTGTCTTTTTAAACCTCACCATTTATAAAACAGCTTTGGTTTACAAAATTTAAAGTGATCAACGGCTAATACATAGGTACCATACATTCTCTGGACGGCAACGCTAAGAAATTTTTGTTAGCAGATTAAATCCTTAGAGTAGCAAGTTTTACTAACCAATTTTTGCTTAATGAAAAATACAAATGAATGCTCTCTCAGTAATTTAAACTTAACCTTTTACAGACTGAATTCAGATCCAGGTATATTTTAAATTAGTTTTTTGTACACTATATATACTTTATACCTATTTTCGCATCACAAGCACTTTCAGCCATGCACATTTCCATCATCAGGTGTCTTCCTGTTTCTTTGCTTCTCGTTCTTTAATACTTTTTAGCCCCACCCACCAACTTTCGTCAATGTGTGCGTGAATCGTGTTATTACCTGCGGTGATGTCATTCATTATTTCTATTGGTTCTCTTCTTAGCCTGTAGCTTTTATTTTTGTAGTTTGCAATTTTTTGAATATTATCAAAATCAATGGTGAGGGGGGTGGTTTGAGCTAATCTTGAGAGGGCAGTACTTGGTTTATCAAAATACTTTATATGTTCTTTTTTTTGTTCTTTAATTTTGTAATACTATGATATAAACATATAAATTTCATCAAAAGTGGATCTTCAAAAATTAAAAATTACAACTCAAATTGTTAATTTACCCCTCCTCTAGAAAATTTTGTTGAAGTTTGTTACTCTCCCCCCCCCCCCCCAAAAAAAAAAAATGGATGCCCATGTATCATTCTAATTAAAAATATTTGTATAACACTTGATTTAATACATAAAGTACAAGCACAATTTCATTTTCACATAATGTATATTATTTCAGACTCTTGTATATTATTTCAGACACAAGCATGATTTTAAATTACTGAGAATGTAATAATGACATACTTACCAACTACTCTGGTTCTTCCGGAGCGACTCCGTAAATGTGTTACTATTCTGAACACTTCGAACAACATAATATTTTCTCCAAAAAATAGCCAACATTGGCATTGAACGTAAAAATATTAGATAGAAATGTATGTAAAATCTGAAAGAACATGCTTTATCTTGCAGGAAGAAAAATGATCCATTGCCCTAAGGGTTTAAAAGTAGAAATGACTTCAGCACTCATTATTTACTTTATATTAATTACATTTATCTTTTTTTAATGTTTGAAATAAATAAGATGAATTCTATTTTTAAGGGCCTAGTGTAATCTTACAGTTAATGATTAATATTTTTATGTTAATTATTATGACATTAGTTAATGGTGCATTATTTGGTTAATTTTTAAATACCTTTATTACAAATAATTAAGTTACAACTTTTTAAAAACTGTTTCATGATCTGCTCCTGAAGACCTCTAAAAACTCTGGAGATTTTCTCAAGTTGCTCCTGATAAATGTTTTTATATGTTGGTAGGTATGTAATGATGTAGGTAATGGTTAGATAATTAAAAAAAAATTAATTTGAAAAAGGTAAGAATAATGTTATGTAATGTATGGTTTGACATATGGAAGATATATGAAAAAACAATATATGTTGTACATTTATGTGTTGAATAAATGTTTGTTATTGCCTTAAAAGTTCATTAGGTAGTTGTGTTGTGTGTTAGTTCAACACATGTTCATATGTAATATTCATTATTTTTGGGTGATGCTGATGTGCAAAATATAGAAAGGTTAGGAAACACTGGTTTAAGTTATACAAATATCTGGGAAATAGCTTTCTTCAAATAACCCATGTATATGCTAACATTTCTTCCTGTTATTTTCCATGAATTTCCTTTCTTTAAAATGAAATATGATGAAACGAATGATTTTAACAACTGAGTGATCATCCAGTTGTTTTGAAAACAATTTGCTCAGGAAGTTATTCACTTGTAACAACCTGTTGCAGAAAATATTTCTACAACATATAAGGGAAAGAAAAAAAAATTCTTAAATTTAATGATAAAATAAAATTATCAATGTAACAAATGTATAAATATTTCTAACAAGTTTAGTGTTTTGTGTACCTAATAACAAAATATTGTATTTTATTGCACAAGCATGCTGTAGTACTAGATACTTTTTTTTTTTCTTTCAAACACACTCCAATAGCAATTATTATGAATTACTAAGAGAGCACTGTACTTATTATACAATGTAAAAGTGAATAAACACCAAGAATTTTAACTGATAAACTGATAACTGTTTTAGATAGAGAAAAAAAAAAAAAAAGCCTCGAAAAGAGTGTATTGCAGGTAGAAAGTGCAAGTTAAAACAATCTACTTCTTGAAAGATTTAATATTGAAATCCAGGATCAAAATTTTATTAATGTTTATATATTTTTAAGTTGATTCAAGGAAAATATCAATTTAATTTTTAATTTTTTCAAAAATCTTGCATAAAAACCAACCAATTAAGATACACACATGATTATATAAGGATTTAGGAATTTTATTTAAAATAAGCAATGATGAAAAATTAATCAAATATTGTAAAACACTATGGCAATTTTAACTACCATCAGTAGATGAATAGTTGAAAGTTTTGTAATTGAATTTATTTTTCGAATGTGTATCTTCTAATTTCAAAAACTATTTTTAAAATAAGCCAACAATTTTAAGATTAACTTGTACACTTGGCAAGTTTAAAAAAAAAATTTTTTTTTCACTGTTTTTCTTCTTCTGATAAATTATTAAACTACTTCACAAATATCTTTTCTTTAATTTTGGTGACATTTATTCACAATTAATAGCTTTATAAATATAAATATAGCTTAATATAAATGTAAAATACATGAACAATAAAAAGTCAGAGTAAAGGATGATTTTTATACCTCTGGAAACACATGTACAACTTTTATTACTCTTATGTGTTTTTTACTATAAATAATACTTTTTACTTGACTAATTGTCATATTTTTGGGTTGTCAACAGTTGTGTGAAATACACTGTTTTTTAAAACTGTCTAAATTATCAAATTTCATCAATGGTCATACATACTAAGTCGAAAAAAGTATTGTTGAACAATCCATGCTTTTAAATTTTCATAAATTTTAATTTCATAGCATATGCACAGACAAAAGGAAAATTTATGGTGAAAAATATTTTATTTTACAAAATCACCGATACCCTCAGCAAAATAAAATAACTAAATAATGTTTAACCAGTTTGATTATTTTATTTTAAATGAAAATATCCAAGCAATTGCTGTTACAGCAAACTATAAAGGAATTGCATACAGAGAAATAGTTAAAGCTACACCATTTTAACATTTTCAATGTATATTTTAATCTATATATAATACTACATCTAACATAGTACTACAAATATATACTATAGGACATGAGGTATATAGTCAAAAGCAGATATTTAACCATGCACCCATGTGAGAGAGAATCTATGCTTTGAAAATTTAAAACCCAGTTCATGAAATGAATAATTAATTAAAAGCAATGGAAAAAAAAAAAATTAGCGACAGCAGATAATGTAGGTTGATTTGGAAATATTATATCCTCTTTAAAATCTCAACACTTAATATTTACATATCAGTGAGAATGATGATTTTTAATTTTTAGCAAAATCTGGTGCACTGTGATTTTGTGCCTTAGCTGAAACCTTAAGATCTCACAAATACAAATCAACAAATTCAAACTTCAAAAAAGTTACACAGTGGAACTTCTATGAGCGACCCCCTCCTCCAATGACCCATTTTTTAAGGCACCGATTTTTCACCCCATCTGCTTAAAAGATCCTCTACAAGAAATCACACAACCTTCCATAAGAGACTGGACCTGGTTCCCTGTCCAAAAATTGTTCCAGAAGAAAAGGAAACAAAAACTACATTCCAAACCAATCGCTCTAATGCAAATCAACAGCAGGTGAAAGTACACATACAAATCTTGTAGGCTAGAGAAGAGATACATGTAAGAAACGAGTGATTGTATCGTTGGAGCAGCACACTCCAGTGATTAAGTCACAAGAAAAAGGAAATTCGGTCAGGAATTGAGCGATTATTTTTGATTGTGGAAAAACTCAATAAACAAATTTTAAAGCAAATAGATTTTACTATAAATCAAAATGCATGAAGAATATCAGGATAAATGCTCTTTTGTCAATTTTCTTTTTAAATAATGGGCAGTAATTTGCCAATTAGGCATTGTCCCTTACAACTGCCCGAATGTGTGGCTACTTTATTATGGGGACCCCCAGTGGGTGGCCAGCATTACCCCCTATGAAGGGACGAACACTATGACAGCCTCGCCCAGTTGGAGGATCGAACCCCAAGCACCAGGAATTGAACCCGAAACTTTAGTATGGTGCTTTACTTACTACACAATGTGGTCAGCTTTTATCAAATGTAAAAAATAAAGTAAAGAGAGAAGCACTCTTGGAGAGAGAGAAAAAAATGAAACAATTTGATACTTCTAACTATTTTATTTAAATTTTAAAAGTATGCTTGTACAATTGTTTATCTATTAGTACTCAACTTCATACATAACAAAAGAAACAATATTTTTTAAGCATTTTTCTTTCTTAGCTATCAAATGTTTATAATTCTTTGAGCGACCATCTCTCTTAGTCACTCATTTTTTGTGGAACAGAGGATAGTCTTTACTCAGAAGTTTCACTGTATTTACAGGGGAAATCTATATTAACTGAATAAAATTATGAATTTAAAAAATATCAATGCATATCTATATACTGTCCAAAAAATATAATCTTTTCATATATTTTTAGTTAACTTCAGCTGTGCCATCCCACATAGGATGTTGAGTATTGAACTAGCGAGTAATTTTGTAAATCAGCTTGGTAACACTGACTATGGGTGCTTGGGGTCACAGAAAAAATCATGTGAGTGCAGAGCACCCAGAAAATTTAAAGGAACAGTTTTAGTTACTTTTATTCAAAAATCTATTGCAAATTCAGAAAAAGGATCATTTATTAAATTGTTTCATTTTTTATTACTGCTTGTCACAATATAATATGAAAGAAAATCAATTACTTAAGATGGAATCGTGAATGTAAAAAATTAACATTCTTGTTTAGAATATGAAATTTATTCTAGCTTGGTTTTATTCTTATGGGTGCTTGTAACCTAAGTTGAAACAGAAAAATTTAATGGGTGCTCAATGTTTGTATAAATTCTGAAAGTAAAATTCTATTACTTGTTGGTCATGTATGTGGTTGCTTTAGAACTTGAGTATCATTGAAAAAAAAATTATAGATACTGTGAGCTCCTTTAAAACTAATTAAGATTAAATTGATATAAGGGGTTCAGTAAATATCAACTAAGAGAGGGTTTTTTTTTTTTTTTGGACAGTCATTCCTTCCTAAAAAATAGTCAATCTAAAGTACCCACAAAATTTTATAAAGTCGGTGCCTCTATCTCAGCTCTCTCAAAATGAATTTGTGTAGTTATGTCTTGTTTTTAATTTCAAATCCTTTCACACTATGAGTTTGCTAAAAATCAAATAATTTTCATGAAAAGTATTTAAATGGATAAATATACATCTTGTATAGTTCTAGATTCTTGTTAGCTAACTATAAGGCAAACAAGAATAGAAGAGTGCATATGTTTAAGGAAAACAAATTAAAGTATATAAAAAACATTTGAGCTGACATATTAAGAGGATTCAGACTATAACTGAAGAATTCATTAGACTCATCATTAAGTGACTCAATATATATATATTTTTAACGTGATTCAAGGCATGTTTAATGGATTTAGATTATAACTGAAGAATTCTTTAAGTCTCTCTCCCATAATTTGCTTGATGATTCAGTCATTTAATAGCACATTGCACTGGTACACCACAGGTCTGGGATTTGTTCCCTGGACTGAGGAAGGTTGACTCAGCTTTTCATCCCTTCAGTGTGTCGATAAAATAGGGTCCAAGCTTTCTTGTTAAACTAAACATTGGAGACCCATCTGACCGGAGCATATGCTTTTACACCCCAGGGTCAAGAAAGCATGGGCAGGTACCACAGGCCTTAGCTGTTGCATCCACTGATATTAGTTTTGAATCTTTTAACTATGTATACATCTGATAATTGAGTGAGAATGCAAATCTCTTACAAACATGAAGAGTATTTTTAGCTTATGTAAATAAATAGCTTGGCTTGAAATGGCTGATCATGATTTTTTGTAAGAATTTGTTTTAAAAGCATGGCTTTCTTCCCTCTAATTCTTGTTTTTCCAACCTGCTCTCCTTCCTTTTATGATAATCACGAATTTGAAATATCTGTACTAGAATCTAAATATGTTACACCTTTAGAAACAGCTTCCTTAGTTTTTGAAAGATCCAGTATTTCTCTAAAAAAGACATCTTTGCTAGATTCTGAAGCCTCGTTCATTTCGCTGTCAGGAACATCTTCAGTGGATTCCGAATCTTCATTTATTTCTTTATCATCTTCACCAGATTCCGAATCCTCATTTTCTTCCTTATCAGGAACATAATCACTAGATTCTGAATCCTCATTTATTCCCTTGTCGTATTCACTAGATTCTGAATCCTCGTTTATTTCTCTATCAGGGACATCTTTACTAGATTCTGAAGCCTCGTTTATTTCTTTATCAGAAGCAGCTTTGCCGGATTCTGAAGTACTTTGGTTCTGTAACACCTCTTCAAGTAATCTTTCAGCCTCTTCCGTAATATCTATTACTGGTTTCCTAGAGGGATTTCTTCTCCTTGGGAGTTCTTTTTTCCTTCTGCTGGAGCTCTTTTTTTCTGTGTTTTTATGAATTTTTAGATGATGTTTCAACTGACATTGATAAAAGAATTTCCCTTGGCAGATTTCACACGTGTAATTCCTCTCGCCTTTGTGGGTAAGTAAATGTCTGTCCAGGTTCCCTTTGGATGTGTACTTTTTATCGCACACTACGCACGTGAATGGTTTTTCTCCACTATGAGTCTGAAGATGCTTCTTCAGTTTGTATTTTTCTGGAAACTTCTTTTTGCAAATGTCACACTCGTATGGACTGTCTCTGGTGTGGACAAAAGTGTGCTTACGCAAGCTGATCTTGTCGAAGAACTTCTTATCACACTGATCGCAAGCAAATGTTTTTTCACCAGTGTGTATACGGGAGTGCAAATCTAGATGGCGTTGCTGGGCGAAACCCTTCTGGCAGACACTGCAGAAGAACTTTTTTCCAGTGTGAAGGAGCATGTGTGTTTCTAAGTTGGCCTTCACCGCAAATCCTTTTTGACAGAACTCACAAACAAACGGCTTTTCACCGCTATGAACACGCAGATGCATGTCTAAGCGACTCCTCGAAGAAAATGATTTCTTACACACGTCACAGCTGAAAAGCTTATCGCTGTAGTGAAAGCGGACATGTGCATTCAGTTTGCTTTTTGTATCGAATTCCTGCCCACATACTGGACACGGAAGCTTCTCGCCAATACTGTGTGTCTGGCGATGGGCAGTCAAGTTGCTCTTCACGGCAAAGGCCTTGGTGCACAAGTCACATTTGTACGGTTTTTCTCCTGTGTGGATTCGGTAGTGGCGATTCAGGCCATTTCTAGTGTAGAAGTTCTTCTGGCATACATCGCAAGTGAAACGTGTGTCGCCAGTGTGGAAACGCAGATGGAAATTCAACTGGCTCTGGAACAAGAAACTTTTCCCACATACTTCGCAAGGATATTTCTTCCCTTCGCCAGTGTGGCCCAAAATATGCGCAGCCATTGTACGCTTCTGGGCAAACCTCTTTTGACATATATGGCAAGCGTACGGCTTTATTCCACGGTGAGTGCGATAGTGCCTCTCCAGATGTCGGCTGTTTTGGAAAGTACTCTCACAGATATGACACTTGAAGACATTTGGCAGAGCATACTTCTGGAGTTCTGACCTAATCAGGTCAAAGTTGACATTAAGATCTTTTTTATTTTCGTTACTAATGTTCTCATTGGGGCTTTTGATTATCGGATCCGTATGGGTCAGGAGGTGGTCGTTCAGAGTGCTCTTTCGGGAGAATGCCTTCTCGCAGATGTCGCACTTGAACGGCTTTTCTCCGCTGTGCACTCGAAAATGGGTCTCCAAGTGACTCTTCAAGTAAAACTTCAAGTCACAGGAGGGACAGCTGAATTGCTTTTCTCCGTTATGTAGACGAAGATGGGACTTCAGGAGCACTTTATTGAAGAAGCCCTTCCCGCACACTTCACAGAGTATATTCTTCTCCCGGTTCGTGTGAAGCTGGTAGTGAGACTTCAGCGTGCTCTTCTGAGTAAATGTTTTCTGGCATATGTCGCATGCAAATGGCTTTTCGCCAGTGTGCATCCGATTGTGCTTTTTCAAGTCACTTTTCTGGTAGAATCCCCTTCCACAAATGTCACAGACAAAGGGTTTCTTCCCGCTGTGATACTGGATGTGAAAGTTCAAGTGGCTTTTGGAATAATACCGCTTTGAGCATATGTGGCAGGCGAATTTTTTTTCCTTCTCTGGATATGTTTCATCAAAACTGTCTTGATCTTGGTCAATTGGATCTTTGCTAGCATCAGCATAGGAAGGTCCCTCGCTGATGTTTTTTTTTAACTCTACTACTTGCTCTTTGTCCAAGACAATCATGTCTTCAAAACCGCTTATATTAGTAAGTCCCTTGTCTGCATCTGGAATATAGGGCTGTTCATTCATGTTTCTTCTGTGTTTGAAAAAAGAAACTTCAAAAGAAAAGGCCTGAAAAGCAAATTTGAATATTAGGAAATATCGCAATAGTAAATTTATATATTTTGAGCTAATATTACAGATAACTATTACTGTTACAGATATCATACACTTACAGATATCATTATTTTCTAATTACTATAAAACCATACTCTATAACTATAAAAAATAGTTGAATTGATAATTGAACTATGTTTATTTAAATTTGCAAACTACAAGGTGATTCTAATTAAAATTTTCCAAGAAGCAACATCAAATAGCTAAACCAAGTGATTAGCAACTTTAATATATAGACTATTAGGGTCAGTGATTTAAATTAGAAGAAATTCATAATTTTTATCAAAAACTTAAGAGTTTAGGCAGTAAATCCATATATTCAATGTGTGGAAAACAGTAAAAAATATGGTCAGAAATTGTACACAAACTGACAAGACAGGCAGCTTCATATCTTGGGTAATGCAAGAACTAATGATTTAAAGATACAGCATTTTGGCACCAGACAATTTTTTTTAATTTTTAACTTCAATAATAGTACATGCAACTCTAAACACTCATAAGATGACACAATCACGTATCTCCTTTTCACAACAAACGCTCCAATTTATGAATTCACTAATGTTTTATAAATTATTCAAATCATTTGTAGCACACAAGCAAGGATGTATTTAAGGGGAGGGTCGACGGGGTCTGAAGCCCCGTCCGAAATTTTGATTTTTATTAACAAAATAATAATGAAGTATTTTTGTGAAAATTTTGCCTTTTTCACAGCTAGGACCCCCACCAAAAATTTTTTCTAGGTACGTCCCTGTACACAAGAATTAATATAATTAATACATTATATTTAAAAGTACTAAAATTATATTTATAAGTACTAAAATAAGTAATATAGTTATTATTTTTAAAATGTTTTTTCTAAGTTCTTCCTATGAAATTTAACTATAAAAATAAAATATTTAAAATAATATGCCCAGGAGCAGAATTATATCCAGTATTCTGCAACATAACTTCAAACAGTTGCAAATGTTCTGCAGGCATTTTGTCAAAGTCTGACAGACCACGATAAAATGCAAAATAGATATAAAAGTTGTGCAAAAAGTGAAGAGAGAAGGCATGGCATAAAGGGCACAGAGCTTTAATTACTCTGCAGAACATATAATTTTATATCTTCTTTCTTTTAAAAGATGAAATGTTCTGCGACGTACATCGCACTTTTACCCACTTTCTGCTTTCGGGATAATATGATTTAAAAAAAAAAAAGATAAGCTAAAAAAATTGCTAAATAAAATTTTTTTACATAATTTGATATTTTAAGCCTATCTGATGTAAAATGAAAATATACACAAATTAAAATGGACTTTCTTTTTACACAGCAGATATGTTTTATGCAAAATCATCTAAAGAAAGTAAAACTTAAATAAAGAATGACAAATAATAGATTTAATTGTATAAACAGTTGCATATCCAAAACTGCACATTTCAAGTAATATATAAATATATTACTTGAATATATATATATATATATATTTTTTTTTTTTCAAGTAATATATATATATATAGTGTGGAAAAATCTTTAAAATTTTTTTCCCTAGTCATCAAATATATAAATTCGTAATTTTTAATGCTATTTTGTGTAACCAATATGCTAAACATTTGCTTATTCATTCATAAAACTGTTCAGATTTTTAAAGAAAATTATTTATTTGATATAATGTAAGAGAAAAGTTTCTAATAGAGTAAAAGATTTGGATACTCCCAACTTTTAAAGTAATATTTATGTACATGCACATACATTGCTTGTTTCACATATTTAATAATTGTTTTCAAACAATAAATTGCTAGCATTTCTAATACTAATCATATAATAGTTACAACTGCTATGCAGGTGTTATTTGTTAATTCACTTCCAATCAGGTTTTATTTTTTTCTTCATTTGTAAAAGTGGAGGAAGGAAAATAAATAAAATATTTTCATACAGCAGAAAAACTGTTTATTATAGATTGTTGTTACAATTATTTTACACAATATAACAATCATAATTACTCAATAAATTACTTAAAACGTAACTGTAATTTATAATATATCTGGTTAAACATCAACTTTAATCAAGTCTTTTTTTTTTAATAAGTGATAAAGCATAAAAAGTTAAAGGTATGAGTTTTTGCTATTATTAAATTCGGGAATAAGAGCAAAATCCGAGTGATGTTTGTTTATTTACTACTTGAACTATCTTTAATAGCAGTATAAATTAACACAAAAATATTTATTTATTTTTCCCCATTTCGATTATTTTAACTCAGAAAAGGAGAAAGGAAGTAAAAAGAAATATACTGAATGAATCTGGATAATTTTTCCACATTTGACAACAATATCACTGTACTTACAAGTCACGACTATTTGATAAAAGGACAGTATATTCATTTATATGAATGTATGTTTCAGAGTGAAGCCATAGTAACTAGATTTCATGAAAGTTTCTACTAAAAATGAAGAATATTTATAATATTTATTTGTGTGTTCAGATTAAAACTATCTGACAAGCTTCCTTAAACTTATAAATAATCGGGGAACGGAACGATTACGAAATTAGTTTTGATTTCATGATATGATTTCATGAATCGATAAAGTAATCGAACTTAATGTAGCCAACTCCTTAGATAGATGACGTACCACTCGATTCTCCTAGCTTTCTGCTAGCAACAGCTTAGGACAAGCATCTTGTTATTCAAAACTCATCTTGGCATTCATTCCGATTCATTCCACTCCTTCCTTACAAGCGTGTGTTGGTTGGTGTTGCGTTTCGTGTACGTAATTCACGGTTTTCTAAATTTTGAAGCTTTAAGCTTATATTATATTTATTAATTGAACTTAATACTTCGATAAACTATCGCAATGGGCCATCAAAATTTATGGTACTCCCATCCAAGGAAATTTGGACCTGGTTCTAGATATTGGTTCGTATAAAATTTTACACGTGGTTAATGAATTTACATTTTAAATTTTATGAATATGTGTCATTTCTATATATCTGAATGTTTTTTTCCCAGTGATTTAAGTATTTCTTGCTTTTGTACTTTTACTTAAGATCGCAAACGTTTAAGTTTCTTGTAATTTGAACTAAGCCTAAATCCACAATTTCTGTGTCAAAGTTTCTTTCATGGATTTTTTTTCTTTTTTGCAGCCGAGTCTGTGCCAATCATCATGGTCTCATTAGGAAGTATGGCCTCAACATGTGCCGTAGATGTTTCAGGCAGTACGCATCAGACATAGGCTTCAAAAAGGTACTTTTATTGAATGTTTTATCATATTAGGACTTAAACGTAAATATGTGGTGCAATTAAATAATGAAAATATGTGTATGGTGGCCAGTTATGCAATTTTTTATAGTTATAACGGTGTTTAAATTCTTAAGTTCTTTAATAAAGAATTAACATTTTATTTCAATTTTTATGAGTGTGCTGTGATGACTTTGCCATGCTAATACCGAGACATGAATTGATCCTCCGCGAAATCATGTCAATGAGTTAAAACAACAGTCTGAGCACATTACACAAGAATTTGTTTTGGGTCTGTTCAGAGCCCGACTAAGCCAACGTGAGGCCTAGGCCAAACGCATGGCCTAGTGGCTCTCTTGTGGGCCCCTTTCATATTGATATAAGCAAATGTATCCGTTCATACATAGTGTTGTTCTCTTGAGAAACTGATACAAAATTGTAATAATGACAATATGTGTATGGTGGCCAGTTATAAAATTTTTTATAGTTATAACTGTGTTTAGATTCTTAATTCCTATAATAAAGAGTTATCAGTTGATTACAGTTTTTATCAGTGTGCTGTGATGACTTTGCCATGCTAATACTGAGACATGGTATGATCCTCCTTCAGTTCATGTCAATGAGTTAAAACAACAGTCTGAGCACATTACAATTAAGTATGTTCTGTGTCTGTTCAGAAAATTTTGTGTAACAACTCAGTTTTTTTTTTCTTTGCCTTAGCCAGAGTTAAAAATTGATGTGAAATTGAATGCAGACTGGGATAATTTGCTATGACTGTTCTATTTGCATTATGGTATCTACTGTACTGGCTTTACATGGCTAATACAGTTCGAAAGTAATGCTACAATAAAAGGTGAAGTGCATCGTTGGAGAAAAATTCATTATAATTTTTCTCCTGGTTTTGTAGCCTGACATATTAGTCATACATAGGCAGGGTCGGTGCAGACGAAAATTGGGCACTGTAGCAGAGAAAGCAAAAAACAGTATTCCATTCTGTGTTCTTCCACCAAGAATGAATTGAAGGAAGAATTCAAAATTAATTAATTCTGCTCTTGAAAAGCAAGGTGTTGATGGATTTTAAGCATGTTTTCTTGCAAATAATTTGAAATAAACTGAACTGTGCCAAACATTATCGATAACGCAGACACACACTATGTGCAGATACATTCAAAGTTCTTGCAGATCGTTTAATTGCCTAAAACACAGGGTTGCCACTGGTCAGAGAGAATAAGGAAAACCTGTAAAGTCTGGGAATTTCATTTTGACAAAAAAAAGTCAGGGAAAATTGGAAAGTTTTGCCCCCAAACCTGGAAAATCAGTGTTTGTAAACAAGCCACATTTAACCTTAGTTTGAGAAGCTAAAAATATTGAAGAACATGTGCAAAGTCATATAAACAAATCATGAAATCATTTTTTTGTTTTTGTTTTTATGACAATTTTGTCATAAAAACAAAAAATAATCTGGATTTTTATCACATGATGGTCTGGAAAAGTCGGGGATTTTTTTTTTTTTTTTTTTTTCAGAAATTGAATGGCAAACCCTGAAAGACATTTTTTTTTTTTAAAGTTTCCATAGCGCAAGCATGTTGCACAGATGTGTGTGCATATGCATGTATACGTGTTCATGTATGCTGTACGTATTATGTTATCACGAGCTATTATGAGTTTGCAGATAGTTTTAGATTAAGTGTGTCGATAGTTTTTTCTTTTACCTGACTATGGTGTCAAGTAATAAAAATATGCTTAATGTCCCATTGAATATTGTCAAAAGTGGTTTTTCAATAAATTAATCTTTTATTAATCGGAAAAATGCATGAACAAATAATTATAAATCAAATGCATGTCCATGATGCTATCTACCAGACAGGAGGAATAGAAATTATACATATTGAAAATTAAAAAAAATGATAGCTTACACAGCCGGCCCAAGGGTAGTGCAAATATAGGCGATCGCCTAAGGCCCCGCTCCTGGGCCATTTTTTTGCTATCACATTAGACAGAGCTTGGTAGACGGTTGCGATATATCCCGAATAAAGCTGATATGGGTAAAATCATACAAGCCGGTGCCCACCCCATGTAAACATGGCGACAGTCGCTGGAGCTTGGCGGCCGCCAAGCTCCAGCGACTGTCGCCAACCATTTTCCACTATCGGCACATTAAAATTGCACATATATTCCACTAAAAATGAGCAACCAGTGGACCGTTTTTAACTAAAAAAACCTCAGTGGATTCAGCAACCTAGTTGTACAGCTATCTAAACTAGGCAATCAGTGGTCCGTTTTTAACTAAAAAAAACCTCAGTGGATTCAGCAACCTAGCTGTACAGCTATCTAAACTAGGCAACCAGTGGCCCGTTTTTAACTAAAAAAACCTCAGTGGATTCAGCAACCTAGCTGTGCAGCTATGTAAACTATGCAACCAGTGGACCGTTTTTAACTAAAAAAACCTCAGTGGATTCAGCAACCTAGTTGTACAGCTATGTAAACTATGCAACCAGTGGACCGTTTTTTACTTAAAAAAACCTCAGTGGATTCAGCAGCCTAGTTGTACAGCTATGTAAACTATGCAACCAGTGGACCGTTTTTTACTAAAAAAACCTCAGTGGATTCAGCAACCTAGTTGTACAGCTATGTAAACTACGCAACCAGTGGACCGTTTTTAACTAAAAAAAAACAACAACAGTGAACTAAGCAACCTAGTTGTACAGCTAATGTAAACTGGGCAAACACTGGCCCATTTTCAACTCAAAAAAACATCGGTGGATTAAACAACCTAGTTGTACACCTCTTATAAAGTCAGTATGATTAGAATAACACGTAAATAGCACTTACGAAAACATAAACACTTCAAATATCAATTTAAAATTCACATTAAAAACCTTAAACATCGAAAGATTCGTTAAAAAAGAACACTTACCTCTATTTTTTTGGTAAATAACCGCTCAGAAATGTCCCCAACACCCACCGGCTTTTAACGTACTATATTTCTAACAAACACCCACAAATTCTTTTCTTATATTAACATAACACATTTCATTCCCTTCCATCAATAACGCAAACAATTTCAAATTCCCAAACCTGACGAAACACGTATTCTTTATGGTTGCCAGTCACAACTACCACCGGCAGTTGGCGGTGCATCGCTCACTCTCGCGTCAGATTGTTCGCCAATGATTTGTAAACAAACCATTGACATGTAAACAAAGCACCGTATACGGAATATAGTCCTGATATGTAGTAGCAGTGCTAGTAATAACTTGCATAAGACGTGATAGAGAAGAGGCCCTGCTCTTGAACTTTGCCTGGGGCCCGCACGCCCCTTGGGCCGGCCCTGTAGCTTATGTCTGAGGAGCTCATTGAAAATATCAAACTTTTTATTTTATTTTAGTATTCATAAGTCAAAACAAGATGAAAAAACTAAAGCTTTAAAAACCGGGGGGGGGGGATTTGTTTGAAAAGAAAGAGCTGGAGCAAACGAAGGTGCAATTAAAACTTGGGGCAGAATCCTTGGATACTGAAATTAACATTAAAATGCAAGAACTGCAAAAATCTTAAATGTACCTATACCTAGATTTTTTGAGACATTTAAAAGTCCATCTTTGATTCATAACAATTCTTATGTTTTAAGTATGTTGCTGTAAAAGTATATTTCTCTACATGATCTCAAAATACTTTTGTTTTGATAAATTGTAGAAATTATTTTCTTTTCTAAACTGATAATAATTTTAAAATGTTTTGTGTCATATATCAACGTATCTTGTCTAATTAAAATAGGCTTGATCCCGGTCACAGAAACCGGGCAATGCCCATCGCAGATTCTTGAGCAGGTCTGCAGACTATTTCAGAGTTCATATCGGCTGCTCCCCTGCTTATTATTCCGCGATGATGTTGTGCAGGTTGTGCATAGAATTTACTCATTTTAGATGCATCAATGTGGCCGATTGCGTCAGTGACTTCATATGCAATTTTCCCCCATCCCTTTCTGTGAATAATCATATTTTCATTCGTTGTATGCCATTGTATTTGATTTTATATTAACAATTACAATTACTGCGTATTTTTGATAAATGAAGTATTTCTTGTTAAAGCGCGATATTGACGACTGCATCTAGTGATTTACTATGCATCTTTCTCCATCCTTTTTGTGGGTAGTCATATTTTCGTTCATTGCAAGCCATTATACTGATTTCTGTATGAACAGTTAAAATAACTACACATTTTCCATAAATAACAATTATTTGGTAAAAATATTTCTTAATCTTTTATGCGAGTTTTTATTTTTCAATCAAGATTACCTTGCAGACTATTTTATATCTTTAAATCTGCGTTGCAGACTGTTACAGAAAATTCTGTGACTGGGGGCTTGATCTTTAAACTATTATTAGGCATGCTTTTTATGGTGTTGTCAAATAAAACTTTTTTTAAATATATTTATCGTCAGGTGCTTAAAGGGAGGGAAAGGGGTAAAAATGTGTAAGCTTTAAAAGAAACAAAGTAACACTGAAAATAAGTGGAATCTGAAATCTACAAAAGCTTGTGAGATGGTCAGAAAAACAAAAGCTTTGAAATCTGTAGAAACCCTGTATAACAGACATAAATTCTAAGTTATATTTGTAAAAAATATTGGCTGTAATTTTGTATTAAATGTTTAAACAGTATATTTTTTACAATTAAGCTAAATTAATTTTTACATTTTAATGTGCAGTTTGGTTAAAAACAAAATTAAATATGAAATAAGTGTATGTGGCGGGAGCGGGGTTTAATCGCATGAATATTAAACCTTGTTCACCTCTTCATTCAATAATTATTCTGACCAATCACAGCAAGCTTGGGTGCATTACTTTTGAGATAACTACAGAGTCTGGTAACCCTGGGTGAAAAAAAGTTAGTGAATGCTGTTTCAGAGTTGTCTGAGAGAAACCGGCCATGCATGTTCTCCAGCTCTTGTAGTTATGATGGGTTTTGCGATTGGATAAACAAGTTAAAACCAGTTTTAAAAAGTTGGTATGCCAATCAATAACTAAACACTAAATCAAAAAAGTAACGAAATAACGATCAATTGCCATCTTATAACTTGGGAAGGATAGATCACCAGTTTTTGATTATTATGAACCAAATTAAATACTGGCATAACAATTTTTTTGTAAATAACGTATTGCCTGTGTTGTTTTCTGTTATGTTCTAATTTAATTTCTTGGACAATTTCCTCGTTGTACACTTTTGCCTTCTGCATTATGGTATCTACTGCACTAGCTTTTTACATAGCTTATGCAGTTCGATAATAATGCTACATTAAATAATGGTGAAATGCATCGTTGGAGTTAACATGTTTTTGATTTTCTCCTGGTTCGGTAACCATACATTGAAAACTTCATGTCATAGAATTTGTCAACCTCTCTTTTTTTTTTCTTAAGCAATGCTTTTATTTTATCTAATTCATGTGTTGTTGCTGCAATATTAAAATTTTGTGTAATTTATTTTTCAGTTGGATTAAAGAAAAATCTGTGCCCAGGATGTTGAGTGCCGTGAAATTGTGGAGAAAATATCTGTACATAATGTTATAATAAAAGCATTCTTGGGTATAATTAAGAGTCAGTCTTATTTTTAAAATGTTCAAGCACAGCTGATTTAATTCTATTACTGCTGAAACATATTAAAAACAAATTCCCTAAAATGATTATTTATTCTGTTATATGAAAAAGAAAAACATAACATATTCATTTTGTTTATTCTGTAATCAGAAAAAGAGATGACTAATCAGCAGGATAATAATTAGATTTTGGCTATGTTCAAAATGTATACTGTCACAGAAAGTCTTTGTTTTCTACCAGTCGTAATACTGTTTAAGTTACTTTGAGTAATTTTTTATAGTTGAAATTTGTGATAAAATTTTCTATGGCCAAACAAACAGTATAAAGAATATATAATTGTAAAGGATACAGAGCTATACAAATGCATCAGTTAATTTTTATTGAAATGAAGATGTTTATGCAAACATAATATCCAATATTTTCTCTTCAGAATATTTAGAAATAAAACAACCATTCAAATATATGATTTCTTGGCTGTATAATAAAAGCAGGTCTGGTTGCACTGTATTGCACTAACAGTTGAAATTGGATATCACTGGATTAATAAATCAATACCACAAAATAAAGTAGTACATACATTATGGAATGAAAGGAATTATTAATGAATTACAACTTAACTCTGCATTATTCATTAACTGTTTAAATATTAAAGAAATGTACAGGTATGTTTTTGACATTCATTTTTTATATTGCTAATAAAATAATGTGAGAAATTCTATGTAAAGTTATTGCATTATTGCAAACATTTTCTTTCATATTAAATCACAAGTATTAAAGTAAAAGCAAAATTTCTCATTTTAGTTTAGTGAGTAACTAGTTCTTGAAATATGCACAGCTTGAAATATAAGAAGTTATTGTTATTTGTTGCATCATGCTCTTTTTATACAGAACAATGCTTTACAAAGAAATCGATGTAGGAAATTTGACTTATACTCAAATACTTTTTAGGAAGGGTGCGCTTTTCTGTTTGCACATTTTTATTTTCTGTATATAAGAACCTGAACAAGACAACTGTGGGCCCAGGGCAGAAGAAAAAAATTGGTCCACAACCTTCCTCTTAAAACAATTGGTTAATACTGAAAGTTTTAAATATCTTGCCCCTTCCAAACTCAAATTTTTAAGTAATCTAAAATAAACAAATATAGTTACATGATGTCAAAGAAACGGATAGTTTATACTTTAAATTGAAATGCAATATCACAGTTGCTAACGTATGGAATACAAACACTTTTTGTAGACAGTCATTTTTGTAAATATATCTTAAAATAAATAATTCAAAAATATTGCTGTTTTTAACATTAAAAATACTCTATAAAATGTGGTTATTTTCCTACTAATGGTATGCTACATTGATTGACTATACTGCATTTCGAAGAATTAAAATTAATTTATAAAATGTAAATTTTAATTATTTTTATTGTTCATACTTTAAAATTAAAAATCATTTGACTTTTGGAATTTTTATCCTTTGTAATTTTATTGTAAAATTATGAAAGTGTAAGATGTAAGATTTGTGGGCGTGCAGTTGCCTTGTTTGTTCTGCCGGTAATATGGCACTGCCTTTATAGATATATTTTAATAAAAAGTATTACTTACACCGCCTTTTTTTAGGAGGGGAGGGGTAAACAGTTACATGGATAATGCAATTTTTTGTATTTTAGGAAAAATGTATCCATATGTTTTGCTTTACATTTCTATTTCCACAATTTTGACATTGGATATATATATATAGCTTGATATATTTTAATGGTATGTCACTTAAATTTCTATTATAATTTACAACGCTAATAATTGTTTATTCAAAAGAATATGCAGTGCAAGTTTTTAGAAGCAAATTTATTCATTTATTTATTTTTAGGAGGGCAGTGCCAAGTTCCCTTTGTGATTTAAACCTTAATTTTATGTTTGTCTGTGCTTTGAAGTTCGCATTTTTTACCCAATAAAACTGCCTTACCATGCCACTGAAAATGGTAGATGGCCGAAGAGTGAAGGTCTCAGGTTCGGGTCCTGTTGTGTGGCTATCGATCTAACGGTCTGTAGTTTTGGTATGTTTTCTCCTGATGTAACGTGAATACATGTTAGAACCCCTTAGAAAATCCTCCTACCAACCCCCCCCCCTCCCATAGATATAATACACCATAGATACGTGAAATCTGCACTATAGAGTGTGCGGAACATCAGGGATAAGAAATCGGGACACAGGGTCTAGCTATTGGGTGAAATCACTGGCCCTCTCGTTTCCCTTCTAGGAGAGGAGGAGTTTTGAAATTGATGGATGATCGGAACGAGATGGGGGAGATGGTCTATGGTTTTAATTGATCTGTTTCCTTAGGATAAATTCGTATGGGGAAAAAAGAAAAAAAGATTGGATTTTCGTTGTATTTGTTAAACAAATAAGAGCTACACTTTTTTATTCCTCCTCAAGACTCAATTTTTTTTCTTTTCTTTTTTTTTTTTTTTTTTAATCTCAAGATTTTTAAAATTATTGCTTATTTTATTTATAAGTTTGGCAAAAATTTCCATTGAATAACACACTAGATGCCATAAGGGGAGAACATTACAAATTCAACAGTGAGTATAGTGAAGTTTCAGCAGGTTTTGGAAGGGAAAAAAAAAATCTATGTACACGTATACAAATAAACCTCCCGAAGTTGGACACTTGCAGTTCCCACAAAAATTGTCCAATTTTCGGAGGTGTTCAAATTATGGAGGTATATGCTATGAGTAAACTGTATACTTAGGAAAGTGTCCAGCGTACGAAGGTGTTAAGAGGCTTACTATGTATAGTTCTTATACGTAGTTCAGGGGGACATCTGTCCCACCCCCATTTTTTTCTGATCTAAGCCTACGAATGTATACTGAAATTATAAATTTTCAACTCTGAACGAACATAAATGATGTTTAAAAAAAAAACGTGATTTTGCTGTTAAAAAAATTAAGCAGTGAATAATAAAAATATTTCACTGGGGTTTTATATTGTTGTTATAAACGCTCATATAAGTTTATTTTTATATTTAAAATATAATGAGTTTGGTAGACTTATTTGTTTATAATATTTTAATAAACAACGGTATAATGCACTGGTGGCAGTAGTTGCAAGTTTTCATTTCGGCCTTACGGTTTGAGTTGGGAAAAAGGCCTTCGCAGAAAGACATAAAAATAGACACATAAAACATTATTTAATACGGCGGATTAATTAGTTAAAACTTTTTATTTGGGAATACCTTATTCCCCCGTACATGATATATATTTCGGTTACCTAACTTTCAAGAAGAAGAACGACGAAGATATAAAAAGAAGCCGCCATTAGTGAGAGCTCCAGAAACGACTGAAGATGGTTATGTATGTAACCGAAATATATATCATGTACGGGGGAATAAGGTATTCCCAAATAAAAAGTTTTAACCGACATAAAAATAATTTACGATGCCCATTCTGTGTTGTGAAAAATATTAAACGATCCTGTTTTCTTCAACAGCTGCTTTTAAAGTCTTTTGTTTAGAAATATACTTGCAGATTAATAAACGGCTTTGACAAGTAAGCACGGTAGTTCCTCTATTTTTCGTAAAAGCAACGAAGAGAGAAAAGCCAAAAGAGCATTATTGTACTGCCAAAAATATATTGTACTATTTTTGCACAACAAAGTGAGTAGTTCAAGTTTTCAACTATGATTATTAAGGCATTAGTCTAAATTAAAAGGTAGATAGCAAAATATCATTTTTAATTAATTTTTCATTTACATTAGACAAAGCGTCGCAGTTTTGCAATAAATAAGTTTTAGAATATTTTAAAAGATTTTACTTTTCACAAAACATTTTCTTTTTTTAATTCAGTAATTAAATTATAAATAAAGGCAGCAAATTTATCCTTTATTTTCACATTTTCCACGAGCATCTTTAAAAGTGAGAATACATTTAATTTCAATCGTCGATTTTATAATAAACCATCTGATTAAATTCACTAATAGCAGAATTAGTTTCATGTTTTTTTCATTGTAATGCCGTTCGTAAAAACAGCGAAGAAATACATGCCAATTAAGCTTGTTGTTGATAAACGACCTTTTGCACGGGGGAGCAGGCAAAGTTTGACAGGTTGGCTTCCGGTTTCAAGTTGACACCCACTGTAAAAATCCCTCCCCTTTTCAGCATCATCTTTAGCACACCAGCCAGGTAGGCTTTTCGCTTCTAGGTGTAGTATTTCTATGCCCCCTCCTTGGCAGACCGCCCTAATGCAGCGTTGCCATAATCACACATATTGCCCAATAGAACCCGGGTTTTTTAATGAAACCTGCCCAGGTTGGGCTTTTTACAAAAAACACTGTTTTTTTTTTGGTTTTTTTTTACAGCCCTGGTTTTGATGTATATGTATTTATTTGATTGAAGTGTGATTGTTTTTCTAAAATCGTCCTTGTTAACTTGAGATATTGCTAATTGCGCGTAAGTGATTTCATAGTTAATCTTTTTTATAAATAATCATACTTTCTCTTGCATGCCATTATAAGAACTTATAAATCAATAACTAAAATTGCTCATAATTTCAATGAAAACGAATCTTTTGCCAAAATATTCCTTTTTAACTTTTAGGATGAGTTTATAGTGAAATTTTGTATTTACCAACTTTCTTACTATAAAGATCTGAATGGAGCTTCTGAGGAGGGTTTATATTGATATATATTAAATGAATCCACTTAAAGCAAAAATACTTAAAACCCTATTTCTCCCATAGATTGATATTGGATGTAGCAGCATCTACCTATTTAATGTATTTTTAACGTATTTAATTGTATGCAGTGCTTCTTATTAACAGTGAAAACTAGGATTTATTTTGGAATGTTTTAGAGCCATGTATGTTGCCAGTGTTTGAGGTTTGGGGGTATACCTGGAGTTCTAGATATTTTGAGAAACCATTTACAGTATTCAGTCTTTTTTTTTTTTAAAGCACTCGGGTGCTATTTCTTTCAAGCACAGGATTTTTGTCTACGTGGCACGCAGTGGTCACTTTTCCCATTTGATTAATGTTTTCTGCAGAGTGATTTGATATTGCTAACGAAAACATTGACTATCCCTTCAAATGATTTTCAAATACCAAGATTCACTTTGGTTGAACGGATAGACAGTGGTTTCGAAAACAGAAAGCCATCTGGAGTTTTGATTTTTATAGAGGAAAACTTTATAAAAATCCCTTTATAAAAAGAATATGAAACACTTTACCCGTGCCTGCACGAGCCAGATCAATGGTGTTCAAATGGTCATTGCGTATATTCAAGATAAAGTGAGATTTGAAGTTACATATGCTAGTCCTTGAACTTCTTATGAAGATAAATTAGACGCTCTATTAGAAACGTTACTGAAAGAGAATGATTGTAAGACTGTTTTAGTAGGAGATTTTAACATAGAATTAAATTCCGATAAAGGATCCAATTTCATAATTCTTTTCTTTTTCAAGCAATGTTGGAAAATTGCATAGAAAATTGTTCTCAAGCCTTCCAGTTTTCATCTTTTCTCATCCTTATGAATGATTGTTTTCTTCAGCATTTCCTTTATTTAAATCTACAATGCCTTAGGATTAAAAATTGACCCCTTTCTGCCCATGTTTGTAACTATAGCTATAGATGGTATGCACGTGACGTCACAACAGCAGCAGACATGCTTCAAACCGGAACTGGTGACCAGCATGCAGTCAGCTGCTGATTGTTCTTCAGTTGAAACTGTGTGAACGATTTGGAAACTTGTTCACCAAGTCAGATATAGCAGACGACAAAATGATGTTTAGTCATGTGTTTGCATACCATCTAAAGCTAAAAATTTGCAAACATTAAAACAAAGTTGTTGCCGTAGCTTCTTCATCTCCTTCTAATATTCTTCCATGGTTGTTATAATATCTCTAATTGAATTGGGAGAACATTAAGCAGGGTTGCCACTGGTCAGCAGGCACGTATCCAAAAAAGCATTTGGGGGGGGGGGATCCAGAACCCCCCTGGACCTTACACGTCCTAAATACGTCCTTGCTGGTCAGGGAAAAACTGGATAAGTCGGAGAATTTCATTTTGGCAAAAAAGTCAGGGAAGATTGCACATTTTGGCCCAAAACCTGGAAAATGTGTTTTTTGTAAGCAAACAGAATTGCATTAGAGAAAAAATCTGATGTGTCCAACACATGACTTCCTTGCACGTCTATTAGATCAAAAATATTTTCGACGCACTTCCTCTAAACTTATTTGTTTGAAAGAGATAAAATATTAATAATAGTAAGATTTAGCGATTTCTAGCCAAATATTTCGATATCGCCAAGCTGAGTTCAATTTGAAAGATTTCCTTCTGACACTTTATTTGGCGATATTTCACCAAAAGCCGACAAACTTGAGATAGTCTGCGAGATTTTGGGGATAGCCAAAGTAGTCATTTGGCAAACCCTGTAAATAAATTCTCAGTCGATTGCTGTCAAAAAAGATATTGAAAACAGTTAGATATTACAAAAGTTCTAAATACAAAAGTTCAAAATTCTACGGGTTAAAGTTTTACAGTTATACAAAATACGAAATAATTTTTGGCACCAAATTTGGCGATATTTCGACGAAACTCGTCAATTTCGACGACATTTGGCGAGATTTTAAGCATGAACCAAACAATGACAGATTATCGCCAAATATGGCGATATTTCGCCAAAACTCGCCAAGAACGATGACAAATGGCGATACTTTGGGCATTTACCAAATAACTGAATATTGCCAAATTTGGCGATATTTCGCCAAATCTCGCCAAGGCCGAGGACAGACGGCGAGATTTTGGGCATGTACCAAACAATGACCGTCTACAGTTGTATTATATTGAAGATGTCCATAGACATTAAAGTACTGAAATTCTTTTCGGTGGTTCTGTAAATAAACTCTCCAGTAGATTGGAACCAAAAATCGAGATGCACAACTAGATGTTACAACAATCTTATATATGAAATTTCATAATAGTTTTTGAGATTTGTGAGTTAAATATGCACACACGTACACCAAAAGTCGCCAAGCTTGGCGACATTTGGATAGTTCTTGAGGGAGTCACGTGACCGTGGTCGGACCATTACCTAACTTATGTGGTAGGACGGCATTGTGCTTGAAATGGATGAATGCCCCTAAAATTGCCATTGACCGTAATGTATTGGAAATCTTTTGAGTGTTCCTGTAGCTGAACTATGAATGATAAAGACACTTTTTTTAATGGAGAAATTCATTTTCTAACTCTTTACAGCATATATCACTTCTGAGTCATTTAAAATAGCCCAATACCTCTAAAAAACGCTTTGATGAATTTCGGCCCATAGAGCGTAATGTATTTCGAATCTTTTGGGCGGTTCTGTAGATAAACTATCCAGTCGAATGGAACCGAAAGGGGAGGTGCACAACTAGATGTTACAACGTTCCTAAATATAAAGTTTCAACATTCTACGCCTAATAGTTTTTGAGATATGCGAGTTTAATGAATTTCGGCCCATTGAGCGTAATGTATTTCGAATGTTTCGGGCAGTCCTGTAGATAAACTATCCAGTCGAATGGAACCAAAAGCGGAGGTGCACAACTAGATGTTACAAATATCCAAAATATGAAGTTTCGACATTCTACGCCTAATAGCTTTTGAGTTAGGCGAGTTTAATGAATTTTGGCCCATAGAGCGTAATGTATTTCGAATCTTTTGGGCGGTCCTGTACATAAACTAACCATTCGATTGTCACCAAAAGGGGAGGTGCACAACTAGATCATAGAACAATCCTAAATATCAAATCTCAACATTCTACGACCAATAGTTTTTGAGATATGCGAGTTACATACATACGTACGTACGTACGTACGTACGTACGTACATACGTACGTACGTACATACGTACGTACGTACAGACGGCATGGAAAAACTGGCCACAATAGACTCGCCGCTGGTCAAAATGAGTTGCAGACGCATTAATATGATCGTGCATGATAGCCTACGATGAGATGCATCGAAAAAAATTTTTAAATTCAATTTAGAGGTAGTCAAAATCGGTTTTTTTTGTCGAAATTTGGCCCCCAAAATTTTTCGGGATCACATTACTTCCTTATACTACGTACAAGGAAGTAATTATTGCATTATAATTAATTTAGTATGTTCCACACACCTGCTTCTGAAAGAATGTGTAGAATGCATCGTGAAAACTGTCCTTCGGTTATCTGAAGAATTTACCTACATTTTTTGAAAGTTATTTAATAAGGCAAACATTTTAAGTGTTGGAGGTACAGTTTACCCACTTCTCTGAGAAGATAACCAAAATACTGATTTTGGCACTACATAATCATGTGGGGGGGGGGGGGAGAAGAAAGTTTAAAAAGTCACTTTAAAATATGGTATCTAACAATAGACAAATTTGAAGCTAAATATTTTGTTTTCCGATAGTGATATTTAAATTCATGTATAATAATTTTTAAGAATATATAATGTGTGTGTATGTAAAAGTCTTGCCATATCCTCATGCTTCTTTTATTGACCTACTGGACTCGCTCATTATTTTTGATATTTTCTCCTTAACAGTGCTTATTTTTTTTTATGTCACGAATAACAATTTTAGTGGGAAAAATCAACGAACATATCAAAATAAAATCTTGATGTTTCAGTGCTGCCATCTAGTGTTTGTATTTCAAAGCTTATTGCTGTCGCTTCCGATGTCAATACTGAGCGTCGCATTTTCCGAGACATTTTTCGTTGATAATTTAACACTAGGCGTGCCTTTGGGGTCATTTTGACCCTTTTCCAAATATCTCGTGCTTTACTTCAATATGCAGTTTAACACTGCAGCTCATTTTTCTACTTCTAAAATTCTTCTAAGCGTGCTGTGACAGATTTCTATTTTAATTAGTAAAATAAATAATTATAAAAATACGTAATATAGCCAACAGGGTCATTTTGACCCTCCCCTCCGGCTGTTCTAGTGTTAAATACATTTATTTATTACGATAAAAGCTTATAATTTTGAGAATGAAAAAGTGTTGTTTTTCCCTATTTTAAAAATAGGGATGTTATTCTTTTTCCCCATATATAAAAATGTCTTTGCTATAAAATTTGAATGTCATAATCATAGACTAAATGCAAGCTTACACAATCATTTAAAAAATGAAAGTGCAATGAGTTTTTGAGTTCGATTAACGTTGGCGCCATAAGAGAGAAAACTAGGGAACAATTATTATTTACCAGAACGAGAATTAGCGTAGCCAAGAAATGTTTCCTGGGGGCAGATATGAAATAAATCCTGAATAAACTAAATTTCTGCTCGACATAAATCCCTTACTAATCCGGAATTTTTGTGTTAGAGGATATGGGATTATATCCACCCTAATGGCCAGAACTCTTTTTAAAAAAAAACACTCGACAAAAAAAAAAAAAAAATCCTGATGACAACGGGGGATTTAAATTTTTTTAAATAATGCACATTCAAAAAAATTCCAAGAGTTACTTTTTGCACTTTGTTTCGGGAGGTGAGGAAGGTCTGCCATTCTTCAGTTACATAAAAGTTCTACCATCCACACGAGCAAGGTTTCTTCATTTTTGCTTTCCGTACATGTACCATGTTTTTCTACAGGGCTTTTCTACAGAAGACAAAGATTTCTTTTACATTGTGGCCTATGGGAGAAAATTCTCGAAAGTGCGCTACCGTTTGAACGGTACATTCGATTGAGCTCAAATTAGGTATATATGTTATAAACCACCATCGTAAGGCTGTTATTGATTTTGGTGTGTATAGGACTTTCCTACGGGGACTTGAAATTGAATACGGGGAATTCTTGAAAGTGCGCTAGCGTTTAAACGATACATTCGATTGAGCTCAAATTGGGTATACAGGGTGAATCCAAACTCTTGGGCAAAACTTTAAGGGGTGATAGGGCACATAATAAGGAATTAGAATCACAAAGCAATGTGGGGTCGGCAATGTCGTCTTGTAGCTGTTAATAATCACTTCGAAAAAAAGTGCCGAAACAACAGTGCGCTTTCCGACCATTGTTTCGCCAGAAACTAATGTATTTTTCTCCGAAAACAGAAGACTAAAATGGATAGTTTAAAAAGTTCTATTTTATTTCATGGATGAAATTTTCGGAGACGAGCCTATTGTTTATGAAACTTGGTTAAGAAAGAAGACGGACACTTCAATGCTTTTCCAAAATTGATTATTACCCGGTAAGTTAAAACTGCATTTTTCAGCCCAGATTGCTATGTGATTACGATTCCTCATTGTGTGCCCTATCACCCCTTAAAGTTTTGCCCAAGAGATTAGATTCACCCTGTATATGTTATAAACCAGCATCCTAAGACCAGTATTGATTTTGATGTGTATAGGACTTATAGTTTTTATACAGGGCTTCGACAAAGATTTCTTTTACATTATAGCCTATGGAGGGAAATTCTTGAAAGTGCGCTAGCTTTTAAACGGTACATTCTATGGAGCTCAGATTGAAAAAAAAAAACAACTAAGAATTTTTGCTGAATTATTCATTGATTAAAATTTATTTGAATGCTTGGTAATGATCTTAATCGTAAGTGTTCGGAAAGTCGAGTGGAGTCACTCCGATTTTTACATTTGTACATATGTAGTCTGCTTTATTTATCGTGTTTAATCAGTCTGACTTCTCTGCAATAGGTGAATTTCCTCGTAGAGTTTGAACCGCAAAACTTAAATAGCATCAGAGTTGCATAAAATATGCCATTGTCAGGTAAGAAAGCCAATTTATGTAGTGTAAATAGATATCTCTAGTCGCAGGCGCACGACCCCTGCGCCCTCCCCTTGGATGAGCCCTTGCTTCATATTTACTTCCGGGTACGAAGTATCAAAATGTGATTGCATACAATGGAATCTTCCTGCAAATTTCTTTTAACACGAACTAGGGATGATTGCGAACAGATGCGTGAGAACAGGGCCGGGCTGGGGCTTCGGGTGAACGCCCAGTGGTTTGGTGGGCCACAAGGGCTGTCCTCGGGAAGCTCTTGATTCAAGCCGAGGACAGCCTTGCGATGCTCTAGATTCGACTGCGACCAGGAAGGTCGCGATGCAAAATGTGCTAGGAGATATATCTTTGAACAATGGTTCCCACATCTAGACTATCTTTATTCTGATATATAAATAGTTATATGTTTTATAAAACTATTCTTACATATTAAGTTGTTTGTTTGTCCGGTATACAATTCCACACTGTTAGAACGATGGGCTTGAAATTTTGCACAGGTTAAAATAAATCAGTGTTCGCGCGTACTCGCATTTTACACGTAAATCGATATTTTTTGAAAAAATTGGCTCTCACTTTTTGACTCTTCACGAATCACCCAGGGCGTTTCAACAGTCCAGTTCGGCCCTGCTTGAGAACCAACTTTCACATTTCCATGTTAAAATTGTAGGTGTTTTTTCAAATGTTATTGTAAAAAGGACCTAGAAAATTCAGCACAGGACACCAATAGTTTAGCATTTGAGTGCAGCTGATAAGAACCACTATTTTAAGAAGCTAGCAAGACCTTGCGTATAACATAAATTCATGAAACCTCTAATAATGGTTACCTCTAAGACCGGTCATTTTTCGACTAGACAGAATTCAATTCATTGAATGAGAATTCCTGTGAACCTCCGAAGATTGCTTCCTCCAAAGACTAGTCATTGCCAGATGAAGCTCCGCAATTTTGCACAACGGTCGTATCGTTTTGCAAAACGATACGACCGCTACAGTCTCGCATCCATCCCTACAGCCAAGCATGGATGGCACTTTTTATTGAAGGTTTTACTGTAATTCCCAGGGTATATATACATAGATATAGGAATCTCTAGATTGAGCATAACGAGAGAAAACTTTTTGCCTACAAATGGTAGCCATGATAGTAGCATGCGCATGCGCAGAATGGCAATAACTTAAATTATAATGGTATTTTCAATCATTTTAGAACGATCTGTATTTTAAAAAGTATTCGTATCGAAATATTTTCCCTCGAAGTTATTTATTTTTCTGAAGTATTGCAACGAATGTGCTAAAAAGTAAAGGGTTCTCGACGAGCTAGGTCACCCGCAACTAATTTTATAGAATTCAAATCTATTCTTCGTGACTGGCAACAGTCAAAACGTCAGTTTGGTGTTCCCAGAGCGGGAACACCGGGTGTTAAAGGGTTAAATCATTCATTGTATGTGGGAGTGGGGGGGGGCTCTTCAGTCGAGGTCCCCCCCGCACTGCTGGGGTTTACGGTACGCCACTGTTCGTAATATATTTATAATTAGCCCGTTTTGGCACCAAACTTAGTGATCAATTATCAAAAATTTCAAACCTTGTGCGACTTTCAACGTTTTATTAATAATCCCCCCCTTAACGTTATCTGGCAAACACATTTGAAAAGATCTTCACGGTGACAGTTCATATCTTCAAAACCTGTCTTTGTCTACAAGATCGCGTAGGCAAAATTCTAGGATTGAGTGAAATAGCACCCTAGTGCTAATAAAAAAGTCCTAGCAAATTGTACCTATCTGACTTCATATGACAGCTGAGGGTCAATTTTTGCTTCAATTAAAATCTGATTCACTGGAGGAGTGAAGTTAGTCACTTGTGACGGTGTAATAACTGACGACGACTTTTAAAAAGGGGGGGGGGAGGAATCCCTTTTCACACAGCAACATTATGGAGGAGCGAGCGTAATTTTGTGTTAAGAAAGACTTTTTGAGTGTGACTTCATTCAGATTCCACAACCGCCCACCAAGATTACAAAAAAAAAAAAAAAAAAAGTATTGCGCATTGTGTACGAAACAAAATGCGCAAAAAACTGCTTTTATTTTTAGTAGTTGACTTCGCCTCTCGAATGTATGACGAAATTATGACATCACCCTTTCAAAAGAAAAGAAAAAAAAATCGTCTGCGTTCCTCTTCTGTCCGAAGCCAATCGATTACTGCGAGCGAATGACCCAGTGTCCACTGCCATTAAAAAGGGATTGATTGTTCTGTTTTTAATATGGCCACTAGGAGAGGGCGTGGACCGTTAATGGAATTTCTTCCACCATGTTTTCGTCCCCCGCCGGGGATGTTCGACACAAAGGTAAAGATTTCCTTTTCCCTTTTTTTAGAAAAACACGTATCGATTTATTGGCAAGTCGGGGTAAAAAAAAAGAAATATTGACAGTTGGTATTGTAAGTGGATAGTTTTTATCATCTGGTTGTTCTTTTTATTGAGTATGTGTTTTTGTTGATATGGTTAAGAATTTCAGGGTCTGTTTTGTGGATCGTCTATCAGTTTTGTTTTACTTTTATTGCAGTACTCCGCCTCCCCCCCCCCTTCCCAACCATAAAGCATAAAGTAGAAATAAGTACATTTCTTAAAACATCAGTTTAAAGCCGTCCGGGTTATGTTGTGGTTGAAGAGACATTCTACCACACCGCGGGTCCGGGTTCGATTCCCGGCTTGGGATAGGATGTAATTTCGTCCGTCCCTTCACAGTAGGCAACGCTGGTCCACCTATTAGGTGCCTCCAACAACAACAACAACAACAAAAAAAAAACAACATAAGTCTAAATCAGTCGGATGACGTTACAAATATATGTGTTGTTTGGGAAAAGCTATGCAGTGGCGCACCCAAGGGCGGCTCCAGACTGAATTTTCGGAGGGGGCCATTGAACTTTTTAGCTGGGTATATACATTGTCCAAAATGCAAATTGAATGCATGAAGTTGTGAAGTATGCGAATCTAAGGTTAAAAAACAAAACTTCGGAGGGGGCCATGGCCCCCATAGCCCCCTCACTGGAGCCGCCCTTGGGCGCACCCAGGATTTAAGTTTAGGGGGCCTGGGCTACAAATTCTGCTGAACTCGGTAATAGTGAGCTCGATTATAGTTATAACTCCCTTATATCGTCAAAATATTCTGTGCCACTTGACTTGCCCATAGAACAACATGCGCATAAACAATGTATCTCGTTATAGTCAAATAATAATCTAATCTTTTCAGTATCGTTCAACTTGAAACCGAGTTTAACTGCATGGGCGCCGGCAGAATATTTCCCAGGGGGGGGCAAAGACTACTTCAACGTATGGTTACCATGTTGGAAAGAGCAAAAAAGCAAGGGAAAGCACTGCATATAAAAATCCAAGGGGGGGCGCATTGCCCCCCCTTGCCCTATGCTGCCGGCGCCCATGGTGTTTCGTCCACTAACTGTAAGCATTTATTTAAAAACCTTTTTTTTTTTTGGTAAAAAGTACTTTAGAAATAATTTAGAGACAATTTTTAAAAAGAAAAAAATTTAATTCCTTAGGAACGATTTTCAGTTTTAATGCTTTTAACTTCTAAATTTCCACCTTTGGGGAGGGGAGGGGGGCTTGAGCCCCCATAGCCCTCTCCGTGGCTGCGCCTATGAAGCTATGCATGGGCTGTCTGGCTAGGATGATGGATTCCTTGGTCGGTGGACTTTCTAAGGGTTTCTAATGAGTATTCAAGTTTCATCTGGGGAAAAACGACCAAGACTCCAGATCGCTAGATCGACAGGACCGAACCTGGGACCTTCACACTTCGACCATCTACCATGTTCAGTGTCTTATCCACTCTGCTATGGTGGGGCCCGGACGACGGTAAATGGAATTAAAAAGGGTGTTTTTTCGTATTATAATGGGTTTTCAAACTGTTTGGTCAAAGGAGCATTTTAAAAATTGTTTGTTTGCCATAAGACGATAGCTAACGTCACTGAAAGTGTCGTTTAGAGCTAAATGCGCCTTTCCTGGAGTTTTCCCGACACAATTTGGATCCTCATCAGAAGGGGGTACCATCCGGAAAATCCTACGATTAACTTAAATAAAATGTAGAGTATTAAAACAGTTAAAAAAACCTTTTTATTCATACGAAACGCTGAATTATTTTGCAAAATCTATTGGCTATAAATATAATCAACAAATAAGAAATTTTTTAATTCCTTTTTATTTTTCGAAATACAAAATAAAAAACGCTTTGTCTAAAATGCACACGAGTTTTTAGTAAGCCTTTTTTGAAACTGTCTTTCGTAACAGATTAAACTTTTTCCAGATTAAACAACATCTTCTTCATGAAAACTAAAGGCCCAGAAAGAGGAGGAGAGGAGAGGGGGGGGGGGTAATTTTTGGCAAAGCTTGTGAGAAGTGGGCCAGTTTAGAACAAAGAAGAAATTTGAGTTTTAAACTTAAAGTGTTTAAAAAATAATAACAGTCATTTGTTTGAAAATTGCATTTGTGTTTAATGTTTTACAAGCTGCTTAAAGAACGCCATTATCATAACTTTTAAGGAGCATTTTGCTAAAGCTTTTTTCCCTATTTTCGCTCTTTTGTTAAAGGATTTTTTTTTCTTCTTTCTAGAGCTTAAACCGTAGCCCAAACAACATAGCGAATTACAGAACCCGTCTCATCGCTAGTAATATGCGGGTGTTTTTTTTTTTTTTTTTTTCCCATCGCAGAGACATTCTTTGAAAAAGTAGGTTTTCAAGACCTTGGAAGCATCAGGTAAATGTGGCCGTTTTTTTCTCCCCTCTTTCAAAACAGTAATAGATTTGCTAAATTACCCAGTTGGTCTGGTTCCGCAATTCACGCATGAAAATCAAAGGCTTGCTTGCGAAGAAGACCCTTCTAGTATATTATACGCAGGTGGTTTTTTAGAAGTGGCCGACGACGGGGCGTATTTAATTGGCCGTCTGCATTTTCAGATTTGGGCGTTCCATCAATGTCACTGGGATTCTAAATTATATATTTGCTTCTCGGACTGCAAGGAGAAAAGGGGTGGGGAGAGAAGGGAGAGTTTCTCGTCAGCATGCCTGAATAAGAATTTTTTATTTTATTCATTAAGAAATTAGTACCTATGGGCATTCTGGTTCCGTATATCCGCTTCATACCTGCAGGAATCTACATATTTCTGTGGGCTATTTGTTCGCCTAGTCGCCCTGAAGTCGGAACTTCAACAGCGAAATGTTGAATGTTTGCGTTTTACCGTAGCACAGGTCCACCCATGGACGGGGCTTTAGGGGTGGCTCAAGCCCCCCCCCCCCTAAATGTGGAAACTTAGACGTGAAACGAATTGAAAATTGTCACTAATGAATTAAATTTTTTCTTTTTTAAAATTTCCTTCGAATTATTTCTAAAATATTTCTTACCAAAAATGATGTTAATTTTTTAAATAAATCTTACAGTTAGTGTATAAAACACAGTTAAGCTCTGTTACAAAGTCACTGAAAAGATCAGACTCCAATACGAGTTACATTGCTTGTGTTCCATGAGCAAGTCAAGTGGCACAGAATATTTTGGCGTTTATAACTATATAATCGAGATCACTATAACAGAGTTCAGCAGTATTTGTAGCCCCTCGCCCCCCAACTAAAATCCTGCGTACGCCACTGCACCGTAGTAGTAGCTGAGGCTGTACGTGGCGATTTTTTTGAGAACAGGGAAAATTTTAGAACTATATTGTGTTGATAAAAGAATGGTAGGCGCTTCTTGAATTTTGTTGTTCTGTTCTGATGGGAAGCGAGTTTCAATCGACTGCGGCACTGCGGACTGACATACATAAGGTAAAGTACGGTATATTGGTTGATGAGCTAGCTAGGTCTTGACCTTTTGGTCTGGACTTAAGAGTCCTCTGTAGTCTGCTTGCGGAGATTCAAGTCCAGAGGCGTAGCCAAGGGGAGGGTTGTTAGGGGGGTCATAACCCCTCCCCATGAGAAATTTTTTACCATACAAAATGTATATTCTTCACTACATTATCATACACACGTATACATATATATGAGTTGCAGTAGTCATAAACCCCCTCCATGAAAAATTTCTGGCTACGCCCCTGTTCAAGTCCCTATGCTTTGCTATGGAGAAAAGCATCTTAACGCCTAATCATTTTTCTCAGAAAGTATTAGGTATTTTTAAATGAAATTTTCCTGTGTGAATCTTGAGAACTATTCGCAAGAATTGCGCGAATCAGATTTGAGTTCATTTAGCCGAAAGAGATTTTATTGCAGTCTGAAAAGTAACATAAATTCTAGACTGCAATAAAATCTCTTTCGGCTAAATTAACTAAATCTGATTCGCGCAATCCTCGCGAATAGTTCTCAAGATTCACACAGGAAAATTTCATTTAAAAATACCTAATACTTACTGAGAAAAATGATTAGGCGTTAAGGCACTTTTCTCCATAGCAAAGCATTGGGACTTGAATCTCCGCAAGCCGACTACAGAGGCCTCTTAAGGGCAGAGCCATTTCTAAGACTTTTTTTTTGGGGGGGGGGGAGGGGGGGAGATGTCGATAAACTGCCAAGTCAAATATACGTTTTTGCCAACTGGATTTGCGTAATTTTGCCAGGTGTACCAGAAACTGAAAGTAAATTATTGTTTTCGTTAAAATATTTTCACCAATTTTGCCAAGTTTAATAGAATTTTGTGAGTGTTAGGGGGTGGGGGGGGGAGACTCCCACCCCCAACCTCTTTTGCAAGGGCCCTGCTTAAGGGTGTTCTAATCTGAAGAGCGAGCGTCGTCGCAGGACTTTTGAAAGCTTTGAAAAGAAAACGATGCCGTTAAACACTCGAAAAAATTAATGATGCCCCTTCACCCAATGCATTATGGACTAATAGTAACAGTAAAGCTGTATGCCTCATGCAAATTTCAGAAAGAATTCATGAGCACAAAAATCGCCTTCAAAAAATGAACCGAGGAGTTAACCATGTTTAGGGAAATATTGCAAAAATCCCGTACGTTTAGCATTTTGTCCTGAGTGCTTTGTAGATTCATTGTTTGTAACAATTCATAGTACAACTTGCCAAGAGACATTTTATGTTTTTTCAAGTCTCTCGCAATTAAATTCTTTTAAAAGCTGTTCAAAAGTTGCATGATTTACAAAAACAGCCTTAACCCTTTAACGCGCAGTGTTCCCTCTTTGGGAACACCAAACTCTAACGTTTTGACTGTTCCCAGTCACGAAGAATAGATTTGATTTCTATAAAAATAGTTGCGGGTGACATAGCTCCACGAGGATCCTTTACTTTTTAGCACGTCATTTCCCGTAAAAAAATGGTCACGATTCTTTTTAACAGCACTGACATCTGCTGAAAAATGGAAGAATGCGAGAACAGCTGGATAGATTGTCCAGTGCTGGAAAAAGGGCAGCCGTTGCCATCGCTCGACTTAACTACCAGCAAGATGGCGAACGATCGAAACGTTCATCGCGTGCCACAGATCTAGAGACCCTTTTTTGACGACAGCTGGCTGTGCCAAAAGAGAGTCTCTAGATCTGTGGCACGCGATGAACGTTTCGACGATCGTCCGCCCTCTTGCTGGTTGTTAAGTCGAGTGATGGCAACGGCTGCCCTTTTTTCAGCATTGGGAATGGGTTGCGCCTCAAAGGGTTAATGGGAGAAGTCAGTGAGGACCTGATACGGAAAAGTTTGTCGAACACACGTTTCGAGTCAGGTCCAGATACGCTCACCGGGAAGCCGGGAAATTTTCCGGTAGGCCAGTCACTTTCACATTTATGTCATAAAGTATAATGTGCTTATTTGTGCAAAATAAAATGTAAGTGGTCTGCCGTTTGCACATATTTCCGGGGCCGGTGTGATCAGTTGTATCCGGCACTGTTTAGAGTACATTGCAAAATAAGTTATTTGCGTATAGACGCACCATTTCAAGTCAATGTGAATCTGACTTGGTTGATTCTAACCGGAGAGTTTGTAAAAGCTTAATATCTTTAGAGACACTTACTTCACGACGTAAGGCTCATTCAGTTCTAGTGGTTGCAAAGACCGGCAAATGGCACGTCAAACTGAATTTGGTATATTTCAATCATTCCAATAAGAGAACAAAATCCCTGTAGAGAAATAAGGCAAAAATTCCCCTCTACTTCGTTACTAGAGTGCGATGGACTATTTTTAGGACACAGATTACGCCGCTGATCTGAATTAATCTAACCCTTAAATGCCTGAGATTTTAAAAATAAATTTAAAAATGTTTTTTTTTGTCTTTCATTTCTTAGGTAAATCACGGGGAAAATACTCTTAAATATCATAGTACTTCGCTTTAGGTATGATTTACGGCTAAAAAACAGTTCTTTGCCAATTGAAAACGGGCTTTAGTTGAAAAAATAATTTTCCTCAATAAAATTTTGTAATATCAAACACACATGAATTTTAAGAACTATGCTAAAGAATCTCCACAAAATACTTAATAAAAATACTTAAAAAGTAATTAATTCTTATTAAAAATACAAAAATTTATTGCAATACATTACAAAAATCATTGTGGAATGCAAAATAGTTTTCTGTATGATACTTGACAGTACGATTGCCGACTATTTAGTTAAAGAATTGTATGTAAATATTTGAAACAGCTATTTTTTTTATCAAAACACAGTCTAACGTCACATTTTTCACATTTTGTTCCTGTGTATCCTTTGTATTTTGGAAATTTGCAGAGAATAAATTGTAGAGAAATATCTTGTATACAACACAAAAAATAAATAAACTATAAGTAGTTTCATTCAAATTTAAGTCAAATATATTCAGTCAATATTAGCTATTCCTCATAATCAAAAGCCAAAACTGCTCATTGTTCTCGAGACTTAGTGGAACTTTATGCCTATTGTTGACAGTTGGCAACTCACACAAAAATCTGCTTTCGACAAATATTTTACAGTAGAATATACAAAAACAGTTATAAAAATGAGCTACGTACTTTACTTTTCTGCATGAAAAATTTTACTTGATCATTGCAGAACAAAATAGGGTATATGCAAGCTTTCGGACAAAACGAAAAGCACATGTAGCTGCAACTGAAAAATTACATCTATCTTTATCCTTAAATCACACTTCAATCTATGTGTTGATTATTGATTTAATTGTATTTTCAGTATGTATCTTATTGACAACATTAGGCTTAGAGCTTCAATACTATTCTAATAGTACTGTAGAAGGCTAAATTGCATATGTTGCCTAGAGGCAACAAGTAAATGGCACAACAGATAATGTGCAAATGGTAGTAAATGTAGTAAATGGCACAACAGATCACGTAAGAGCAACTGCCTGCTGTGACCGGCCATGCCTTTTGAATCGTGGACTTCTGGGTGCAGAAGCATATGCTCCGGCCAGGTGTCAGCCTGACGCGGGGTTCCCAGTGTTCAGTTCCCCAAGTACGATTGATCCTCATTTTACTGACCCACAAGGATCAAACTTTAAACCTTTGTGCGTGACAGTGAGTTAACCATTACTCTACGGGGGTTTAAACCAGTCAGTCTGGCTGTTTAATTGAGAACTGCGTCATTTTGTCATGCTTTTCGTAAGTCCCCCCCCCCCCACACACACACACACCCTTGAGTTCTCCATTTCTAATTTTTTTGATTAAAGTTCTTTGGAAATCATGAGACTTTCGAACAACTTTAATTTAAAAAAATAAAATAAAATAACTGCGCTACAGACTTGGAAAAGCTTAGAATGTCTCTTTACAAGCTGTACTGTGAACTGATACACACAATGCACCTATAGGAGTTACAAAACTCTCTGGGGGGAAATGCTAAACATACGGAATTTTGCAATACTTCCCTACACAGATAACTGCTCGGAGCTAATACGGTTTTTGAAGGCAATTTCTTTGATTATGATTTTTTTCTGAAAGTAGGATGAAACATACAGCTTTATTGTAACTTCTAGTCCATAGTGCATGGGGTGAAGAAGCGTTATTAATTTTTTCGAGTGTCTTTTTTGTTTTTAAAGTTGTTCAAAAGGACCAGTTTTTGAAGGCAATTTTCTTTGATTTTTTTCTGAAAGTAGGATGAAATATGCAGCTTTATTGCTAGCTTTAGTCCATAGTGCATGGGGTGAAGATGCGTTATTAATTTTTTCGAGTGTTTTTGTTTTTAAAGTTGTTCAAAAGGACCAGTTTTTAAAGGCAATTTTTTTGCTTATGATTTTTTTTCTGAAAGTTGCAGGAAATATTACAGTTTTATTGTTAGCTTTAGTCCATAGTGCATGGGGTGAAGAAGCGTTATTAATTTTTTCGAGTGTTTTTGTTTTTAAAGTTGTTCAAAAGGACCAGTTTTTAAAGGCAATTTTTTTGCTTATGATTTTTTTCTGAAAGTTGCAGGAAATATTACAGTTTTATTGTTAGCTTTAGTCCATAGTGCATGGGGTGAAGAAGCGTTATTAATTTTTTCGAATGTTCAACATCATTATTTTGTTTTTAAAGCTGTTCAAAAGGACCAGTTTTTGAAGGCAATTTTTCTGCTTATGATTTTTTTCTGAAAGTTGCAGGACGTATACAGTTTTATTGTTAGCTTTAGTCCATAGTGCATGGGGTGAAGAAGCGTTATTAATTTTTTCGAGTGTTTTTGTTTTTTAAAGTTGTTCAAAAGGACCAGTTTTTAAAGGCAATTTTTTTTGCTTATGATTTTTTTTCTGAAAGTTGCAGGAAATATTACAGTTTTATTGTTAGCTTTAGTCCATAGTGCATGGGTGAAGAAGCGTTATTAATTTTTTCGAGTGTTTTTGTTTTTAAAGTTGTTCAAAAGGACCAGTTTTTAAAGGCAATTTTTTTGCTTATGATTTTTTTTTCTGAAAGTTGCAGGAAATATTACAGTTTTATTGTTAGCTTTAGTCCATAGTGCATGGGGTGAAGAAGCGTTATTAATTTTTTCGAGTGTTTTTGTTTTTAAAGTTGTTCAAAAGGACCAGTTTTTGAAGGCAATTTTTCTGCTTATGATTTTTTTCTGAAAGTTGCAGGACGTATACAGTTTTATTGTTAGCTTTAGTCCATAGTGCATGGGGTGAAGAAGCGTTATTAATTTTTTTCGAGTGTTTTTGTTTTTAAAGTTGTTCAAAAGGACCAGTTTTTAAAGGCAATTTTTTTGCTTATGATTTTTTTCTGAAAGTTGCAGGAAATATTACAGTTTTATTGTTAGCTTTAGTCCATAGTGCATGGGGTGAAGAAGCGTTATTAATTTTTTCGAGTGTTTTTGTTTTTAAAGTTGTTCAAAAGGACCAGTTTTTAAAGGCAATTTTTTTGCTTATGATTTTTTTCTGAAAGTTGCAGGAAATATTACAGTTTTATTGTTAGCTTTAGTCCATAGTGCATGGGGTGAAGAAGCGTTATTAATTTTTTCGAGTGTTTTTGTTTTTAAAGTTGTTCAAAAGGACCAGTTTTTGAAGGCAATTTTTATGCTTATAATTTTTTTCTGAAAGTTGCAGGAAATGTACAGTTTTATTGTTAGCTTTAGTCCATAGTGCATGGGGTGAAGAAGCGTTATTAATTTTTTCGAGTGTTTTTGTTTTTAAAGTTGTTCAAAAGGACCAATTTTTGAAGGCAATTTCTTTGATTATGATTTTTTTCTGAAAGTAGGATGAAATATGCAGCTTTATTGTTAACTAGTCCATAGTGCATGGGGTGAAGAAGCGTTATTAATTTTTTCGAGTGTTTTTGTTTTTAAAGTTGTTCAAAAGGACCAGTTTTTGAAGGCAATTTCTTTGATTTTTTTCTGAAAGTAGGATGAAATATGCAGCTTTATTGCTAACTTTAGTCCATAGTGCATGGGGTGAAGAAGCGTTATTAATTTTTTCGAGTGTTTTACACCATTGGTTTGTTATTAAAGTTGCTCAAAAGGACCAGTTTTTGAAGGCAATTTTTTTGCTTATATTTTTTTGTGAAAGTTGCACGAAACATACAGCTTCACTCAGTGGCGTAGACAGAAAATTTTCATGGGGGGTGTTACGACTACTGCAACTCATATATATGTGTATGAGTGCGTGATAATGGAGTGAAGAATAAACATTTTGTATAGCAAAAAATTTCTCATGGGGGTGTGGCCCCCTAACCCCCCCCCCTTGGCTACGCCACTGGCTTCACTGTTAGTTCTAGTCCATAGTGAATGAGGTGAAGAAGCGTTATTAATTGTTTCGAATGTTCAAATCACTGGCTTGTTTTTAAAACTGTCCGAAAGTCCTTCGACGACGATAGCTCTTCAGGTCGAACACCCTTAAGAATCATTTACTCCAATGTACGTACCTGCTCTACAATAATCGAGACCGTAAAGACGTCGTTCAATAACACTGACATCCGGGGTTTCTTTTCGGTGTACATGATGGATTTTTCAGAACTCTTCCTGGTTGGGGAAAAAAAAAAAGCAAAGAATCTTTAGCGAACCCCGGAAGTGGTGAGGGTAGGAAATCCCCGAGAGCGCCAAACTAACTCCCATTTCGAATTTGGGGTCATCTCGCATGGCAACTGCTCGGTACCTCACCTTTTTAGTCTTTTCTTTCCTGGCAACACCGTCGAAGCGCAGTCACGTGACTGTCATAATTTCCATCATTAAGGAGGTTGTAAGTCCTCTTTTCCAAAAACGTCCAACACAAAAGAAAAATTTCTTACTCTTAAAAAAAAAAAAAAAAAAAAAAAAAAAAAACCTCCTTAATTGCAACACGGCTCGCGCAATAACAATAACAATTAAAAAAAAAAAAAAAAAAAGAATTCTTACAACAGACCCCAATTCTTCCCGAAATCCCCTAATAATGATAATAAAAAAAATACGCGCTGGGCTGGAGATTACCTTGTAATCGTTGAACCCGAGACCCGAAGCGCTCTTTGGGTAGAAAAGCTCGCGTGCTCGATGCTCACATGTTTTAACCTTGCACGCACTGAAGAGAGTGACCACACCCTGCCGTAGCAAGCAGGGAAAAGGGGGGGGGGTGGTGGTGGAAAGAGAGGGATTCGCTGCACGCCACTGGGGAAAACGCAGACCTGATCCGTCTGCTGCCTGGGAAATCCTGTTATGTGAGTTTAGTAAAGAAAGCCGTTCTGGGAGAGAGAGTTGGTTATTGGTACACTGTTACGTCGACGACTGTTCGTTGGCTGAATTTTATTGTTGAGTCTCAGTGGATTATTGTTGGTGCGATGAGTTATTTGCAGTGAATATTTTGTGCTTCTAGATCATGCGTCATGGCCCGCGAGGCTCATGGTTTAAAGGTGAGTGAACGTAATTATTTATCTATTTATTTCGTTTTTATAACCAGTAAATGGACATTTTACAGTTTACCCTAAAGTTTTGAAATCCTTAACCCTCTCGTCACCCTGAACCTCATATGAGGCTCCTACTTCAAATAGCAATATTTAGAGAGAAAACAATTGAATTTAGTATTTTTTTCTTTCAGTGATATCAATATCATTAATTCATGTAGAAAGTATAGGAGGCTCTTAACTAGATGCATAAATCGTGCCTAGATCGCAGTACTAGTCCATTTAGATCATTTTTTTTACAATTTTCGCTTCATTGTTTCAGGAGAAAAATTAAGAAAATATTGACGCTGCTTTTTTTACCGTTTTTTTTTTCTTTTTAAGGTAAGTTTAGTTTTTTCCTTATTCCACAACCTATACCTAATATGTGCATCCTTTTAAATTAATTTTAGCATAACAAAATGCTTCGAAAATGCAGAAATTATTATTAGAAAAATCTAATATTAAACAACATTAGAAAAAAATATTTTTGCATGATTTATAATACTATTTC
>JAWZYV010015676.1:0-53027 GCA_038373885.1 Cheiracanthium punctorium
GTGAATAGTGTTATATAGAAATGGAAATAGTGATATTAAATGTCCTGAACTTTTATCCCAGAGAAAATGAAAAAAATAGCAGATAAATCTTCATGGGTTGCTTGTGGATTAAGGCCGATTGACTGCACTAGGATTCTAATCCTATTGGGGAATACCTTCCTATTCCTAAGGGATCCTAGCCAGTATTTATGTGCGATTTCTGAAAAAAAAATCCACGGAAAACTCTGAACAGCTAGATCAACAGGCACGACCAGGGTATGAACCTGGCACCTCCCACCATCCAGTTTCGATAGCAGAACCTCTCAGCCATTGATGGAGAGATAAATCTTCAAAAAAGTGACAAAAAATAGTCAAATTATTAAGTTTTTCTCAAAGGTTGTAAAAACCCTGGTAAAAACATGTTTTTCCAAAGACTGTAAAAACTGGTAAATACCATCAGACGGTAAATACCGTCCAACCCTGGTCATGAGAAATTATGTGATGGGTTTAAGAAATTAACAGGAAATCGAATAACTTTGAAGGAATTATGTGATTGGTTGAAAGAATTTAACAGTAACCAATTCGTTTGAACATGGCACGACCCTTAAATATATAATTCGAATTAAATCCAGTAATGCGGAATCTCAAAACATGAAAAATACTTGAATCGTGACTAAAAGTTGACGTGATGAGTGCAAATTTTAGACGATTGCAACATGACACAAAAACTACGTCAATGTGACTGGCGATCAAAAAAGAAAGAACTTTACGGTATGCAGACAAAACTTTTCTCTTTCGAAAAAAATGCCTGATTTCTACAATATATAATTCTCTTTGTGAGGTTTAATTTACAGCTTTAATATATAGTATATACCACATAAATAACATTACATGATGTTGACAACAATTTTATCTAGCATTTCGCAAAGCGTGGACAATACATTAGCGCAGTTATGTTACACACGACTTTATAAAATTTTACCTAAATTAAAGAACCTACATGAAACAATGTATGCATCATTTACGTTTAAAAGCCAAAAATGCACCCTGCTCCGGTGAAAATCATGTCACTATTGTAAATGAAAACGTGCGTGATGTAACTTCTGAGAAAAAGCTTATTACCCTTATTGAACTCTTAATGCAGTATCACACTTGTTAGATAAAACTGACGTTGATCTCATTGTCATTTCACACTAAATAAATAACTAATTTCATTTTTTACAGATTACAGTTCACCCCTTTACAGTTGACAACACGAATTCTTAGAACAGGGCAAAAACATTACGATCGTTTTCGTGTAACACGTTAAAAGAGACTTGTACAGCACGGTAAAATGAGACATATTTTCTAATATTATGACGCTTTAGCTCCTGTAATTAACCTTTTGAATGCCAACACCAAACATAATTGTATTTTTACAGAGCGCAAATAAATTTTGCCGCGATTATGCCGCTCAGTCCGCACTCTAGGTGGAGTATAGCGCAGGACCCGTACAACACGGAATTCTATAACACGGAACGTATCAACCGTGTTATAGGGAATCTATTGTTGTGGCATAGTGTCAAATTCAATAGTTAAGAAAATTCTGAGTTGCCGTATGTAGTAATATTTCATCTCACTTTGGTGGACGAAATGTATTAAAACCAAATATCCGAACTTTATCGAAAGAAAACTTTACTGAATGTAAAATTTTTAATTCTGCATAACCCTCCAAACAACTTCGGTGTTTGCCATCTACGACGGTTTTTCATGACGTGACAACTTATGCTTGCGTACAGTGGCGTAGCCAAGGAGAGGATAGGGGGTCACAACCCCCCATGTGGTGTTTTTTGCTATACAAAAGGTATATTCTTCACTCCCTTATCACACACACGTGTACATATATGTGAACTGCAGTAGTCGTAACATTCCCACGAAGAATTTCTGACTATTCCTGCTTGCATATGTCCGGAGGAGCAAATACATTAGAGGTTATGTGCTGTCCCGGATAACCTGAGAGCAAAATAGTAAAAATGACGTAAAAAATGACACCCACACGTGAAGGAAATAAAATTAAAGATATGTAGAATTGCATGAAAACTTCGATTATTTTTAAAGCGCAAGTCTGTTACAGTTCTATTTGTTTCACAATTGATGCGTTTTCACTTTTTCGATTCTTAAAAGCTGTAGAAATGAGTGGTTTCACTTAATTGTTAAATTTAACAACTTAAGTGGCAACAATGGATTCCGTTGCTACGGAAACTATAGCCATGTTAAAAATAGAAAACGAAATGAGTTACCTATGTTTCCTTTGCTAGAACTGCCATATTGGCGTAATTAACGCCACCAGTCGATGTTAAATAGCTCGACACCAAAGCTAATTCGCAATACATTGTTTGGCAAAATTTAAAAAAAAAATTATGTATGCATACGCTAGTGAAATCGGCTCATTGTGGAATGGAATTAATAATACGTACAGAGTTGCACTATTTGCAGGGATGAGAATACACAAATATGAAAAAAGAGGAAAAGTGCATGAACGTAATTTCGACTTCGAGCAAAGTTCAAGCGCGTGATGCCCATTTTTGATATACTATATATATATATATATATATTACAATTATTTTATATCAACAATATATATGTTACAATTATTTATTAAAGTATTTTTATTTAAATTATAATTTTTATTATCTTTAAAAATTAAAATTCATAAACATTTATGTGCAATTTTAGATGCAGAACATTCAATAATGAAACAGAGGTCATCATTATTTAAAGGATGATCTTAATCAATTTTACAAAATCTACAGTCAAGACAAAATCCTAGCTTTACAAAACAATTTAGCAGTTTTGACAACTACTGATGGCTTAAATCCAGTTATAGTGTTAAATTAAGAACTCTTCCTTCCCTACTTCTCATAGACTATTTAAAAGTACTTTACTGCTAAGTTGAGACATAAGCATATCGTCGGGCAGAGGGGGGGTGGACGGGGGGCGTGTGCCCCCCGGAACTTTGTTTGGAAAACCCTTCATTCCAAAACCTTTTTTTTTTTTTTTTTAACCTAAAGAAACATGCCTATTTTTACTTTAGAATATGCTATGTGCGCGCTCCCCCACGCACACTTCCAAAGAAAAAACCTTGCGTTTGCGTGATGCTAACGCCTATGATTTAGGAAGCCAAATAAGAACCTACGATTTAATATAAACAATGTTTTCAATTTAGAAAGAGGAACAATGTTTTCAATTTAGAAAGAGGAACATTATTAAATAAATAAACGACTGTTTGGAAGGTCAGGTCAACGGCAGAGGAGGGAGAGGGAGAGAGAAATTCATTTCTTTTAAAGTAAACAGTTCTTTCCTCTTCCACCGGACGGGCCAGCTGTTATGCTGACAATGCATAATGCGTGCATCGGAGAATAATTGTTTGTTTTAAGCTTGGCATGTTGTGGGATTTATCTGATGCCTCAAAATTAATTCACTACGAAAGCAATTAAAAAAAAAAATGCAGATTGTAAAAAAGTCTTAATTGTGATTTTCTTTGTTTATTTCCACAGCGTTAATACGGTTTATGATATCCAAATGATTGCTTTCCATAACTGAGGACAGAAAACCGCAAAACGGATCAAACCACAACATGTAATAAAATTCAGTGCTTCCGCTTATCGAAAGGAACAAACTTCAAGGAGGGTCTTTCGACTTTTGATCTCCTCATTGAATATTCCCATACTTCTTCGATGCGCGCATGCTTAGCAAGTTGCAGCGCTTCCATTGGCTTGGAGGAGTGGATCATAAAGGCTTCTCCTTGGATTCCAATCCTGCAAGATTTTTGAATACGCAATAAGCATGGCCGAAGACGAATACGTGTTGGGGCTAGCAATACGGTCTTGATATCGGTAAGCAAGATGTATTTCGGCGAATACATCTTTAAAAAAGAAAATTGCATTGAAAATATTTTTAAACGCGAACTTAAACACACGAAAAAGCGGAAAGTAATGTCTTTTTAAAAACGCGGAAAATAAAAAAAAGCAAAATACGCGGAAATAACCAAACCGCGGAATTCCGCGGATCCGCGGAAGATTCTCATCCCTGTATTTGAATATTTTTTGCCAACTTTGCTAAGAAATGTACTAACGTAGGAATCAACATTTCAATTTTCTGAAATTTTGCAGAATTCCTCTAACTTAAATCAGTTTACTTAACTTGGTGGAAATTCTGTCGATCATTTAAAATCTCCTTAATAACTGCATTATTTCTGTATGAAAAATCGAAGTATAGCGTCGCATTCTAATAAAACTTATACTTGTTATTAAAAATATTATTTCCTTATGTTCTCAGTAATTCTCGCCAAGCCCAAAACTGTGCAAATCGGTAGAACCTACTACTTTCTCAAAATCGCCAAATTAGCCATTTTTTTTTCGACAAACTAAAAATTATATATAGAGTATCGAAATCTCCCAATTCTTTATTCTTTTAAACATAAAAAACATTGAATTCCTGCTCTGATTTCACACGCACGCAATACTAAAAAATAACTTTGTGAATAATCTAAACAGAAAAAAAAATCATTCTTTTATTTTTACTACAGGAGTCTAAATAATTTAATAAAATAGCCAAACATGGCAACCTCGATGCTTATTTCTCACTTTTTTGACTACAGGGGTTACAATTGCGGAATTACGGAGATCAAAAATTAGCCTTTTTGACGGGTTTTTTATTAATATCTCCTAAACTAATTCGAATTTCGAAATTTAAATTAGCAGAGGTTCTTTCTCGGAATTTGCCGAATCCGTGGACACCTCGATCGAAACTCAGCTCCCAGTAGTTTCGGAGGAGATGATGTTAGAAACAGACAGACATGCACAGATTTTAATAGTACAGAAGATAGTCAACTCTGGGGAGACTTTAAAAAACCCTTGTTATCGATGAAAAAACTCTATGTACACATGCGTAATATATCAGTAACCAAGAAAATTACATATACAAGAAAAATATATAGCTTAAAACATTTATTAAAACAGCCAATTTTAAAATGCGATATTTTTTTAAAGAAATAAACAATTTTTTAAACAGGAAATACTTTAGAACTATTTGCATTCATGGGCGCCGGTAGCATAGGGCAAGGGGGGGCACTTGCCCCCCCCCCTGTATTTTTGCAGGCATGAAAACAGCTGAAGAGCAAAAAAGAGGAAATACACGTGGACATATTTTCCAGCAAAAAATTAAAAAAATTACATGCACGTATTTTCAGGCATATATAACAAGGTTGATAATGCAAAAACATGGAACTGGGAATAATGTGTGATCTTAAATTCAACCACTGTTAAACTAAATGGTGTACTAAACAATTTCTATCATTTAAATTTCAACCACAAACAAACTGACTGTGATCCTGAAGAAAATAACTATGCACTGTAAATGCTTAATAATCAGTTTTAGATATAGAATATTTATTAAAAGAAAACAGGCTATAATTATTTAAAATAATTATTTTACGTAATATCGTAAAATCCTAGATCAAAACAAATCATAAGTCTCACATCCAAACTTCAGACTATTCTTTTGATATGAAAATAAAATAAAAAAATTGATTCTCAAAAAAAAAAAAAAAAAAAAAAAAAATACATATCTTTTTTTTCTTTTTTTTTTTTTTTTTGATCAGAAATGGAATGAAAAATTATATATATATGGCATTGGCATTTTCTAAAATAAGCATTCAAAGGATAGAATAAAAGTGAAGTTTTCTTGTTTTATTGGAAAAAGAATAATTCTTTAATAAATTTCTAAATATTTTCTCAGGTAAAATTTTAGAATCTTAGCAGTCTTGCAGACCACAGAAGTGGAACTTATGACAGGGACATATGTTCTGCTCCTTCCTATATTAGCTGCAAAATAACAACTCACAAGATTATTCTTTTTAAAATTAACTGTAAAATAAATGTAATTACCAAAGAAAAACCTGCACATGAGAATAAAACGAAATAGCGATTTTCCTGATTTTAAAATTGAAGTGAAAATGATTCAGAAATCAATAACATTAGGGAAAAATAATACTTTTCTGTTGAGTTGAAATACTAAAATGCCTTAAATTTTAATTTAACAATAGAGTATTAAAAACTCTGTTTTACATCTTGTTTTTAAAATTATTCATTTACCAAAAGGCTGCAGAAAGATTGAAGTTCAGTTGGCAAATATGGGACCTGGAGATCGGGGATAGTTAGTTACCATAATTTAGCTAGTATAGTCCGCGGACTATGCATGTCAAAAAGGGATTTTTTTCCAGGACATGGACTATCTGGCTGAAATAAATTTCTTATGCAAAAAAATTTAGTATATTGATCTTGCTTTTTGATCTGTAGTTAGCGCGCAAGCTCCGGTGAAGCCGATGCTAACAAATTTATTTCTGTAGAAAATAAAGCACATAGATGCACTTCAAGTGACAGCCCGTCGGCATGCAGGGAGCATTTGAATTTTTTTTTTTTCCCCCATTATGTCATTTAAAGCATCGACGTAGTTACAGGTGCGGACAAGCTTCGTGAAACCATTTTAGAAATATTTCAGTCCGATATGCAGAAGAACCAAATTTTGAATGTGCTTTTTTAAAAAAATAATTTATGTAATACGGGGGAAAACGGGCCTTCACAAACCGAGGTACCGACGCCGCGTCGTCTTCGCCAAGGTTGTTATTGTTTTGTCTTCACTCGGCGAGCTGGCTAATAAAGCAACAGAGCGAATTCTGCTGAGACGTTAAAACATGACTTGTGTCGCCTCAATTTCTTTCTTTTTTTTTTTCAATTGCGAGCGTAAATTTTTAATAAAGAGCATTTTTAAATTTTATAATTCGTTACTTTTAACCCAGAGAGAGTATCAATTGAATGTTGTTTAAAATTAAGTATTATGTGGCTTGACCCATGATAATTAGTAATGATCTTTTCTTCTTCTGCTTTTTTTTTTGCTTGGTTATGTACATTTCCATAAATGATTAATAAAAGTAATCTTTTTATTTATTTAAGGGGGCGATACGTCTTGCCTAAGGACGGATTAATGCAATTTTATGGACGGTTAGTTGAAATTTGTCTATTTTATGGAAGTAAAATAGAATTTCTTTTCCTGTAGCGGAGGAGTAATCGCCCCCCCCAACCCCTTTAATCCGTCCGTGGTCTTACCATTAGTTAACTTTTCACGAAGTTACGGTATGTATTTTTAGTAAAATCCGCGTAACTGTTTAAAAAAGAAAATGGAAAAAAAGAAAAAAAAAAAAAAAAGGAAAATTTTGGTTTTCTTTTTCTTACGGATTTCTTAACATTAACTCAAATTTTAAAAAAGCATTATTCTTTTATTCAGCATAAAATTAAGATGTGTACGTTTTAATAGCTATAAATATCGAAGTATTTATTTATTGGAATTATTATTAATAATTTATTTATTTAAGAAATAAAGTACATTTAAACTACCATAAATTATTTTACTTCCTTTGCATGTTGAAGACCTAAAGGAATACGACAAGATTTATATTTTAAATACCATTACCAGGGCCAAGGGGGGAGGGGGGGGTTAGGGGGGTCATAACCCCCCCATGAGGAATTTTTTGCCATAGAAAATGTATATTCTTCACTCCCTTATAACACACATGTATGCATGTATGGGAGTTGCAGTAGTAGTAACCCTCCCATGAAAATTTTCTGGCTACGCCCCTGACCATTACTAAAAACTGCACTTTTATACAAGTTTTATTTGTCGTGCAGACCGTCAGTTTGCTTTATTTAAACAAAAAATCCAGTTTAGCATTCATAAAATGTCTGGAAGTTCTCGTTCAGTCGACGATTTTTCCAAAACCAAGCAAATTTTTGGATCCGAAAATGACCACAAACATTTTGTTTTCAATCCACGTTTTCTAATATATTCGCTAACATCTGCCATTTTCTCAATAATCCACAATAGAAGTGTCAGTTAAGCTGGTACGTGTCTGTGGAAAAAATTTATAGATTCATCAAATGCGCAAAACAGCAATAAAAACACGTCGCGAGTAACAATAGCTTACCGACAATGGTTTTCCAGTGGCGAAAGGTCTCGATAGATAATTATTGTTGTGTTAGTTCGCCAAGTACATAATTATGTATCAGATGCCTTTCGAAACATCGAGGATCTAAACTAAGAATTTGCCCCTCTGAACTAAGTTTTGAATTTACGAACTCAGAAATCAGTAACATTGCACTCTGGCTGACTTTAGTCTAGGTGCAGTGCGAGATGCAGTGAAAACGTACATCCCAGGCGCGCATTATCGTCCTCCTGTTACTCTGCTATGTCCGCTAAGAACGTCGTACATTTAGGACATGTTTTGCTTTAGGTTCGGTAATCACTGTTGTTTTCCCTTGCTTTTTTGTTCCTTTATGGTAACCATACTTTTAAGTAATCTTTGCCCTCTGGAGTAGTCTTAGCGAAGTTTCTTCAGTTTCTGTCGTTAGCATTTAACAAGTTCTGTAAATTTTTTTCAAAAATTGATAAGTACATAAAAAAAGGGAATAATTTGGAAAAATTCGGGAGATTTATAAACTTTTCGGGAGATCATTCTGAAATTCGGGAGTCTCCCGGAAAAATCGGGAGGTATGGCAGCTATGAAATAGTGAATGCAAACCATTAGGGCCAATTCATGTACAGTATTGCTGTTCACCAAGGGGTTACTTCGGGTTTAGTGAGCTTCACATATAGTGGACAAAATTCGATGGTCCTCATAGGTTCACTATAACTGGAGTTGACTGTAGTTGCTTGTTGTGACATGCTATTTGAAGTTCTTGAAAGCTTTTAATTTAGGAAATAAAATGTATGGTTATTTTTACATTAAACTAGCTGCGTACCAGGGTTTTAAAAACCCCTAACACTTTTTGGATTTAAATTTTATGGTTTTATTTCAAAACAGAATAGTTTTAGTGTAAAAGAAAACTTTCATTACAAAAAAAAAAAAAAAAAAAAAATTTAATTAAAATGTAAAAATAACTACAATTTTAATGCAGTTTCTATCTTTTTCTGCTGATGTTTATAAAGGGCTTCTAATTTGTTTTATGACTTACTGCAGAACTACTATTTATTTAATAATTTTTTCTTTATAGTTATTCATTTTTGCTTTGAATATATATTCCTTTTTACTTTAAAAAATATAGAATTAATATGTCTGATATTAAACCCCACATAAACAATGTATAATGAAAGTACACCCCATAGAAATCAACTTTAACAATAGCCAAAAACTCGCCAATTACAAAAACAGTCATTATGCCCTAAATATGGAAGCCCTACAGATAATGACCACAGATGGCGCTATGAATGATATGACGCATGCGCAGATCGATCCTGGGTGGAACGCCCTGCTGAAGAAGAGAGCTGGCCATTTGGAACCAAGACCTGTGCTGAAGAAGGTGGTGGCTGCCACTGATAGTGCTACATACGGATTTTAATGTGTTTTTAAATGATAAATGAGGAAGTTTGCAACTATTTTTAATGTTTTATATACCACCTCAACTTGATCCCTATGAAGTTTCTTTTTGTTGGACCAAATACTTTTTTTTTCTTTATAATAATTAATAAAGTTTTGATACGTACGGGACATCAAAAAAAGTTGTTTTTAAAGTAGCTTCAGCAGTTTGGATTTTGCTCTGAATTTATGAGGTATTTTCCGAAATAAATGTAATGGGTAAATGGAGAAATATGTACATTTATTAATTGACTTTAAAATTATTTTTTAAAACTATCATTCATTAATGAAAGCTAATTACTTGTGTTATGTACAGGACATGTAATTTTAAGTAACACTACTATCAGAAATTATGAGCTAAAATTAACAGATGTTAATTTAATGAATTTATTAGCACAATGAATGTATTCAAACTTAAGTTTAATTATATAATTAAAAATAACTATAATGATTTCTTAACTTTTAATTGCTATTATATAAATTAAGATTTTTCATATATAGCTCCATTTGAAAAAAAATAGTAAACATTTTAAATTAAAATATATGTTTTATAAGAGATGCAGAACACACTTTTCACAAGGTTGCCAGAAAACAAATAAAAGTCGCCAAGGTTATCACATTAAACTTTTTTTTATCGCCTCGTTAGCGAAGAAGCATCCTCAACTAGGAATCTGCCGGTATGTTTATTCATTCAATCATTTTATCAAGCAATCATTCAATACTTCCCTCTGAGTAAATGCAGATTACTTACTCCATGTGCTATTCTTAAAAGTAAATAAATTTATAGCATTAGCTTTAAAAGATAATTTTTAAATTCCCCTGTTTAACCGCCAAAAAATACGTGGAACCACAGACGGCGGTTTACCAAATGTTGACTGTATATTTAAGAATGGATATTTAGATCGAGAAAAATATTTAGATAACATTAGAAAATAACGCTATATTTTCAATCTAAATCACTGAAATGTATGTAACATACATCATTAGTTTAATTAGCATAAACAACACATATATTTTAGAACCTTTATTAAAAAAAAAAAAATGCAAAATGTCCCCCCCCCCCCCACCTGACATTAAATCGACAAGATATTAAAATTATGTAACTCACCATGTAAAATTACAGATGCAAGGTTTGTCAAACGAAAGTCGATTAAAAACTGGTAGTAATTTTTCAATTTTCTTAAAACAGATTTTGCAGTGTCAGTTTATGAAAAGGGGCATCTCCGAATAGATATGATGAAACTATTCGATTTGTTTTGAATGTATTTGGCAAAGCACAATAAATATGAAATAAATACATTAAGAAAACATATTTTTCATTTAAAAGTAAATATATCTAATTTATACGAAATCAATTGAAGAACAATAAATCGGGAACAAAGCGGAACTTAACGGCAGTGTTGCCAGAGGATTTCCGGGAAAATTTCCTTACAGAGCATTTCGACGGGCCGCGCCTCTCTGCGATCGGTCGTCGTATTTAATTTAATTTTTTGGGTGATTCTAAAGCTTGGAATTTGTTAATTAGACCTTTGACTTTTGAGTCCCAGGTGGCGTTTAATATTTTTAAAAGCTTAACATATAATATTTTAACGATATTTTAAGAGATTTTTTCCGCTGGTGCTGCGTTCGGAAAGACAACGTTATGTACGAGAGTGAACACAAGGGGCCCGTTCGAGAATTCACCGGTTGGTTATGCACCGGTGCTACCGATTGCGGTCATTCTTCAGTTAAGTGACGTCACGGTTGCCAACCGGTTTCGGTCATCCTCACCACATCCCTACAGTGTACCTGCCAAAAGGCCCGTTTACATGTGAAAATGGAAAATCCCGGGTTAAAGTGGAGTACAGGGAAAAACTCGCAATGCATCATGGGAAAGCGGGGTTGACCGGGGCCTTCGCAATTAGTAACGGGCCTGTGCGTGTATTTTGATGAGCCATCCAAAGAGGCCTATGGATGCTCGAGTCTTCACGTATACATCAGGCATGTCTTAAGCTTCCCAGTGCTTTCAAACGTTATTTAATGTAGTTTTAAGTTGTAATTGTGTTACTAATTCAAGTACGAATTCATGATTAATTTGTTTGCTATGATACATATTTACATAAAGAAAATAGATGCATATAATTTGAAAGAAAAACAAAGTAGCGCTTACTATCACAATTGCTTATTTTAGTTTCACAAGTGGATATTTAATATACTTTAAAATAACTAAATACACAATTGAGAAAAACATTTTTATAATGAATATTTCATGAACGTAGTCGTATTTCCTACGTTATTTTAAACAATTCAAGATTAATCTTTAACAAATGATGTATTAAAGCGCATTTCAGTGTTTTCGGGATATCCTGTATATTGGAGAAAATTGATAAAATACGCTCTATAGCGCGATCCCTGAATTAATTATTCTTTAATAAAGACATGTCATGGAGTATATATATTATTCTTTCGTCGCTTTCTCAATCGAACTTTGGAATTGAGCAAGCATAATGAACGCTTGTACAAAATATTAACTACATTTGAAGTTTCTGTATAAACGGGCAAAAATCAATAATTTATAATTTACTGTATTTCTGCACTGTACCAGATGTAAGTCTGAATCACATAACCAAGGCATATATAACTGATAAATAACATTTTCAACTGGCAAAATTAAATTGTCTAAATAGTATCACAACGTCATGCTTATTTACAAAAATAAAAACTACTCCGATTTCTGATTAAAATAATTTATTTATAAATAACACATGAGTAATTATTCACTAAACATGATTTACATACATATTTTTAGAATTTCTAAATACATTATAAGCGTTCACTTACCTTTACATTCAGAGCAAAATGTTCGAATTTTAGGACAAATTTTCATGAAAGAAAATGGCGCAAGATCACAACGATTACCTACTCAAAGTTCTTAGTACGACAAAAGTATAAAAAAATTATTTTAAAATAATAAGATAATATAACATTTATAATACTTAGAATAATAAAATAGAATACTGTGACTGGGGAAAACAGGCCTCAATGATAAACTCATTTTTAGGGATGGCAACTCTTAAGCAGGCCCGTTGATTAGCGATGGCCCCGGGTTGACTCTGCATTAACCCTCCTTTCGACCAGGAATCTTTCTACCCTGCATTTTTTCCCCTAAGTAGGGGAAGCGGGGTAGAAAGCAGTGTAGGTCCCGGGATTTACTCCGCATTTTTGCACATGTAAACGGGCCCATTGGCAACACTACGCTAATAACCGGACATAGCCCACTCACAATGGCCCGGAAGCGAAATCGAAACTAACAGGTCATGTGATCATCGGAACCCATCTGAATGGCATGCCTTTTGAAGCATAATGTGTGAATACGATCTAACTTAGCATTCATTATCGCACTAAAACAAAACACAGTGGTCCTTTTTCAATTAACATTGTAATAAACCACTGGGAAATAATTGAAAGAGGCAGGGAGTTAGAAGAATATTAAAAAAACATGGTAATTTGAGCCGGTCCATTTTTGTTACATGGATAGATTTAAATATTTATATTTGTTTACATTCGTAATTTAATCTACTATTACATATTTATATTGAGAAAAATACAATACATAATATACATTTATATTGACAAAATGATGAGAATTTTGGCAAATTTTTTTCAGCGGGGGGGGGGGGGGGGAGAAAGTGTTTATAAATAGAAAGCTCATAGCAGTTTGCATTCATTCTTATTAAATAATTTGTCAAAAATCGATTTAAACACTTTCAAGGAAAACAGTTTATACCAATTAAATTTTAAAATTCCATTTTTTTTCGTTCTTTTAAGATTTTAGTAGAATTTTTAAAAAATTAAATGATAATTGTAAAAATAAAATTATTCTTATTTAGAAAACAATTATACAAATATCATTTGAAGTCAACTTTTAAAAACAAGAATCCATACGAAGTCTAAGAATTCAGGCAATGAACCAATTTAATAGTAAAAAGAGATGAAAGATTTAAACAGTTACATGCAATGGTTATGGGTCCCCCAGCATATTCTGGGTGTCTCATTAATTTTCAAATGCTGTATTAACTGCTCAAAGGGCAGGGGTTTCATCGGAGCCATCCGACTCTTTGTAGCCCACTTTATGCATGTACATTAAATATAAATAAATTCAATTTTAAAACAATACGTTATTAACATATATACATACATACATATATTTTTATACATAATAGCAGTGTGGCCCGGCCAATGAATGGCACACATGTGCAAAACATTGGCTTTAAAAAATAACAAAATAAATAAAAGCGTAAAATCGTACTTTAAGGAAGCTAATTTAAAGTTTAATAAAACAGCGTGAATGCGAAAATCAGCAAATGCAAGATTAATAAAGTTTGACAATTTAAAGGAGCGATATATAAAAAAAGTGAAGCTATTAGCCTGTGCAATCAATTAGTATGAATTTCACAGTTACCAGAGTGAGGAACGTGGACCCTGCTTCACAAATCACTCCACAGAATGCAGTGAAACGGTTTATGTCCCAAACTATAAAAATGGTTTGTAACATCCACCCTTACACTGCAAAAATAAATAAATAATAAATTAATAAAATATAAAGTACAGATACACATTCAACAGGCTACACGCACTGATTGCTTGAATACCTATACTATAAAAATAAATCAGAAATTAGAAGGTATAGAGAGAAACACATGCAACAATCTACACGCACCGATTGCTTGAATACCTATACTATAAAAATAAATCAGAAATTAGAAGGTATAGACAGAGACACATGCAACAGGCTACACGCACTGATTGCATGAATACCTATACTATAAAAATATAAAAAATAAATCAGAAATTAGCATACATAACATAAGCATACAAATTTCTACTACATTGCAACTACATGGTACTATTCAACAACATACAACTAGCCCAGCATAATAATAATATCAGAATCACTAAGTTCAAATTGTGAATTTTTTTAAGCTTTTTAACTGAACATTTTAAATTTTGCATAGAATCATTTTTATACTTGGTGAAATTATTTAGCATTATTTTAGAAGTAATTAAACAAATTTTTTCTAATCGTGTCTGTAAAAGAATATTACATTCACACATAACAGATACATTTACATTAAGATCAGCATAACTAAGTTGTAAGCATGATAATTTATAAAACGTACCTAACTGTTTACCTAAGCTAAGGAATTCATTTTCAAAATTTTCCATAATTTGTGTAAAAAGGTAATGCACTACACATGATGCCATTAAAGCTGCTTCTGTCGGTACGGTTAATTTACCCCTATCTAATTCTGCAATATAAATTGAAAGCTCTTCGGGTACATCTACTTTATTCTCTGTTTGCAGCCAATTCAAACAAGTATTACATTTAACAGTTCGTAGTTCTTTCATAACTGCCTAACCAGATATATACACTTATAGTGGTATTTGATCCCATGAAATATTTACAAATGAAAAATCCTCCAATAGTAAATCTGCATAACTATCTATATCAGGCACAGAAAACATAGAATCTTTATCGTCATCTGGTAAAAGAGATGTTAATGGAACATTTACATTTTTAGATGAAATTAAAATGTTACTTTTGAATCTGAGTTTTTTTTCATTTTCTAGCAACTGTAAATAGCTAATGTAATAATTTGAGCCTGACATTTGCCGGTACACCCCAAAAAGCATTTCTAAGGCATCAGTTTGGAATTTGCCTAATAAAATGTATTTCATTTTATATTTATAAATCAAGTAATAGATCATTTTAATAAATGCATCAGTAGTAGTAATTAACGACAGGAAGGTCTGAGATGACAAACTATTAGAAACTGATACAGATTGCCTCCAATTTTTCAACCATAATGACAAACTTTTTAGGTATTCTACTTGTTCGGAATTTTCATCACTAATAGCTGCTCTATATTTATCATTAAAGCGTGTGCTTTCAAAATTGCTTTTGCAGTTGACTATTTTCCACCAGTTTGTAAATATGCTTATAAAATCACATGTTTCACCTGAATTTTGAAAGTGTTCTGGATGATCCCTCGATATACATTTAAGCGCAACAATGTTTTTCTCATTCAAAATTTGAAGAGCTAATTTAACATTTTGCTTTTGGATACTAGATGGATGCAAAGCTTTAGCTGAAAGTAAATGACCATATTTTAGAGTAGAAGATTTTTCAATGTCATACATGGATTCTAAATCTTTATAATTAGCTCTTTTTAAAACAGTATGGTCAGTAAAATCAGGAAATATTATGAGCTTCTTATTGAACCAATTATTGCGAATAGATTTCAACATATGGACCGTATCAAAAAGAAAGAAGAGAAGCCTTGCTCCATCAAAAGGATGAGTAATATAAGGCTGTAAAGTTTTATTTGGTGCCATTAACTCAAATGCACATCTATTAACAGCATTATTATCTGATATCAATGAAATAACCTGAAAACCAATATCTTCCAATGCCTTTAAAACCTGCAAAATCATATTATTTAAATCTACAGCTGTCAATTTATTAACTGGGACAATACTCACAACATCTTTATAAGATGAAAAAAGAGAAGTTATCATGAAAACCTGAGCAGTTTTAGCAGCAATAGAAGGATTATTCTCAGAACTTCCATAAATAGAACCACCCTTAAAATTGAACATAGGTTGAACATATATTTCGTCCAACAATATATTTATAGTAAGTTCATGATTTTCAAGAAACTGTTTTTTTCTTTCTAAATAACCAATGCTACCTTCTAAGTTTAGTTTCGATAAAGAATAACTACTCATAAGATTGCGCAGAACACGAATGCTAGGCAAAAATAAATAGCCACATTTTAGTAAAGCATTATATGCTGATGATGACTGTACATATAATGTACAAGCTAAAATTAATGAAATTAATGTATGATTACTATAACGTCTGTTATTTTTTGTCATTTTACTCAACTCTTAACTGTTGAATAATGAAAGCAAAAAAAAAAAAAAAAAAAAAAAAAAAAAACAGAACTATCAGAATCACTAACAGATTTTAACATATTCTAAAACAGTAGTCTGTGATGGACTTGTAAGAAATTTATCACAACAGCTTCAATTAAAGCTTCTAGTATATGAACATTATTAATTACAGAAAACTTAGAAAAAGTAATATTATTCAATTTTTGATTATTGATATACACCTCAAAATTTAACTCATTATTTATAACAATACAACCTAGAATAACTGGACATACATTAGGAGCTTCATAAAAGCAAATTTTTATATTTAAATTATCTTCTATACAAAACAATTTATGTTTTAATTTTGGAATTAAATTTTGCAGATGATCTTTTACATCTTGCAAACATTTTAACTGATTACGTTCAACATATTTTTTTTGCTTAAGAAGACTTTCTTGAATAGCCTGCGAAAATTGTTCTTCTTCAACATTAGCTATTCGATGTGTTTTGGGTTTATTTGTACTTAAATAGGCTGGCGCATTTGGGAAAATACACGGTACAGCATTTTCAGCAAGTTTCGGGATTTTCCTCTCATATTCCTTAAATTCACCTTTATACACGACACGATCTTTCCTTATAATTTGGGATTCGTCAAAATGTTTTATACAAATTACAGGATGCTTGAATTTGGTTAAATCATTTGGAATTCTTCTCAACCATTCTGCCCTTAATTTATCAGATTTAGGTAAGGAAAATGTATTGACCGACTCCTGCTTATCGTAATTTGATTTGCATCCATACACACTGCAGTGACGACCCATTTTAAACGAAACGACTTGTTTACTGCCAACTGCCAGTTACTGCAAAAAAGTTAATAAATGATAATGTATTTCTACATAGTCATTAAAATCCTCCAAAATAGTGGAATTTTTAAACATAAATTATAATGTGCTCACTAAATCAAAACGTATATAAACAATAACAAAAGTCTAAGTGCAGCTTACCTGGTTTTTGAGAAGTTATCCTTAGAACAATTATCCCTATTAATCACAGAAAATCCATACTTACACTAACCATACTTCGTTATATAAGTATATAATACATCACCGCACACTGATATTTGCAATATTCCGTAAAATGCAAGCGAAATATTTAAACTATTTGAATAAAACGTGCAAGCACAAATCAACACAATTGAACTGACTGATTCGAAAAAGTTCGGTTCCGATGATCACGTGACTTTCGCGCTTCCAGGCCATCGTGAGTGGGCTATGATAACCGGAATAACCCACCTCGCTAGCAGGGTCATTCTGGTTGCGCCCTGGTCACGCTGAGCAGACAACCGCTACATGACCGAAACGTTTTCGAACGCGGTTAATTCCAGAGGTCCGCCCGGGGCCATCGCTAAGAATGCTTTTCGAACGCTTTGGTCGTGCACCGGTGCACAACCGATGAATTCTTCAACGCGCCCAAGGTTTATTTTAAGATTCGGCAGGTTATTCGGATTACTGTTTGTTTACAAATATCATTGTGCATGTGAAATTTTCTTACTTCTTCTGAGATTTATGGCACGAATAAAATTTTAATTTCGAATTATAATTCATCGGATATTCTGTATGCCCTCGAAAACATCAAATAACATTAATATTTATATTAATAGAAATGTTTATTTAAATTCCTGTTACGATGTATTCAGATTGTTTTTTTTTTAATCTTTTATTGAAAATAAAATGTACTACTTGTTGTTATTTATCATATTGCTCTTGTTTAAATATGTAAATGCCTGTAAAATAAGACCAGTTGTCCGATTAATAAAAAAAGTGTACTTATGCATCGCATAACACATTTGTACACGTAATTAATCTAATACGTATGAATAGGAATTAAAAACTAGTCCAAAATAAATAAACTAAATTAAAGACGTAGACCAAGTAATGTAATCTGTACTTAGCTGCATAATTATTTAAATTGACTATAAACATGAGTGCAAAGTGTAAATTCATGATAATTCCATTATGTTACATAAAGCTTCTGCATTTTTATTATAAGATGGAAAACATTTTTGTTTAACAATGTTAACTCATAAAACTGTACTAAACAATTCTACAATTACATTTTTAAATTTTGTTTCAAGCTAGAATCAGAACAGAAATCAAAAGCTAAAACAATACTTAACATCTAAACCAAAAATGAAAATTGAATTTAAATTTTACTTTGCTTCACTTATATTTTAGAACAGAGCCTATTCTACATATACAATAAGTTTTGCTTAGAATTAGAATCTAAATCAAAATCTAAAACTGAAATAATAACTTCTAATCGAAACCCTTTTTTCTATTTTATGTAACCTTTGCCTTAAAACCAGTGCTTTATAGATATGTGAAACTCCTCATATTTTCTACCGACCCAAGTATTACTATAATACACTAATGTCCATAAATTAAGGATAATGAAGTTCAGGCAAAGAAAGAGAAAGAAGCAAAACAAATTTGACTTATTTGTAAAGTCTATTTATTAAACAAAAAGTAAAGAGCAAAAAAGATGCTATATGTTTGACATAATTAATAAAAATTTCAAGTTTTACTACCTTGACCAAATTTAAAAAAAGAACCTATTTACAAAAAACAGTATAACATGGTTAGTAGGACGGTTAATACGGAGTATGTCTCCCGGACGATGCAATACAGGCCTGACATTACCTAGGCATGCTGAGTATCAAATGATCAATCTGATCTTGGGGAATATTACACCACTCATCAAGCAATGCACTCCGAAGTTCCGGTAGACAGGTGGGTGGGTGTTGACGGGCTGCAATTCGTCGGCCAAGCATATCCCAAACATGCTCTATTGGATTCAAGTCCGGTGAGTATGCTGGCCAATGCATACGGGTGATATCCTCCGATTGAAGGCATTCGTCTACAATGTTTGCACGGTGAGGACGGGCGTTGTCATCCATAAACACAAATTCAGCACCCATGGCGCCCCGAAACAAACTTACATGTTGTTCCAGAATGACATCCCGATAGATGTGGCCTGTCATCGTTACACTCTGAACATGCAGGTCAGTTCTGGAACCAAGAATAATTCCTCCCCAAACGAGCCATTCTGCACCACCGTAACGGTGTCTTTCAATGGTGTTCTCTTGGTGGTAACGGGTACCTGGCGCTCTCCAGATGAATGTCCGGCGAGAATCAGACTCCAAACTAAACCTGGACTCGTCGGAAAACATCACACAAGACCACTGTTGCGGTGTCCACAATGCATGCTCTCTACTCCAGGTTAATCGCAGGCGACAGTGAGTTGCGGTAAGTGGAACACATCTGACAGGCCTAAGAGCATATCGACCAATGTGCCCTAAGCGTCTGTACACAGTTTGCGTTGAAACTGTCGTACCGGTAGCTGAAGAGAGCTGACGAGACAGGTCTGATGCTGTACTCTGTCTGTTTCTTTTGGCAGTAACTGCCAAATAGCGGTCCTCATTCGGCGTTGTAACTCGGAGGCGACCTGTGCTGTAACGTCTACTCACATTACCATCATCTTGGAATCGTTGCCAAAGCCTGGAGATGACACTCTGGGCGATTCCAAGTTCCTCGGATACTTCCAGCTGGGTATGTCCACATTCCAGTCGTCCGATAATTCTGCCACGTAAAACATCATCCAAATGCCTCCTTTGTGCCATAACTATGCGGTTTTTGCACTGAAAGGCTTTTACAGCGCTTGTGAACAATTTTACTTCTTTGCCACCATTCCTTATATACCCCTCTCTTACACTCTCGTCATTGTGACGTACCATCCACGCCATCTGGTGGTTTCCTGTAATTTGCATATTCTTCTTCAAGATGTGTGTGATCATTCCACAGGTGAAATTTTTATTTTAGAGATCAATTTCTGTGTGATTCTGAATTATCCTTAATTTATGGACATGAGTGTAGTTTTAGAAGTTCAGAATTTTATTAATTTGAACATAACCTTCAGTGTGAATAAATATCAAGTTAAACAGTCCTCATTTGAAATTAACCTGAATGCTTGCTAATTTCACTTAAGTACCGGCTGCTTAATAAAATTGTCTGTTCTTAGCTAAATTAAATTTAATAAGCTGCTGATATTTATATGCAGTGAACAATACTTAAACTCGAAGAGAGTGTGTACCTGTAGCTACGTCCCAAAGTGGGAGAAAAATTACAAAATTGGATATTTCATAAAATTAATAAAATTGATTTGATTATTAGTTAATTATTGATTTAAAATTTTTAACATAAACTTACAAGCACATACTACATATAAAATGATTTTATTTACATAATAGGCTTTCCGAAAAATTATCGGCATTGCATTGTTTGGATCGAGCAGAATTCAGGACTTTGCATAGGAGTTCACTGAAACTCTGCTGCTGTACTTCTTTTTCTAAGTGAATTTTTACATTGTAACAACCAATAAACCAAACGCAGCAAAGCTCATGAATACTGTGCTCTGAAGCCCAACACTAGTACATTAATTCAATAATTTACACCTTTTCAAGCACAAACTGATTTTAGCAAGCAGACAAATCAGACTCTCTTCACCTCAAACATATTTAAGAGTCCTGAGACCACCCGATTTTGGGTGTTTTCTGTATAATGTTTATATTTTTTCCTGCTAATTTCCAACTATTTAATTCATATCACTGTTCTGTGAAATAATTATTATATGGGAAAATCTTTAAATTATCGTTATTTTAATTAAATGTGCCACCAACCCCATATTACAGGGGTTTACAGTGCGCTACTGAGTATGAACATAAGAATATTAAGGCTCCGGCACCTTCTTTTGCTAGAAATTAAGCCCTGGAGCAATTACATGTTTTCTCTTTGAAAAATTTCTTTCATTAATTTCCAAAGAGTTACACTTTTTATGTATAACCCACGTACAAAAATATCCCCAATCAGTAAAATGTGCTCCATATTCTAATGAGGTGATGCACAAAATTTGAGAATTATATCCTGAAAAGTGTCAAAGGTATGAAGATAATACTTACTGACTTAAACCACTTTTCAGTATCTCTTGAATGGAAAAAAATCACATTTTAAGGGTCATGCAGATATTTTGAAAGAATTTTTTACTTTCATATTCAAGTATAGACCCCAATCATCTTTGTTTATAGATATCTTTTTAGGGGTTTAATGAAAGGCTGAAATTTTGTACATCATCTCATATGTGCATGGGATGCATTTTACTTATTGGGATTTTTTTTTTTTTGTATGGCAGTTGTACGCAAATTTAAAAAGTGTTAACTCTGAAAATTAACAAGAGGAATTTTTACTTAACATAGTCTTTTCTTTTACCTTATTAGTACTTTGGTGCTGTTTCTTTAAAGCACGGCGTGGTCACTTTCGTGTGGCAAGTAGATACTTTTCAAGTTTCTTGGTTCATGGCATATTTTCAATATTTTTGGCAAAATTTTCAATGTTCTTGGGACTTGCTGTAATCACTTTTAGTGTTTTTCGGATGATTGTAAGACTGTTTTAGTAGGGAATTTTAACATAGAATTGAATTCTGTTCAAGGACCCAATTTCATAACTGAAATTTATACTTTAGATTTTCCAATACGCACTAATCTAGAACATTTCACCATTAGGGGCTAAACAACAATTGATGCAATTTTCAGCAACAAACGTATGCGAACAGGAGTCTATATGAGCTTTTACAGTTATCATTATCCTCTATATGGCAGAATTGATATAATAGATTAAGAGAAACTGAAATTTATCCAGATTTTATATATACAAGTGCATAAATAAAATCTGGAAAAATTTCAGATTTTTATTTTTTTTTAAACATTTTTTCAATTCGTGTTGCCTAATTATCTTTCATAGATAAAGAAATAAAGCACGTTATCACTTTTTCGGGGCACTGTGCGTGTGTGTATGTGTCTATACAATTTACAAACATTAATATTTTTAGGATTGTTGTAACATTTACATCCATACATTATGCTGTATGGGCAGAAATTCCTTAAAGTGTAATTTAGAGATATTAAGTTATTTCAAATGAATCAAAAGCGATATATGTTATTAAGGACTACAAAATGAATCTTGCCATCAAAAATGGTATCTGTATCATTTACAATTCTACGGGAGTACTAAAAAAAAAATCCAGCACTTACAATCAATGGCAGTTTTAGAGTCATTCATCCATTTCAAGCAGAATAACATCTTACCATATGGTTAGATAATGGTCCGGTGACGATCAGCCACCTCCCTCAAAAGTCTCCAAACTTGGCAACTTTTGGTGTATATATTTCATTCGCATATCTCAAAAACCATTTGTCATAGATTGCTGAGAAAAGATTGTTGTAACATCTAGTTATACACCTAGATTTTCGATTCCAATCTTTTATAGAGTTTACAGGACCACCCAAAAGAATTTTGGTACTTGCATGTTATCCAAGCGGTCTGCTAAGACGAGCTATATTTCGCTTAGATAAATGCAGGTTGCTTGAAATCATGATGGTTCTGAATACAACTGGCAACAGTTTGCCAGCACATTTTCAAAAAAAAAAATAATAATTTGGCGGGAATGTCTACAGGGATAATATGCAACTACCAGAATTTCAATACATTAATGTCTGGACATCTTCAAGATGTTATGTCTGTAGTCAGTCATTGTATGGTCCATGCACAAAATCTCACTATTTGTCATCCACCTTGTCAAGTTTTGCCGAAATATTGCCAATTTAACGCCAAAATTAATTACGCATTTTGCATGACTAAAACCACCATAGAATCCACCATTTTAACCATAGAATGTTAAAATTTTGTATTTAGAACTATTGTAACATCTAACTGTGCTTTTGATTGCTGTCGACCGAGTAATTTATTTACAGGGTCACCCAAAAGATTTAAAATACATTAAGGGTCTATAGATATATTCGTTTCATTAAAAATCTGTGATGAATAACTATTTCAGCTGTGACTGAAATCTCACTCACTATCTCAAGCTTGTTGGCTTTTGCCCAATTAAGTGAAACAAATCTTTAAAATTGAAGCTCAGCTTGGCAGTTGTACCAACTCAGCTTGGTTGGTACTTGCGTATTATCCCAGCAGTCAAACAAGACGAGTGATTTTTCGCCAAGTTAAATGCTGATTGCATGAAATTATTAATGGTTTAGTAGATTACGATTATTAATGGTTTAGATACGGTTCATAGTATAGTTTGCCAGCACATTTGATGAAAAAATAGTTTATTGGAAATGACCTACAGGATAATACGCAAGTATCGAAAAATCTAAGAATCTTAATAAATCTCAGAATAATTTCTAATCCTAATATTAGTTCCACGCAGAACAGAGTGGAAATAGATTTAGGTGAAAGAATAAGGATTTATTTTAACGAAGTACAGTGTAACCATTTAATCATCTGTCCATGGACACAAGAACAATAGAACCTTGATTTCATGAAGTCGAAGAAACAACAGAAAAAATCAAGACAACAAGGTGAAATAAAAGAGGGTGTCAGTTTAATAGGAAAAACACATTTATTCAAGATATTGAAGTTCCACTGCATACCTAATTTAGAATACTGCAAAAGAATAAAAAGGCTGGTAGCCAAGTTTAGTGATTATGAAGGAGTAGATTCTAGAGTTTTTTTTTTTTTAAGGGTAAGCAACAATAAGTAACCATACATAAACACATCATATGGCAGTTTCAACATAAGAAACTACCTGTTTTATTTATTTATTTTTTTAATAACCAACCACTGGTACAAAACTAGTTCTGTAAACAATGTATAAATTGATTTTTAATAAGAATATGTTTTAAAAAAATAATTAACAAACCAATTCTTTAATATTTTTTATTCATTTATTCTAATGAATTTTATATGCCCATTTAACAACAGAAACCACACCCGAAAGTGTTATCCTTAGAAAGCATGCACTAAAATTCATGTCAATCTAAGGATAAACCTATCTAGTCAAAGCATCAAACTATAATGAAAAAAAAAATATCACAATCCTAAACTAGAAAGAATATCTAATTTTGCAATGAGAGTTGAATTAGTTGTGTACAGCTTTAAAATTTTTACGATAATTTTAAATAAATAATGTACATTCTTTCATGCACACTGAAAAAAATATTTAAAATAAAATGGGAAGGGTGAATTTTTTTTGGGGAGGCGGATAAAGATACATATTAAATTGCATGGATTGCTATCTGAACTCCAACGCCTGTTGCTTGCTACAGTTTGTTTATATTCTTCACAGAGGGGAGCGTTCGCAATCTGAAAACCCAGTGAACCTCGTCAGATTACACGTAGTTTTTACGGATTACCGAGCTTGCTAAATAATACATTTAGGTAAAGAAATAGCATGCGCAGAACGATGCGCGAAGTTGACACTCAGCTGACGTCACTGCAATGGCACTGGTACAAACAAACCTCCGTGCATGTTATTTCCCCATAGGAGTGAAAAAATTGAATTTCCTCTTATTACTCCCAATTTATAGGGTGTTTACACCTCATTTTCAGTAACAAGACTGTGAGTATTTTCTGATGCATCTGCTAGAATCAGGAAAATACCTTTTTGTAGTATTTGTAAACCGCTAAAAAATATTGAACTTGGCTTAAGTCTACTGTGGATCAGAAGTAAATAAACAAATGACATGGCGGCAGTAAGATGACTCCTGACATATTGCTATATTTTCTTCAAAATGTATTCACTTTAAAGGTTCAGTTCTGTATAATTTTTTCTGTGCACTTATAAATAAGGTATTACTTTCCATGACTTGATTAATTAAAAAAAAAGTGTTAAAGTCGGCCGATACAGTGCCAGCCCCACGTAAACAAGGCAGCAGCCAACCGCAGCTTAAGTCAAGTTCAGTATTATTTAGCGCTTTACAAATATCACAAACATGTTTTCCTCATTCTAGTTGATACAGCAGAAAATACTTAGTCTTGTAACTGAAAATGAGGTCTAAATACCTTAAATCGGGAGTAATAAGAAGATATAATTCAATTTTTTCGCTCCTATGGGAAAATAACATGCACAGAGGTTTGCTTGTACTGGTGCCATTGCTCGTGACGTCCCACTTTGCCAGCGTATTTCTCCCACCTTAAATTCAGGGGTATTTTTGATTTTCTTTATTTGTTCTCTCAGCTGCCCAAAGTATTCTAGCATAAAACGACTTCTGATATCTTCTTTTAGTTTGTATCTATACAGTTGCTGAAGACCTTCGGCAGACACCTCTACGTGCTCAAGGTCTGGAATTCTACTTTCTCTATGTTCTCTCAGGAACGTGGATGGTGTTAAGGGTTCCAAATCATGTTCTGAGGGGTTCTGAAAGGTACGTGATGCGTCGGGAAATTACGTTGTCTTTACAGTCACAGAGCACATTTCTTTGTATTTTAGGGATGCTTTCCCTAAAACTTTCTTCAGACGATCTTTCAGTAGGGCAATAAGACGGAGCTGATAGAGGTATGAATTGCCAAATTATTTCTTTCTTCTTTCTATCCTCATCTATTTGTCTCCAGTCAATACCATGAAGTAGTCGATTGGTTCCAACAAAAGTGGTCCCATTGCCTGCGTTGTGCGATGAAGCATCGAAGGGCTAACAGGAAACTTTCCGTCAACAATGAAGACCTCGGTATACAGCGCATGTGAAAAGTGCAATCCATGCTTTGGAACCATCTTCCACAAACAGTGACCAGCCAGATGCCTCAAACACTCCTACATATCTTACGAGGTCTCCTGGTAAAGGTGGTAAATTCAATTTTAGAGGCTTGGAATGGAATCGTCTGCAGCGGACACAGCTGTTCAAAATTTTCTTCCCTTCAGAATCCAATACTTTTCTCGGAGACAGGCCATCAAAATTTCGTTTTCGCAGTGCATTACGGATTTGAATTTATGCATGATGAAGTTCACTACAGCTGGATGATCCGATAACACTTCAGGGCATTTCTTAACTTGGAGTAGGCCCTTTTCATCAGTCATAATGTTCAAAGTACGTAATGTTGGTTCCGAAGGACCATTGTTTCTGGATCAAAAACAGGAACAGGTTCTCTGCATTGATTGAAAGAGTCTGGGAAAAAAGAAGCGTTGATTTTTCGGCAATTATTGCAGAACCAACGAATCTGGGCAAGCGTTTGCAAAGACTTCTGGTGAGAGGATTCATAATACCACTCACTCGTATTTATTGTGTGATCACAGCTGACAAAATAGTTTTCATTTAATCAGCATTTATTAAATTTTCATCTGCTACTTCTGTGCTCTGCCGACACCTCCTAGATATACAAAGCCTCACAACTCCTACATCACCTAGCTCTGACATCATCATTAGGCCTACCTTTAAAAGTTTTATTTTCACTAAATAAAACCATTAAAAATTTCTGGTGAATTTACACATGAATAGCAATATTTTAATAATTTGGGATAAAAAATATAATTTTACGACAAATGGCAGTTCCATTATTAATTTTGAATATCATGAAACATTTCATGCATTACAATACAATTTCTGATTAGATGAGGGGGGGGGGACAAAGTTTAAATTATCCAGCCTTAGAATTCTTATGTAAAATGTCTGCTATAAGCGAGAATATAAAAGAAATAAACTTTTTATTGAATGCTTAGAAACAGTGATTCTGATTGTTGATATAAAAATTTCATTTTGCATACATTTTTGGTTTTATATTAACACGAATTTTTAATTAAATGGAAGTCTTAATTACAATAAAAAAGCAATGGCTCTTCTTTATTAATTCATTATAAATTTTGGATAACTATTTTAAAATTATGCCCGAATCCAGGTGTACAAAAGAGGAAAATAGATACTGAAAAGATAGCAACAATAGAATAGAATAAATAAAAACTTTGTGAAAAAACACACATAAAAAGATACTTAAAACAAGATACGATCGTTTCGACTGAAAATTTATTCTGTCTTCATTAGTCAAAGCTCTTCGTCTCACAAAACAGTGCGAAATCAGTTCAAAATTTTTTCACTTAGCGTTTCAATGAATTTTTTTTTAATAATTAAAAAATAAGCATAATCTGATATTTGAACAAATTTAAAGGTGTTTGAATTGTGCATGTACTTCTTAATGTATATTCAGTTCCCACTGTTTAGTGAGACAAAAATCTTTGACTGACGAAGACTGAAAAAATTTTCAGTCGAAACGATCATATCTTGTTCTAAGTATCATTTTATGTGTGTTTTTGCACAAAGTTTTTATTTATTTCAACGTTTAACACCAGCATTTTGAGTGTTTTTTTTTTTGTAACAAAATAGAATGGTGCTTAACTTAAAATAAATACATAAAATAAAAATAATAATACTTTATAAGTGGAAAATTTTTATTTTAAATTTCATTGCAAATCAAGACATAAAGGTCATGTATCAAAATTTTCAATAACTTAATTACTAATTCATACTTTTAGTTACTCATTGAATAGCATACTAAAATAATTACTATATAATTAATTGTAGTTTTTAATAGCAATAAAAATTTGCTATACCTTAAAATAAAGAAAAGTAGTTTCTGACAGTTTTTACCTGTGTCATGTTAAAACCCAACCCTGTTCAGTCATTATTTGAATATTTTGTAATAATAAGCTAATACTTACATTAATTTTTTTTGAGAAGAAAAAATACATAACTTTATAGAACTTGGATACACAATTTTTAAATACAATTTTCTCTCATAGGACTGTTCAAAATTTGTATTAGAAAATTACGAAGGTAAAGTCTCTCAAACTTGAACAGAGAAAAATAAATCATAATTACTTCTTATTCATTTAATTAACTGTCAACTATTTAACCTACACAGACAGCACATAAGCTTAAATCAAGCATGACATTTCTTCGAATTGGACGTATTAATACAAGCTTGACAGTTTAATTCATTTTAAGCTTGCAGCAAGCTTGGAGAAGTCATTTGGACTGTCAAGCTTGAATACAACTTGATAACTGCTTGATTTGGAAAGCCACATCCACATAACAAATAATTTATCATCAGTCATAAATGTACTTGACCATAGAATTAAAAAAAAAAAAAAAAAAGGTTCTATATTTCCAATTATGGAAATTCTTCAAAATAAAATACAATTATACTACAAAGTTGATTTCAAAATCAGTCGTTTGTCTTGATTTTGGCCAGTATTGCCAGACATGAGTGTCGCGATATTGAAAGTTTTAAAACGTGTGCTGCTTTTAAGTTTATAGTATGCTTATTTCCCTATTAGTAGAGTCTATAAATCACACATAACATTATTTTAATTTTGATTCATCCCATGAAAAAATAAAAGAAAGAAATCAGCATCGGGCACTGATCGATCTCGCAAGAAAACGACGTGACAACATGACAGTCACTTCAAACTTTAGTCGTGCCAGTGCGAGGCAGATTGGCGGAACGGACAGGATGCTGGCCTCCCAACCGTTAGGTCCCGAGTTCTATCTCAGCCGTGGTTGCTTGATGGAAACGGGCTAAATTAACTTGAAATTTCAGCTTCGAGGAGAAAATGCGAGGAAAAATAAAATATGTGGGGCAAGTTTGCCGATGGGCGCCTCATGTATTTAAGAAATTTTTTTCAGAAAATGTTTTTAAGCTAGAATTAAGCTTACATTCTTGAAATTTTCAAGCTTAATTCAAGTTTATTGACTTGATAAAATAAGCTTGCTGCACTGTCTGGGTACTTCCATTCAATTTCACCCAAATTCAGAAGCTACAATTGTCTTTATTTTTTGCAGGATTGTTTTTTTTTTCCCACTAGCATAGCTGCCAACCTATCTTGCCTTAAACCAGAAAATCGGAGTTAAAAAATGAAGATTTCGTAAAAAATTGCAAAAAATTTTTGAGCCGAGTTTAAACTGTACAAACATGAAAGAATCTGAAATTTGCTCATTTTTGTGATTAGCTGGTTTGAAGCAGCATCAGCTTGTTTTGGCCCAAGTAAGGATTCACAGCTTTAATGACAAATTTGGTTTAATGTGCTTTATTAAAAATTCTGTAAATAAGCACTTGGTATTTAACGAATATCTTAAAAACAGTCCAAAAGTAATTTTAAATTTTACTACCTTACGCATATAGGTATTGCCAAATGAGTGAACCGGGGAATGGAGGAAAAAATGAAAAAAAGAGCTTTTTCTCTCAAAAGCCCAAACATAAAGGGGCAAGATAAGGAGACCTATGAGAGTTCAGAAAAGCTCTGGTCAAAATGTGAAATTAATTGAAATCGCCACTTCTTACTTTTAAAATATCAATTGGTTATCTTTTAAAACTTAGCACTATGTACAGGAAAAAGGTAAAAAATGAGATGATTTAATCTTCCTGCAGGAAGACAGAAGAAAAATTCAAAATCAGGAAGTCTTCCTGAAAACAGAAAGAGTTGGCAGGTATGGTCACTAACAGTAAAAACGTACCAACCCTGCTTTCACTAAAATGATTTTAGGCCCATCAAGAAAAATTGACTTTTCTGTTGCAAAAATGAAAGGCCTTTAAGAGGATACGGATACCCTTAGTAAGTACCTGGAAAGGCTACAAAGTGACACGCCACTATCCTTTCTAAGAAAATGCTTTATACACAAGTCACACATAATGTGTGGGTACAAAGATGTGTTTTCGAGTGTTAATTTTTAAAAAGAATCACACCTAACACGTGCAACATTTCTTTCATGCATGGGTCTGGAAAATCATTTGAAAGGAAAGAAAAAAGCTGTCATACACAGGGTGATCATTTTAAGAATACCCTGTTGCATTTTCTTATTACTCTTAAATTTGGCGGCTGTGGGAATTATTCTAATGCAGGAGTACAATTCCTGGAACTTTATTTAAGACTGGAAGACAATTTCCAACACTGTTGGATGTTACAACTTTATTTAAGCAGTAAAATAGACATAGACACACCAGGGTTGTTAAAAACCTTGGTTTTTTTTCAGAAAAAACCCAAACCACTGGGTTTTGAGTTTTTTTTTCATGGTATATTAAGATGGTGGGTTCAGAATATGAAAAAATTTATTTGTAACTAAATATCACTTAAAACAACTAGTTAAAAATCACCCTATGATGATTACAAATGAGGTTTAGCACCTGTGTGGACACGAAGATGTCTATTCAAGTTTCCTTTTTGAGAGAATCCTTTTTGACAAATGTCACATGCATAAGGTTTGTCTCCTGAGTGGGCACGAAGATGTGTATCCAAGCTAGCTTTTTGAGAGAATCCTTTTTGGCAAATGTCACAGACATGTGGCTTCTCTCCTGTGTGGGTACGAAAATGTATATTCAATTTTCCTTTTTCAGAGAATGCTTTTTTACAAATGTCACACACATAAGGTTTCTCTCCTGAGTGGGCACGAAGATGTAAATTCAAGTGTGACTGAACAGAGAATCCCTTCTGACATATTTCACACACATACGGGTATTCTCCTGTGTGGGTATGAAGATGATTATTCAAGTGTGACTTAACAGAGAATCCCTTCTGACATATTTCACACACATACGGGTATTCTCCTGTGTGGATATGAAGATGTGAAAGCAAGGATGACTTAGCAGAGAATGCTTCTTGACAAATGCCACACACATAAGGTTTTTCTCCTGAGTGGGCACGAAGATGTTTCTTCAGGTGTGCTTTATCAGAAAATCCTTTTTGACAAATGTCACATACATAAGGTTTCTCACCTGTGTGGGTACGAGTATGTCTAATCAAGCATGACCTGTGAGAGAATGCTTTTCGACAAATGTGACACGCATAAGATTTCTCTCCTGTGTGGGTACGAAGATGCAGATTCAAGGTTGACTTAAGAGAGAATGCTTTTTGACAAATGTGACACACATAAGGCTTCTCTCCTGAGTGGACACGAAGATGTATATTCAATTTTCCTTTTTCAGAGAATGCTTTTTTACAAATGTCACACACATAAGGTTTCTCTCCTGAGTGGACACGAAGATGTATATTCAATTTTCCTTTTTCAGTGAATGCTTTTTTACAAATGTCACACACATGTGGTTTCTCTCCTGTGTGGATACGAAGATGTTTATTCAAGCATGACTTAACAGAGAATCCTTTCTGGCATACGTCACACACATACAGTTTCTCTTTTGTGCTTATGCTGAGGTATTTTTTGACGGTGTGCTCTGTAGAAAAGTTTTCCTGATAATCCAGTTCACTCAAACATTCACTCTCCTGCATGATTGCAAATGTTCAAAAGTGGATGCTGTGAGAATGTTTTTCTTCAAGTATCATTGTCGCATGTTTTCACATCCATCAGGCAATTAATAAAAATGACTAACTGTTGACGATCTTACTGCTCTGCATGCATCATAGCATCAAAAAATGCCAAATATGAAACATCTCAGACCAAGAAAAAATTACAAATGCACTGGTAGAAATCTGTAAGAAAATAAATGAAACAAAGTTAATGGAAAATAATGATAAGAAAATGAAATTATCTTACAAGTATAAAAGGCTTTGAAATTTTGTGAGAAAAGGTATAACATTAAACTTATGAAACCAGCTTGGATATTAATTCACCTACAGACTGCTTTACCTTTAAAAATTATAAGTTGGAAATCAAACATAGAGCTGTCCCCAGATATTTCATGGTCCTTTTATTCACTATATTTTGAAATGTGTACTTTAAAAACATACAGGGGAAAAAAAAAAATGAGGAACTTTTAATCTCCTTATCAACAATACAATAAATAAATTCATAAATATGCACATGCTTTAGTGTTCATGTAGTTAAGCATTCTACAATTTCAAAATACACTCGAGACAGAAATGCTCAATAAATTTATAAACACTTGCAGATAAACTTGCCATGAGAACGGTTAATCAATGTGGTTTTTGGGCTGATCGAACAGCATTTGCTTTGGCTGTCGCAACTTATTTCGAGAAAAGGTTCATACTCCATTTTTAAAATAAAATTCTCCGAGTTTTAAAGGTTTTGCAGATGATTTTTAAAGAATTTCTAGGTAATTGACGAAATAAAAATAAGATAAATACTGAGTGACTACTTCTCCTTTCTTTTTTGTTGCCGACGTCCATCCTGGCGAGTTTCCTTCTCGCCAGACATAACATATACATACATAACATATGACAGTATATAAACACAAAACTGAAAATACTTATCTAAACACCTTATTACAAAATCTGTGCACAGATTTCAAATGCATTAACTAAAAGATAAACATAAGCAAACAAACAAAAAAAAACTGACCCAGGGCTAGTCAAAGGTTAAAAAAAAACTTTTTTGACAAAACATGCAAAATACTAAAATTTACAAATAAATAAATAAATAAAATATTAAATGTATGTGCAACAAAATTTTTGTCACAATGAAATTTATCAAAAAGTGGGTCGCCAACCCAATTGGGGTCGTGAGACCTGTAGCAGGGGTTGCCAAACTTTTATCACAGGGCTCCCACTTGGTCCCTTTTTTCCCTAAAAGTCCGTTTTTTGGTGCCAGTTCCGTTTTGGTCCGTTTTCTTAAAAATTTTAATGAAGAAGAATAATTGTGTATCGTCGGCGTCGGCCAAGAGATCTGAAATCGGCAGAATGACCATTTTCTCATTGTTAATGTGACGTAGGTCGACCGACCTACGTCACATCGTAGCAACCAGTCCGGCAACACTTTTTTCCAGAACACACTAACATTCATCTGAGGACGGTGATTGGCGGAAAATGTGGCTTTCTCCATGTACCAATATCACATCCGTGCACGCTACATCTAGCCTTCCTTGAATTAGCATGTAAGTACTACCTTGCATTTGCCAAAAGTATTTCTTTGCAGTGCCCCCTACTACGACTCTTGAAAAAGCACGGCGTCCGACAACCTTTCAGCAATTGGCATCCCTTTTTACCCCCTTTGCCCTGGTATGTCCAAGTTTTCACTCGAAAACTTGCCATTCCCTCTGCCCCTTCCGTTACATGGATCATCGCAGTCAAGATTATCGATCGTTTTATGGGCCCCTTTACGAAACACTTTCTATTAAAATGATACCATAACAAAAATAGGATCGATTGAAACGACCCTTAACTAAACACGATGTATAACTGTTCCTTCACAAAATTCCAAGCAATGCAATCAGACATTTATCGTAAATGAAACCTGATAAAATTTCCTTTTAAAAAGAAGTTACTTTTTTCAAAATTGAATGCTTATCAGAATAAGAGAGTGACAGTCATCGCTTATTCATCTGTTTTCTTTCGTTCGCGTAACTCAAAAAGAGGCACCTCTGGGGTGTTTATTTTCACCTAATGTAGCAACAAAAAACTAACATAACTTTCAGTTGAGTAAGAAAGGGATTCAAAACAACTTCACCGCCTATCCTACAATGTGGGTGTTATATTTGATAATTATTTCACAATCATAATTCTAGACTTCAGCTTTTTGGTGAAAACTGTCAGTATAAATAATGGCAGCTTCTGTAGTTTATAACTGGCTATTTTACGCACTTGCAAGTTTTTGTTTTTAATGATTGCTTAGTATAATCATTATCTGGCCTTCCTAATTCAAATTATCTATAGTTATTAAAGATATTTACAAACCATTAGGGAATTACGGATTCATTTAGAAATGAAAAGTGCCTTTTTGTGAGTTAAATTGCGCGACTTCATGACGTTCATCGATCTGAATGTATGTGTCTGACTATAAGAAATGAACGGTAATAAACTTTAACGATTTTCAGATTGCACCAAACCAGTTCTAAATATTTTCTATATGGTACACAAAATTGCCTTTTTGCGAGAACAAAGTATCCCTATTTTTAAATCCCCAGCGGCTGCATTTGCGTACTCCATTGGTCATTGTTCATGACGAACACTGTTAATTTTCCACGACGGACAGCTGTCATCAACTTTATGCTGGCCATAAGCCTTATTATGCCGGAATAAATCTTGAAATATTTATTTATTTTATTTTATTTTTTGGTATTAATAGATCACAAGAAAAGAATTTATAAATGAATGCTCGCCACTCTTTGGATTTTTGTTCTCAGAAAGAGAGCCCTTGCAAAAACAAACAAGTGCAGGTGTCTGCTTCAAACCACAATCTTACGCATTGTCGTAATCCCCGTTTGAAAATTTCCATAACAGATGATTACTTTTGCTAATTGGTCAAGTGGTACTAATACCCTTTATCAATGATTCAGCTCTCCCCCTCCCCGCCATGCCGACATCGATCTTGGAGTTTAGTTGACTCCTGTCAACAGCATCTGTTTTAATGCCCCGTTTCTGTTTTACTTTCAATTAATATAAACTTAGTGTAAAAAAAGGAAAGAGAGAGGGGAAATAAACTGTGGTGACTGGTACATAAATTTGCAGTCTCCACTTGCAAAAATACAGATGGCGAGTGGCGACTGTTAATTTTGACCTTTAATAATAAGGTCTGTGCAAAGCGGAAGTTTTTTTTTTTTTTTTGAGGGGAGGGGTCGCCGATCAGCGGATTTCAGTTTTTTTTTTTTGTTTTTTATTTTACTTACTTTTTTTTTTTAAATGCTGCATATTCAGGAAATTGTGTTTGAGTTTTGTATGAGTCTACAAGAATGTTGTTTAAGCTTTGCTTAGTTATTATAAGAGCCAGGATTTCATCTAATTATGTGTGTTAGTAATCATTTCCAGAAGAATGTTACACATTTGATCAATGAAATCTTTCAATTTTATTTCTTGTTGGTTTTAAACCCTGTTACAAACCAACCCTCTTCTCAGTTCTATAGCAATAATTTAACCCTAGAGATTCATGCACTTTCAATATTTTTAAAACACAAAAATGACACTAGTTAAAGATGTTAAAAATCCAAACTCACCACAAAACAACTGAAAAATCCCAATCTATTGGTTCGCAAATCGGTATAAAGCAAAATGATATATCAAATTGATAAACTATCTTTCTTGAGAGCTTTAAAATGGAAAATTTTCCATCACAATTCATTCTTGCAGCAATTAACAAAAAATAATGCAACATATGAAAACCTTTATACAAATACAGGACCACAGAAGAATAAAAACACCCAGCATTAAACAGTAAAACATCCTACAACTTTTAAATATATAGAGGAGTACCCCTATCTTTTTCTTATTATTCTTAAATTTGGCAGCTGTGGCAACTGTTCTAACGCAGAAGTATAATTCTTTGAACTTTATTTAAGAGTGGAAGACAATTTCAAACACTGTTGGATGTTACAACTTTTTTTTGCGGTAAACTAGAAATAGACACACCAGGGTTGTTAAAAACCTTGTTTTTTTTCAGCAAAAAACCCAACCTAATGGGTTTTTTATCTGTTTATTTTTCATGGAATATTAATTCATATGAAGTTAAAGATGGTGGGTTCGGAATATGAAAATTTTTATTTATAACTAAGTACCACTTAAAACAACTAGTTAAAAATTAGTTATAAATAAAAAATATTTGGGAATAATACCGTAAGTGGGTGTCGGTTGAATTGGCGACATTTATTTGTCGCCAACGTCTAACCTTGGCGACTTGTTTTTGCACCAAACAAAACAAACAGATGTAGACAGATAAGGAAAAAATAAACCCAAAACTACTCTAAACACATTAAAACATTAGTAGACATATTTCAAATGCAAATTATAAACAAAATGTACATAAACAAAGCACTAGCTCTGGGTACATTAAAAAATAAATAAACCATAACCTTCAAAATATGCATTCATCACAAAATAATTCCATCACACGCATTCAAATAAGCATAACAACTGTACCTCAACACACGCTCGATACATATTCTTCAGAACTTGCAACAAACATTTTCAAATTTTTGTCGAAATTCACTTGATAAAGAAATAAGAAACAACTCAGCATATAAAGGAACCGATTTCATTACAGCTCTACACAAATTATTTACCTTTAATATAAAATCAAGCAAAAATTCCACTATTCAAAAATAACCATTATAAAATACAAAACTTCAGCAGACAACACGACTTCCATTCCCGGAAAGATTCTCGGCGAATTCAAGTTCAGTTATTTTGAAAGTTTAACTCCTTGAAATTCCTTCAACCCATCACACAATTTCTTTGAACAGCATAGTTTCTCATGACATCATAAAACAACACAACTCTGCCGGAAGGGTTGCCGAATAGCTAATCTTGATTGTCAATGCTGCCTGAAATGTTTACCACATATAGTAAGCTTTAGCGACGCATCTCCTTTGGCGATGGACACCCGCTTACGTTACGGTATTATCCCCAATTATTTAAATCATAAGTAATAATTTTAACATTAAAATCAAAGTTACTGAATTGAAACTTAAACTAATGTTTAGTTATGGATAAAAATTCGTATTCATTTTATGTGAGAGACATTACAAAAAAAAAAAAATCTAGAAAAAGTTATTCAAAAAATTACATTCTAAATGAATATTAATTGATGATGGCTGTTTTTTTTTCTTTTTTTAAGAAATTTGCATTTCGAAATGCGTTGCTGTAGTTTTAAGCACAGTAAAAAAAGCTAGAATAGCATCTTTTTACCTTGAGGTATAAGAAATTCCAGTTTAATATTTACCTCAGGCAAAATTCCAGTTTAGCCCTTGTAAAGCTTTCCACTTACTCGAAGGATGATGAGGAGAAATATCAAAGAGCAGAACAACGTCATACTCACCTGGCAGGGTTATTAAATGCCCGTATTTTTGCGGAAAAAACACAGCAACTGGGTTTTTATTTTAAGCTCTTTGGGTTTTTTAAGGGAAGAGATGGGCATCAGAGTGTTTGAAAAAATTTTGCGTTACGTAACGCACTTACTTTGCCATCATCAAGTAATGGATGATGACAGGGTTCCCGCTAGAGTGCGAGAATCTCTCATAAATTTCTTAAATCTCGCGCAAAAAATATTACAGCGCGAGGTATTCTCGCACTGCAAAATATTCGCCACCTGCGCGAGATTCTCGCACGCTGTTTGAAAGTTTAAAAACGCCAGTTTACAAATACAAAAATTTGTTTCTACTCTACTACTGTCGGATAATGAGCGTGCCGCAGCCGCAATGAAGCGTCCCCCCCCCTCCTCTCCTGAGTTTCTGTTCAGAGATAACACGGTTAAATTATCGGAATGCAGAGGGGGAATATTAATTAATGCTATCACTGCTGAGCTGACGTGTTGATTTTTCTCCTCCTGGTTGCCAGCTGTAAAATGTTTTGTTTTTGTATGTGTGTCCATCGTATATGAGTTTTGAGAGCATTTCATCTGTTTTTTTTTTTTTTTTATATACCACCGCGATCAATGGAATTATAGATAACCTCTGGCAGTTGGAAATTTGGACCCCCCCTTCCGTTCTAAGTTTAGTTGTCGTTCACAGTAAGAGTTAATCCTTTAAGAACCCCCCCTCCCCCCCCATAAAAAAAAGAAGCTGAAATTTTCCAGTTAAATGCCGGATAATCTAGCTTATACTGTAGTAAGAATTTGAACTTAACTATATCTGTTTTAACTTTGTCACACATATTTGTATCTTACCAACTTTGTAGTATAATATAATTTAATATTTATATAATTTTATTATAGTTAATAATTGTTTTGCTTAGTTAAACTGGATGTAATTCTTTGAATAAATTCGAATATTTATTAACTTTGAATATCCATTAACAATTCAAGTGCAAATTTCAGTGCACTTTCAAGTGCAAATTTAAGCAATCTTATTAGAATAGCTGATGGAAATATCAATTTAGAAAGTTTTCCATATGATCAAGCTGTAAAAATTTTTAATGAACGGGAAAAATCGGTGTTATTGAAATTGTACTATAAATAAATAAAATGATGTTAAACAATATTTATGTTCTCACTTTACTTTCAGAAATCTCACTCAAAATTTTTGAATGGGTGAGAAATCTCCCCCAATTTTATTTTCTAATGGGAACCCTGGATGATGAGTATATTTCATCATTCAAACTAGGACAAAATTAGACATGCACATTCTTATTCCTGGCAAGAGTGAATTGTAACAGTTGTAGGAGGACATTTATTGCACGCAGGGTTGCCAATTTAGCAACTTTGTGGCCACATCTCGCCCTAATATCTATACCAAATGCAAGAATTTCTTATACTAAATCTGATATCAATGTGGTTAAAATTGAAATTAAAAAAAAAACAAAAACCAATTGGGTTTTTCCAATAAAACCCACCCGTTTTTTTTCAGGTTGGGCAAAATCATAACACTGAGGTATACACCATCCTAAAATCATTTTATTTTTGAAAACACAACTCAAATATTTACATTATCGTACCTCACAGGAAATGCTGAAAATGTTCGCAACCCTTTTCAATTCAAACATGAACACATTGAAATAATTTTTTTTGACACACATTGATGAATTAAAACAAATCATAACTGAAGAAATCTCATCAACAATACCAACACGGTTGCTAAGTGTGTTAAAAAAATTGGTTTGAAATGTTCATGTTTGCACAGAAAAGGGAGGTGACCATTTCCAATGTTTGCTGTAAGAAATGATAAAATGTAAAAAATGTCAATTAAATTACAATTTTCAAAAATAAAATAATAACAAGATTAAGTACATGGCGTGCCTCAGTTTGTTTTTTACCTTAGTAATAAAGTTGTAACAGTTCAACAGTATTTGAAATTGTCTTCCACTCTTAAACAACGTTCAAACAATTATATTTCAGTGTTAGGATAGTGTCAAAATCTGTCAGGTTTAAGGGTAATAAGAAATACCCATGGGTACTCTTTTAAAAGGATCACCCGGTATATGTTACACATAAGTTTTAGCACCTGTGTGGGTAGGAAGATGTCTGTTAAAATTACATTTACGAGAATCTTTTTTGACAAATGTCACATGATTAAGGTTTCTCTCCTGAGTTTGCACGAAGATGTTTATCTAAGTTTCCTTTTTGAGAGAAGTCTTTCTTACATATATCACACACATGTGGTTTTTCTCCTGTGTGAGTACGAAGATGTCTGTTAAAATTACATTTAAGAGAGAATCCTTTTTGACAAATGCCACACACAAGGTTTTTCTCCTGTGTGGCTACGAAGATGTGAATTCAAGTGTGACTTCACAGAGAATCCCTTCTGACATATGTCACACACATACAGGTATTCTCCTGTGTGAGTATGAAGATGTGAATGCAAGGATGACTTAACAGAGAATCCTTCTTGACAAATGTCACACACATAAGGTTTCTCTCCTGTGTGGGTATGAATATGGGAATTCAATTGTGTCTTAACAGAGAATCCTTTTTGACAAATGTCACACACATATGGGTTTCTCTCCTGTGTGGGTATGAATATGGGAATTCAAGTGTGACTTAACAGAGAATCCCTTCTGACATATGTCACACACATACGGGTATTTTCCTGTGTGGGTACGAAGATGTGAGTCCAAGTATGACTTAAGAGAGAATCCTTCTTGACAAATATCACACACAAAGTTTCTTTCCTGTGTGCAAATGAAGATGTTTATTCAAGTTTCCTTTTTGAGAGAAGTCTTTCTTACATATGTCACACACATGTGGTTTCTCTCCTGTGTGGGTACGAAGATGTCTATTCAAGTGTGACTTAACAGAGAATCCCTTCTGACATATGTCACACACATACGGGTATTCTTCTGTGTGGGTGCGAAGATGTCTATTCAGGTCTGACTTATCAGAGAATGCTTTTTGACAAATGTCACACACATAAGGTTTCTCACCTGTGTGGGTACGAAGATGTACATTCAAGGATGACTTATTAGAGAAGTCTTTCTTACATATGTCACACACATGTGGTTTTTCTCCTGTGTGCCAACCAAGATGTCTATTCAAGTGTGACTTATTAGAGTATGCTTTTTGACAAATGTCACACACATAAGGTTTCTCACCTGTGTGGGTACGAAGATGTACATTCAAGGATGACTTATTAGAGAAGTCTTTCTTACATATGTCACACACATGTGGTTTTTCTCCTGTGTGCCAACCAAGATGTCTATTCAAGTGTGACTTATTAGAGTATGCTTTTAGACAAATGTCACACACATAAGGTTTCTCTCCTGTGTGGGTACGAAGATGTGAGTCCAAGTATGACTTAAGAGAGAATCCTTTTTGACAAATATCACACACATAAAGTTTCTTTCCTGTGTGCAAATGAAGATGTTTATTCAAGTTTCCTTTTTGAGAGAAGTCTTTCTTACATATGTCACACACATGTGGTTTCTCTCCTGTGTGGGTACGAAGATGTCTATTCAAGTGTGACTTAACAGAGAATCCCTTCTGACATATGTCACACACATACGGGTATTCTTCTGTGTGGGTGCGAAGATGTATATTCAGGTCTGACTTATCAGAGAATGCTTTTTGACAAATGTCACACACATAAGGTTTCTCACCTGTGTGGGTACGAAGATGTCTAATCAAGTTTGACTTATTAGAGAAGTCTTTCTTACATAAGTCACACACATGTGGTTTTTCTCCTGTGTGCCAAACAAGATGTCTATTCAAGTGTGACTTATCAGAAAATGCTTTTTGACAAATGTCACACAAATAAGGTTTCTCTCCTGTGTGGGTACGAAGATGTACATTGAAGGATGACTTATCAGAGAAGTTTTTCTTACATATGTCACACACATGTGGTTTCTCTCCTGTGTGCAAACGAACATGTCTATTCAAGTGTGACTTAACAGAGAATGCTTTTTGACAAATGCCACACACATGAGGTTTCTCTCCAGTGTGGGTACGAAGATGTGCATTCAAGTATGACTTATCAGAGAATTCTTTCTTACATATGTCACACACATGTGGTTTCTCTCCTGTGTGGGTACGAAGATGTCTATTCAAGGATGACTTATCAGAGAATCCTTTTTGACAAATGTCACACACATAAAATTTCTCTTCTGTGTGCAAACGAAGATGTTTATTCAAGTCTCCCTCATCAGAGAATCCAGTTTCCACATACAGTTTCTTGCCTGTGCTTATGCTGAGATGTCTTTTGACAGTGTGCTCTGTAGAAAAGTTCTTCTGATAACCCGGTTCACAGAAACATTTGGTCTCCTGCATGGTTGCAAATGTTCAAAAGTGGATGTTGAGAGAATGGTTTTCTTCAAGTATCACTGTTGCATGTTTTCACATCCATGGGACAATTAATAAAAATGACTTAACTGTTGACAATCTTACTGCTCTGCATGCATCATAGCATTGAAAAATGCAAAATAAGAAACTTCTCAGACCAAGAAATAATAACAAATGCACTGGTAGAAAGCTGTAAAAAAATAAATGAAACAAAGTTAATGGAAAATAATTATAAGAAAATGAAATTATCTTACAAGTATAAATCGCTTTGAAATTTTGCAAGAAAAGGTATATACCATTAAACTTATGAAACCAGCTTGGATATTAAGTCACCTACAGACTGCTTTACCTTTAAATAAAAAGTTGGAAATCAAACATAGAGCTGTCCCCAGATATTTCATGGTCCTTTTATTTACTGTATTTTAAAATGTGTACTTTAAAAACACAGGGAAAAAAAAACGTGGACATTTTAATCTCCTTATCAAGAATACAATAAATAAATGAATAAATATACACATGTTTTAGTGTTCCTGTAGTTAAGCATTCTACAATTTCATATGTAACTTCAAAATACACCTGAGACAAACACTGAACAAATTTATAAACACTTGCAGATAAACTTGCCATGAGAACTGTTTGTCAATGTGGTTTTTTGAGCTGATCGAATAGCATTTGCTGTGTTTGCCGCAACTTATTTTGAGAAATGGTTGCATACTCCTTTTTTTAAATTAACATTCTTCGAGTTTTAAAAGTTTTGCAGGTGATTTTAAAAGAATTTCCAGGTAATTGGCGATAAAAATAAGATAAATACTGAGCGACTACTTGGCCTTTATGCTTTGTTGCCAACGTCCACCTTGGCGAGTTTTCTTCTCGCCAGACATAATATATACATACAAACATATGACAGTATATAAACATAAAACTGAACCCCTTGGCAGAATCGCGGCGACACGGTCACAGAACGGCTCCTGCGGTTCCTCCGCCGAAACGGCAGAGCTCCTGCAGAAAGATTTTCCACACAGGAATAAAATTTCAATTTAGGGAGACCAAAAAAAAAAAAAACTCCCATTTCTGCAGATTAAGTTTTGTTTCTGCAGAATTCTTTTCAAGGGATTATTTTACTCACAGATGCAGACTATAAATATTTATCTTCCCAAGCACGTTAGTTCATTCAGTTTCGCTCGGTGACTGCAGCGCAGAATTTTCCGTTTACAAAAGACCTGCACTTGACCTGTAACCCCGTTCGCTCAAATCTCTTTTCTCACCTCGTAAATGCAACGGAGCTTTTCGACCTACGTCATACCATAGCAACCAGCCTGGCAACACTTTTTTACAGAACAGACGGATTGGCAGAAGGCGCGACTTCATATCTGAGTTGTCCAACAAAAAATTGAAGAGTTCTTGGCGAAAGGAAATATTTTCCATACAGAAAGAAAAAAAGAATGGAGATTAGGGTAAAAATCCAGCCCTAGATTTTTGCAGAACATGTTTTGTTTCTGCAGGATTGTTTTTTCTTGCGGAATTCTTACATTGTGCGTGTATGCAGGAGCCAGGGCCGGCCCAAGAGGGGTGCGAATGTAGGCGATCGCCTAAGGCCCCGCGCTTATAGAGGCCCAGCTCCTGGGCTATTTAATTGCTATCTCATAAGACACATGATAGAGAAGAGGCCCCACTCTTGCGCTTCACCTGGGGCCCCGCATACTCAACTCGCTTCGTAAGTGCCGCATATTTATTTGTAACATACACATGGTTAGTTAGTTATCGGGCTCACTTCACGGTAATATATTCAGCACATTTTTAATGCATAAGCAGGCCCGGACTGGCTCCTTTGGGGGCCCTCGGCTTGAAAAGGGGCCCCTTACTGCTCAATTTAGTAGGGATAGAATATTAGAATATGTAATATTTAGAAATTAACCTTACGTGCCTAAAAACCACATTTAACTATTTTAGAGATTTTGGGGCCCCTGACTCTTAGGGAGGGCCCCCTCGAGTCGCGAGGTCCTCTGCTCCCACACTGAGTAAAGACGTAAGATTACTGGGAAATAAATTATACAATTTATCAAATTACTCAAAGTAGTAACCTATTTTGAGTGGCCTCTTCGGGGCCCCCTTGAGCCGGGGGCCCTGGGCGATCGCTGACCTGGCCGGTCCGGGCCTGTGCATAAGTGAAAGATATTTTGACTGTTTCTCAACATGTCTTCCAATGAAAAGGAGAATCCTAAAAGTCTGTTTTTCGGGCCGTATTGGTCCGTGTCTATAAAATTTTAAAGAGAAAAAAAAAAATAACTTAAACAATTTTGACAGGGAAAATAGCACTTTGAACACATTTCAATCTTTCTCCATCCGTCTTGAAACTGCATATTTTTTCTTTTGCATTCCTTATTCGAATTTCCAACAAAATAAGATTAAAAATAATGTCCTATTTAGTCATTTTATTTATTTATTTTTACAAAGATCGAGCGTCACAAAACTTTATGGAAAAAATTGTGTTATAAGCATCCCATTATTCAATCTTTTTCCATCCTTGAGAATGCATGTTTTTTTTTTTTTCTTTTGCATTCTTTTATTTCAATTTTCAACAAAATAGGATAAAAATAATGCACTGTTTTGTCATTTTATTTATTTATTTTTACACTGATCGAGCGTCGCAAAATTTGATGGAAAAATTGTACTTTAAGCATCTTTTCAATCTTTTTCTATCCCTCTTAAGAATGATTATTTTTTCTTAAGCATTCCTTTATTTCAGGGGTGTAGCCAAGGGGGGGGGGGGTTAGGGGGTCATAACCCCCCATGAGAAATTTGTTACCATACAAAATGTATATTCTTCACTACATTATCACACATATGTATACATACATATGAGTTGCAGTAGTCGTAACCCCTACCCCCCCATGAAAAATTTCTGGCTACGCCCCTGCTTTATTTAAACTTGCTAACAAAATATGAATAAAAATCAACCCCTATTTTATGATTTTAGTTATTTATTATTTAACTAATCAGTTAGGTTCACACTATAAACAGAATTTCAATGCTAAGATCTTTAGACGGAAATGAAGAGGACATTGGGACAAATGATAAAAGAACTTTCATTCACATAAATGGACCACCATCTGGTTTTAAAAATACCAGGAAATACAGTAGAAAATCTTTATAACGCAAACCTCGAAACGCAAGGTTTTGCATTATACAGAATTTTGCGTTATATGGATCATTCACTTATATCATTAAACTTCCCTAGCAAACATATTAAAATATAGCTGGAACACATAAATATAATGCTTAAAAATAATTTTTAAATACAAATACTACTTTAAAAAAGCAATTTATTTATTTACAGAATAAATAAATAAATTGAAATTACCAAAAGCATTAAAGTTTGCAGCCTTTGAACAGGTAATAATTTTACTTCGGTTACACAGTCTTGTGTTTCTAAGAGTTTGAAATATTGATCTCTTATGGAAATTTCTTCAGATTCTGAAAGTTTTTCAACTTTCTCTCCAGCATTTGGTTCTGTTCCAGAATTGTTTTCTTCTTGTTTTGAAACAGAGGAAATTATTTCAGCACTGGTCAAATGATTAACAATTTGTGACTTATCATCCATTACCAAATATTCAAAATGCTGTCTTGCAGGTTTTCAAACTGACTGCCTTCCATTTTGTGCACAATGCATTAGTTCAGCAGTTTTCATTTTAACTAATGATGGATTAAATCCAATTCCAAAATTCAGTTTTAAAATAGTGTTACATTGAGAAAACTCACCCTCTCCTACTTCTCATAGCCTGTTTAGAAGTATTTTACTGCCAATATTGAGACATAAGCATATCGTCGGGCAGGGGGGGGCAACTTTGTTTAGAAAAACATTCATTTTAAAACTTTTTTTCTGGTCAAACTTAAAGAAACATTGCATATTCTAAAGTAAAAATAGCTATGTGCTTCCCCCCCCCCCCACACACACATAAAAACATTTTTTTTGGTGATGCTAAGCGTATGATTTAGGAAGCCAAATAACAGCATTCGATTTAATATAAAACAAACCAATGTTTTTAATTTATAAAGAGGAATATCACTAAAAAGTAAATGTCTGTTTGGGGGGAAGTCAATGGTAGAGGAGGGAGAAAGAGAGAGGTTGGATAAAGGAGGAAAAAAGGGGAGAGGTTCGTTGTTTTTTTAAAGTAAACAGTTCTTCCTCTGACCCGGCCGGCCAGCTGTTATGTTGATAATGCATAATGCATGCATCGGAGAATAATTGTTTATTTTAAGCTTGACATATTGTGGGATTTATCTCAAAATTAATTCCCTACGAAAGCCAAAAAAAAAAAAGCACATTGTAGAAATTTCTTAATTGCGATTTTCTCTGTTTACACCCGCAGTGGCAATGCGGTTTATGGAGAATTACGTTTAATAGAATTGCGGTATATCGATCTTCTACTGTATATGTAGTAAACAATCCTGGCAGTGTTACCAATCGAGATTAGCTATTCGGCAGCCCTTCCGGCAGAGTTGTGTTGTTTTATGATGTCATGAGTAATTATGCTGATCGAAGGAATTATGGAATTGGTTGAACGAATTTCAAGGAGTTTTAACTGGCAAAATAACTGAACTTGAATTCGCCGGGAATGGAAGTTGTTTCGTCTGCTGAAGTTTTGTATTTTATAATGGTTATTTTTTAAAAGTGGAATGTTTGCTTGGTTTTTATAATAAACTAGCTGAAGTACCCGTCCTTGACGGGTTAGTGAATGCAAATTTCCAAAAAGCAAGAACTTTCGTCAGCATTGTAGTAATACACAGAATGGATGTAGTATGTTGCCAAAGTAAAGAAAGCGAAGTTATATTTTTATGTATTGTTAAAATATTACAGGTTAAAGAGTAACTAAGTAGTATCATTTCATTCATAGTCGTAATTATGTGATGCGCGAACAAATATTTACGCATATTGAAATAATTTTCGCAAAATCTGATCAACATTTTTGCAAAATTGGAAGCCTAGAATTTAAGTTGAGTGACAACCTATCATGTCACCAAATCTCGTTTCATTCCCTGCAGTCTTTATTTCGTGATGCTGGAACAAAATTTTCAGCATTTTAAAAATGATTTTCGTAAAATCTCAAAATGTAATCAAAATATTTTAAAAATCCAAAGCCTATAAATTAAGATTAGCAACTACCTATCACATCACTAAATTTCGTATCATTCGTTATTATGTGATGTTTGAAGAAATATAAACGTATTTTGAGAGAATTTTCACAAAATCTCAAAATCTAATAAAAATGTTTAAAAAATTGGACACCTATAGTTTATGTTGAGCTACCATCTATCATGTGACCCAATTTCATATCATTCGCTTTAGTCGTTATTACGTAATGCGGGAACAAAGATTCACCCAGTTTTAAACGATTTTCGCAAAATCTCTAAATCTGATTGATTTTTTTTTATTAGATGCTTATAGTTTAAGGTGAATGACCACCTATCATTTTACCAAATATCATTTCTTCACCTTTGCAGTTATTACGTGATGCTTGAACACAAATTTACACAGTTTGAAAGGATTTTCGCAAAATCTCAAAATCCAATCAAGATTTTTTAAAAATTCGACGCCTATGTTTTAAATTGAGTGACCACCTATCATGACACCCAATTTCATATCATTCGCTTCAGTCGTTTTTACATGATGCTTAAACAAAAAAAGCGTCACAGACAGAATGACAAACTTTCTTTTGAGGGTTGCATCGGATTCTCGGGTGCTTGAAACGGATAGAAATCGCAAAATTTTTGAATTCCAAGAAATGTACAGACAAAAGTCTAATTTTATTTATATAGATGTAGATAATTTGTGTAGAGCTGTAATGAAATCGTTTCCTTTATACACTGAGTTGTTTCTTATTTCTTTATCAAGTGAATTTCGACAAAAATTTGAAAATGTTTGTTGCGAGTTCTGAAGAATATGTATCGAGTGCGTGTTGAGGTACAGTTGTTATGCTTATTTGAATGCTTGTGATGGCTTTATTTTGTGATGAACGCACGTTGTTCATGAATAAAATTAAAGGTATGTGGTGCTTTTATTTATTTAAATGTTTATTCCTTGCTTTACGGTACAGCAGTGTATAGTTGAGAATATTTATGGTCTTATGTTTTCATAATTATGTAAGGTTTTTAGTATATTATGTTGTTTTTTGTGAATTGGGATGAAAAAATAAAAAATTTTAAGGCTTTAAGAGGGATGGTTAACTTTATTTGTTATATGGGTTTGCTCCTTATTTACAGAATTCCCGTACAATTTTTACGTTTAATATGAATAAATATGTAAGGATTTTTGAGTTGTGTGTGATCAGATTTGATTCTGTTCTGATTAATAGTGTAAATGTTGTGTGTTTTGAAGGTATTAAATTCAGGGTGTCTACCACAAAAAGTAAGCTTGATTTCTTGACCATAACAAATACGAAACTCTAATATCAAAAATACATCGTGGACACAGAATATGTTCTATCCGGCATTCTAGGATTGGGGGGAAATTTTGCAGAAATATATACAACCGATTTTGATTTTAACAATGAATTACAAAATTCTTTGAGTTTTCCTTTTCCCTGCCCATTTTTAAAGCGTTTCCCCCCCCCCCCAACTTTTTCACTGATCAGCCGTCTGCTTTCAGTTAACTTGGACCAATTGCTATTTTTTAAACAAGTATGTAGCTTGTACATTGTAAATCTTTTTACATCTATGGTAACACAGAACTTATGAAAGTCTATAATATATCATAAAACTTTTAGGAATTTGAAGTTATTAGTTATGAAACATGGGGATCAGCGAAAATTATAATTTTAAGTGGAATCAAAGTGAATCAAATAATTTTAAGTGGAAAGTTTTTATAAGTTATTGTTTTTAAAAAAGAAAATGTGGAAAATAATCAAAACACTGAATTTAACAGGGAATGAAGCGAGAAAAAAAATTACTCTTAAATCCAACAATTTTAACTTTTTTTTTTAGGAGAGAAGGTGGATAACTTATATACTTTTCTCACGGTTTAAAGACACATACTTGCCAACTTTTGAATTTCCCAAGGTGTAAAACAACACGCACTTCACATATTGAACTATTGTCAGTTCACTATGCAACTACCGTAATTTCCTGCCGATAATCCGTGGATTATCTGCCGCCGCGTATTATCTGTGACATTTTTTTTTTTCCTTGGGGAAAATTTTGGCCCTTGTAACTTTAGTTTTTCTATCAGAAAATAAGAATTGGGACTCTTTTTGCTACTAGATGGCGCTGGTAACCAACTGCAACACGAGTACGTGCGTACACTAGAGACTAGATTAATTTTTCCTACACATGGTTCTCAACTTGTGATATCTCAATGTAGCTTTTTATTGGTCAAAAGTTGTACCACGGGGCTACAACTGTTCCCATTCGTCACCGGGCATCATTAAAAATTTTAGCAGCTTGATCATGCGGAAAACTTTCTAAATTGATATTTCCATCCGCTATTCTAATAAGATTGCTTAAATTGGCACTGAATGTTTACTGAAATTTGCACTTGAATTGTTAATGAATATTCAAAGAATCACATCCAGTTTAAATAAGCAACAGAATTATTAACTATAATATTTTATCTAGTATAATAAAATTATATAATATAACTTAATATTTATATAAATGTTAAATTATATTATACTACAAAGTTGGTAAGATACAAATATGTGTGACAAAGTTAAAACAGATATAGTTCAGTTCAAATTCTTACTACAGTAAAAGCTAGATTATCTGGTATTTAACCGGAAAATTTCAGCTTCCCTCTTATTTATTTATTTATTTATTTTTTGGGGGGGGGGGATCTTCTCAAAAGATTGATTAACTCTTACTGTGAACCGTAACTAAGAACGGAAGGGGGGGGGTTATAAATTTCAAACTGCCAGAGGATATCAATAATTCCATGAATTGTGGTGATATATAAAAAAACAAGCAGATGAAATGCTCTCAAAACTCATACTAGGGATGTACATACAAAAACAAAACATTTTACAGCTGCAGGAGAAAAATAAACACGTCAGCTCTGTGTGGATAGCATTAATTAATATTCCCCTTCTGCATTCCAATGATTCAACCGTGTTGTCTCTGAACAGAAACTCAAGAGAGGAAGGGGGGGAGAGGAGTTTCACTCTCCTCTCTCCTGTTACGTCATTAGATGACGGGCAGAATAGCATGGGAAAGGAATATGCGCTGCGATGATTCAAAGCAGGGGAACAGCTACAAAATTATACCTTTGTTTACACTAATTTTTTTTAAGTGTACAGTAAATTTTCTTTGTATTTATTTTTTTTCAGTACCAGTTTCAATTTTTATAGCTTATTTCTCATCAATTTAGCACAAAATGTGTTGTATGCCGAAATCGACGTGCGTTAACAATACCGATGTAATTTTGAAAAATATTGATAGTCTGCTTCAGAATATCCGCGGATAATACGGCGCCGCGGATTATACGATGTAATTTTTTTTTCTGAGCTAATAAAACCGGTTGCCGATTATGCGCCGATGAGGATTATAGGCAGGAAATTACGGTATATTTGGCAGAGATCATTTTTGATGATTTCTGCTAAATAACATGTAAATGACATTTTAAATTAATTTTATAAATAGCAAACAAACAGTATTTTAATGTTTTCCTATAAAATAAACACATGAAAAACTGTTAAGTTTTGTCTGTCACAAAAAATTAGAAACTAAGAATTTGAATGAAATGGAAAAAGCGTAGTTAAGTCGCAAATCGTGACCTAGTGCTTCATTTCTTGACCTTTTCTTGACTTTTGTGACCTTTTCATGATGGTAGACACCCTGAAATTGCAAAAATCACGTGGGGGAGGAAGTAGTCGGTTTATTATAGTGGTTTTCTGTTATTTATAAAGTGTTTTTAACATTTTATGAAAATATTCAGTATATTTTTCTTGAAATTGCGTGCACTATTCAGGTTAAATATGATTGAATATATGTATTTTTGAGTTGTTTGTGAAGAGTTGTATGCATTGATGTGCATACAACTCCCCACTGTGTGTGTGGGGGGGGGGGGGGGGGGGAGGAGGTAGTCGGTTTATTTGAGTGTTTTTCTATTAATTTAAAACTGTTATCTTAACGTTTTAAGAGAAATTTTGCTGTATAATTATGTGCAGAAACATATTTTAGCATTTTGTATATTTTGAAGGTTATGGTTTATTGATTTTTTATCGTGCCCAGAGCTAGTGCTTTGTTTATGTATATTTTATTTATAATTGCATTTGAAATATGTCTACTAATGTTTTAATGTGTTTAGATAAGTATATTGTAGTTTGGGGTTTATTTTTTTCCTACGTATGGTTATGTTTTGTTTGGTGCGAAAAACAAGTCGCCAAGGTTAGATGCTGGTGACAAAAAAAAGAAAAAAAAAAAAAAGGTGCCAATTCAACCGACACCTGCTTACAGTATTATTCCCGAATTTTTATTATTTTATGGTTTCATATTTATATAAAGGTTTTAGTATGTTGTGTTTTTTTTCCCCCTGAATTGGGAATGATAGATGGAAAATTTAAGGTTATAAGAAACAGGAATGATTTTATTTGATACATGGGATTGCTATCTATATGCAGAATTAACGTGCATTTTTAAAATTAATGTGAATCTATAGTTGAGGATTTTTGAGTTGTTTGTAATGAGTTTTGATTTCATCCTGATTTTAGTAGTGCAAGTTTTGTGTTTAGTTAATGTGCATGTGCGTAGTGTTTAGTTTCTGTTTATTTTATTTTTTATTGCATTTGAAAGACGTGTATGTTGAATAAGGTGTTATGTAGCTTTGGGTTTTTGGTTCCTCATGTAACTACATACATTTTTGTTTTGTATGGTCTACAAAAGAATGTCACCAACTCAACCTGCCCCGGCTTACGGAATTATTCCCAGATACTGACATTTGCGTCATTCCGCAGTATTACTGTTTATGTACGGGACACTTCACAGCAAAATTTTAACATACTTGTACATTTTTCAATATCAAAATATAAATGAGGAAGTTTGCAACTATTTTTAATGTTTTATATACCACCTCAACTAGATTCCTATAAAGTTTCTTTTTGTTGGACCAATTATTTATTTTTTAAATAATTAATAAAGTTTTGTTACGTACAGGACATCACAAGAAGTTGTTTTTAAAGTAGTTTCAGCAGTTTGGATTTTGCTCTGAATTTATGAGGTATTTTCCGAAATAAATGTAATTGGTAAATGGAGAAATATGTACATTTATTAATTGACTTTAAAATTATTTTTTAAAACTGTCATTCATTAATGAAAGCTAATTACTTGTGTTACGTACAGGCCATGTAATTTTAAGTAACACTACTATCAGAAATTATGAGCTAAAATTAACAGATGTTAATTTAATGAATTTATTAGCACAATGAATGTATTCAAACCTAAGTTTAATTATATAATTAAGAATAACTATTATGATTTCTTAAATTTTAATTGCTATTATATAAATTAAGATTTTTCATATATATCTCCATTTGAAAAAAAAGTAAGCATTTTAAATTAAAATATATGTTTTATATGAGATGCAGAACTCACTTTTCACAAGGTTGTTCAAATAAAAGTTGCCAAGGTTACCACATTAAACTTTTTGTCGCCTCGTTGGCGAAGAAGCACCCTCAACTAAGAATCTGACGGTATGTTTATTCATTCAAGCTTGGCAACCGCCAAGCTCCAGCGACTGTCGCCAACCATTTTGCACGATCAGCAAAGTATTTTACAGTATGGAACCTCTTATCCAGAATCTTTTTTCGATCGAATAAATTTCTATTTTTTTCCGAAAGAAAAGCAAAAAATGAGGTTTTTTTATATCTCTTATGTTTTTGTTTTTTTATTTTGAGTACTACTGCTAGAATTTGTAAAGTAAGTAATCTGGTAAGTTATTTTATTTATTTCTTTAGAAAAACATTATCTATTAACAATTAAAGTTTTCAAAAAGTTATCATATATTTACTGCTTCCTCTATAAATGATTTTTATTTATCTTGATCATATTAAGAGTTTTTTTATATTATTTTTCTAGTATATTAACAATTAATGTTTAATTATAATCAAAAATAGAGAATAACATTTATGTTACCAATCAAACCAGTAGATGTCATGTTAATCCCCTACCAGTTATCCAGAATACACCCGGTCCCAACCATTCCGGATAACAGGTTCTATACTGTAACACATTAAAATGGCACATATATTCCACTTACAAAAACATTGAAACAAAATAGAACGTCCATATTTAACCAAAAGAATGTCTGCAAATTCAGTAACACGCAATTTAAAATGAGCAAACAGTAAAGCTTGAGATTAAAAAAATTCCTCAGTGGCCAGTGGCCAGTGACCCTACAAAGTTCAGTGGCCAAAATTTTCCGTACTTACGTAATTTTTGTTTTCGACACCCTTACTCCCCCCTTTCAGATATATGAAAATAATATGAGATTTTTTATATTGTACATTTAATGATTCAATGCTTTTTTAGTAATAATGCATGGCATGTTCCATATATTACATTCAGAAATAACTAGCTGTATTTAAAGAAATCTAAGTACTATGAATTTAAAATTTATTAATTCCTCCTGATTGGCTGCAGCTCCTTGTTAGAATCATCACATCACTGTCTGTGTCTATACTATATATAGGTACACACATGGAGGAGGCTATAGGA
>JAWZYV010015677.1:0-53011 GCA_038373885.1 Cheiracanthium punctorium
AATAAAAAAAAAAAAAACCGATTTTTTTATTTATTCTGATTATTTTTTAAAAACGACAGCAGGGGGAGGGGCATGGGATCAATTTCTCTATTTTTATTTTCATATGCATTATACAAGTAGTTCAGCAATTGAATTTTTTCTTCCATTAAAAAGCAGCGGCGAATTTAAGGGTCGTTTTTCTCTTGAACCAAAATCTGCCGAGTTGTTAAGGAGTTTAATCTACCAGTGAACTTAGGTTTAACCTGTTCGGCGAAGCACAACCTATTCTAGATCGTCTGCCGACCACGTACAAATTAAAAATTGGCTGCCCACGTGTTGTGCACCATCATGCTCACGCTGGGATCGGTCCTGTGGAGAAGACTCCCTTTCTGCCATCTGAGTTCCTTTTAAGCAAATGTCTGAATGCTCCTCTGGAAAACTGCGAATGCGTACATACAACACTGAGACAACGCCAGGGCCAGATTTGCATAGTTCAGGACTTAGGTACAGGTACTTGTTGGGGAGGGGGGGGGTGTACACAAAACTTGCTGTAAATTATACTTTATATTGAATCTAATTTATTCACTCTCAAATCACCCATGCATAAACATTTACTTTACATTAAATTTTCGAACAGACAATCATGTTGATCAAGAGTTCCTTAGGTTAGTATAGCATAAAATATTTCAATTGAATGAAATGCTTTTCTCTGAAAAAACAAAGAATAAAATATGAAAAAAAATCAGTGTTTCAGGATATTTTTTTTTAATGTTCCTCTTCCTAAAACTTAAAAATTTATGAAAGAAAAATGAGAAGAATTTCCCCTAATTTCTTCTTCTTCTTCTTTTTACTTTCCGAACATGTACCATGTAAGGAAAGTATTGTAATCATGAAAAAATTCGACTTCGAGATTTTGGTGTTTTTACACGTTTTGAGGGCTTCTAAATCCATTTATGCTATTTTTACGAGATGTATGTATGTATGTGTGTGTGTGTATGTGTGTTTGTGTGTATGTGAGTGAACACGATAGCTCCTGAACGGAGCATTCGATTGAGCTCAAATTGGAAATATATGTCATAAACCACCGTTGCAAGACCGGTATTGATTTTGGTGTGTATAGGACTTGTAGTTTTTCTACAGGGCTACGACAAAGATTTCTTTTACATTATGGCCTATGGGGGGAATTTCTTGAAAGTGCGCTAGCGTTTAAACGGTAGATTCGATTGAGCTCAAATTGGGTATACATGTTATAAACCACCGTTGCAAGACCGGTATTGATTTTGGTGTGTATAGGACTTATAGTTTTTCTACAAGGCTACGACAAAGATTTCTTTTACATTATGGCCTATGGGGGGAATTTCTTGAAAGTGCGCTAGCGTTTAAACGGTAGATTCGATTGAGCTCAAATTCGGTATACATGTTATAAACCACCATCCTAAGACCGGTATTGATTTTGGTGTGTATAGGACTTATAGTTCTTCTAAAGGGCTACGACAAAACTTTCTTTTATGTTATGGCATAATGGCATATGAGGAGAAATTCTTGAAAGTGCGCAAGCGTTTAAACTGAGCATTCGATTGAGTTTCAATTTGGTATATATGTTTGAATTATTCATCGATTAAAATTTATTTAAGTGCTTGGTAATGATCGTAATCGTAAGTGTTCGGAAAGTCGAGTGGAGTCACTCCAGATTTTTTTTTTTTTTTTTTGACAAACCCGTTATCAGTTATCTTATCAGACACTATTAATTTCATACATTTTTACATAAATTGCAGCTATATTTATACTTAAAAATGTAAAGGTAAATTGATTAAATTAAAATTTGTGTAATTTTAATAGATTTAACTAGATAATCGGGCATTTACTATGATTATCAGGTAGAAGTCAGTCCTTTAAAGTATTTGAAACATAATTTTAGTAGATATTTCAATAGCAGGTGGAGAATTGGGGAGGTGGGGTTTAAAATCAAAATTTATATATTAAATCTCCGATAAAACGTTTAGCTATAATTATTGTCCCATACTTGAAAAGGGGCATTAAGTTATATTTACACGTTTTTAATTATTTATTCTTATTCTAAATTCGGTAAGACCGGCATTTGGTGGTTTTATCATTCAAGACGTTGGGGAGGAGTGGGAGACCTATTCTGGGAAGCAACACTGGTCACAGAAGGGGGTACGTTTTTCTTGGTTTCTTTATTTTCAATAATGACAGCGAACACAATAAACATGGGCTCAAGATTTAAAATCAGCTGTAATGAAGGAACGACCCAACTCTGCTAAAATGCTCTGTCATACTAATGTTTATTAATTATTAATACTGTTCAGTGGCGCACCCAGGATTTTGGTTTAAGGGGGGCTGGAGCTACAAATACATTATTGAAAAACAATATTTTCAATTCGGTTATAGTGACTTCGATTATAGTTATAACTCCCTTATAACGTCAATAATATATTCATTATTTTTACTAATAATTAATATTATATTATATCACCCCTTCCTTGGTACTTGAAATAGTCCGCCACTGCACAGATATTAACAAGTATTTAAAATTTTTGTAATCTACCGTCTGAGACTTTCATGAATCTAATAATGCGAGATTGTCTTATGGGTTATGTGAAATAAAAATTATATATATATATATATATATATATATATATATATATATATTATATATATATATATATATATATATATATATATATATATATATATATATATATATGTAATGTATAAAAAGGTAATTTGGGTTTTACTAGTTTGGGTATTGTTCAAGCGGGTACTTTCACTGTAAGTTTTACTTTCCTGTCATACTTGCCACGCGCGCTCTGGAGCTATGTTTTATTTATTTTGTTATTTGCCAGACATCAGGCCGTCGATTCTGAGTTCTTTAGATGTACACGTGTCCTCACGCCCTTGTAGGCCCGGATGCGGGTCATGTTGGTAAATGTGTGTGGTTCGATCAGAGATATGAGAGAGGAGGAGTTGTGTCTTCGCAGACCACGTGGTGTGGTAAGCGTAAATACTCCCGCATATCGAAAATCGGGGGACTTCTGCCACTAGAACTGCTTAATGAGTCCACGCTGATTCTTGTACCCGCCTCCCCTCCCCTCTTCTCATTCTAAATTGTAACTTAAATGTAATGTTCAATAAACCATATTACCTGCCTTAACTCTGAAACTTTACTTGAAATATCTGACGTCTCATATATATATATATAATGAATTTTGAGTTCACCGTTTTTTTTTCCTAAGCCTTTCCTTCTCCTCATTCATATTGCAAGAACGCCTTTATTTTTCTTTTCTTTTTTTCTTGGGGGAGGGGGTCGGGGGGTCCTGAGATACCTTTTATTTTACTTAAATGTTTAATAGCCAGCACTGTTTTTAATATTTGAAGCTCTATCCAGTATTCGAACATGCTAAAAGAAATTCTGAAATATACACCACTAAATAAAATTTTTTTTGTTTTAAACACTGCATTATAATTGGGAATCGGCCGTAAAACAATTCCTTAAATAAAAACAAAATTTACAATGACTTTTTGCTTGACTTGATTTAAACTTCCTTATTGTTGAAAATAAATAGTGGTAATGAAATCTACGATTTTGTGGACTAAAATGGCCACTACTAAAGTAGATGTATATTTACCGGGATTTGCCTTTTTATTTCTTTTCAATTATTACTGTGGTGAAAACAGGTGGCGGGGAAGATGTACTCTACGAGCACGGAACCCACAGTGTGGTTCTAGTACTACTATTCTAGTTACTTAGCTGACCTATATTTATTTAATTATGAAAAAACTACAATAATAGATCTCTTATAATATATAAGTGCATAGACGACATAATTACAATAGCTACTAATAATAATTATAATGATTCTGACAATTTACCAATTGTTGGACCTAATGTATATTGACATATTAGGTATTTTCGAAATGTCATGATATTTAAGATCCCTGATACAGATTCCCTCCCACAAAGAAGATGAGAAGCAAAAGGATTGATACGCTTACCAAATATTATTGAAAGATGTCTTGTCCATAGAGAAGTATCTCTTGTCCGTACTGGGGGTTTCCGACTCCCTCAGTCCATTCCAAAATCCGTACTGCAGCAGTACGCTGAGGAAACGCCAGTTGCCTTTTGCCATGGCCATTATGGTCGATGCTTGCACGGTTCTGCAAAGTAAGAACACTGGGCCATCCTCTTGAGAATTCCACAGGTCGCGTCTGATGAAATTAGCCGGTGCCAGAATCTTTGCCACAGCACGCCTGACCATCACTTGACGTACCTCCTCCGTATCAAAAGGTCGTTTAAGGCCCTCCTCTTCCCACATGAACCGGGAGATAACTACGCACATCTTGTGGGCAATGTCCCTGTCTTCGCACGATCCCGTCCGCAAGGCGTCCGGGAGAAGCGTGGAGCACACCGTCACCAGCGATTCCCAGTCGACAGAGCGAGCAGGTGTCCGGGCCATCGCTTCGACCACTGACCTCCACCTCCAAGTGTACTCTTTAGCATTGTCCCTCGTCCCACGCCGGACGATTAACTGTAAGTGCTTCTGGGCATCCCCCAAATCCATCGATGGGGAAATGCGAACCCAACTCGAACAGCGAGCCATAGAATTTATGATATATCTACGCAGCGAGCAGGCCGGCCGTGTTCGTTGTACCTCGGAGAGAAATAATACTGATATACGACACTGAAGCTTTAGTCTGTAGCGTCGTATAGCTTGGGTGCAGTAGCCAATCAAAGAATGTATTCTCCCATCTGGAAATGGCATCGGGGGGAGAGGAACCGGTTTTCGGAGAAAGGATTGTCCTTCCAGGCAGGTATCTGCAGAACCACGTGACTCGACCGTTTATTTGTTTAATCCTTTTGTTCGCCCAAGGGCGGGGCGGCATTTTGGCTCGAATTTGAAAAATATCATTGCGTAACACGTAACAAGAGGGGGGGGGGTCTAGGGGGGCTTTGCCCACCCTAGGACCCATAGGCGCACGGACGGGGGGGCAGTGGGGGCTAAAGCCCCCCCTAAACCTGGAGAGTTTGATACGAAAAGCTTTAAAAATTGAAAATTGTCACTAATGAATTAAAATATTTTATATTAAAAATTTGTCTTCAAATTATTTCTAATTTTTTTGTGGAAGGGATTCATTTAAAGTATGGGATGTTGATTTTTAAGTAAATACTTACAGTTAGTGTATAAAATAAAGTTAAACTTCGGTACAGGGTCATTCCACGTCAAATCAAACACAAAACTGGAGAAAGGTCACCACACCAACTTAGATTTTCCTCAAATTTTATATAGATGATATATAGGCTAAGACATCAACAAATCTCAATTTTGAAGGTTCTACGATAATTAATTACCGAGAAATTAATTATGCAAATTTTTAAGTTTTCTGCAAGATGCGCCAACTTTTTTCTCAATTCCTTAAATAACTCCTTACCTGTAAAAGTTACTGAAGTGAAAATTTGTTTCTAGGAATAACTTTTTACGCTGATTCCAAAAATGTTATCGAAATTTGCGTATCTTCTATAGTTTATGCATGAGCAGTACATTTGCTAAAAAACATCATGAATTTTTTTCGGCATGTCTGATCACAGACACATGTTTTAAATTTTTATATGCTGTTAAGTTGTAATAATCCTACATCCCAAAATAATTTCATCTTGGCTTTCTGCTCAGGAGCAGAGAAAAAAAATTGTATGTATGTACCTATATATGAGGATTTTCATATGCAATATTTATACTGAAGATGAGAAAATTCAGAAGCGTTAGTCAATTTTCCTATGTCTTTTAAATTGATATCTGAAGTTTAACTACTACTCTAGGCATTTGCAAAAACTAGACAATACATAAAAGTGCTTGTATCGGAAAACGTAAAACAAACAAACAACAAAAAATGCATGTCACACACAGCGTTAAATTAAAAAAAATTCTAAAGTTCAAATTTTGAATTACTTTTAATTTAACCCTGTTGTTTTTGGCAATCATCCATCAGCCAATAAATCTTTGTAATTCTGTATGCCATTCAAGTCAATAGAAGGAACAAAGTTTATTGAAAGAATTGAATTCCTGTAAGTTACAGTATTTATTTACCTTTAACAGAATGCGAACAAAATTGTGCTTTGGCTAGTTTTGTGGATACAGCAATTTGAAATAGGTTTTACTGTATACTGTATTAAATTTTTATTGTTACAACAACTAGCATAGCAATGTCAGGCACATTGTCAAATTGCACATTTTGTGATATATTGCAGAATAAATGTCATGTAACCAGTTATTCACGGCAAACTTTTACGTCTACCCTCCTAGGAGGATTATATTCGAAATGTTCTGAAATCGATTTTTAGGCATTCTTGAGTGTTGTGTATTTTACAGCAAGAATTTTATCGATATCTCTTTTCTTCTTTGAGATCCCGCAGAATGTGTGAAAAGAACATTTTGGGCCTTTATACTCTATAAATTACGAATTTTTGAAAATACTCTCTAATCTAGCACCTACGCTATAAAATCCCACTCGTGCTAAATTTCGTGTTATTAGCTTCAGTAGTTTTGGCTAGGCAAAATATTGCATACGGAAAATGGATAGAACTTTCCGGTAGACCTAATATATATATATATATATATATATATATATATGTTTTATTAAACATTGTTATTTCTTTTGAGTTCAATATCATGCAGAATTCCAAAGATTTATTGGCTGATGGATGATTGCCAAAAACAACAGGGTTAAATTAAAAGTAATTCAAAATTTTAACTTTAGAATTTTTTTTAATTTAACACTGTGTGTGACATGCATTTTTTTGCTGTTTGTTTGTTTTACGTTTTCCGATACAAGCACTTTTATGTATTTTCTAGTTTTTGCAAATGCCTGGAGTAGTAGTTAATTTTCAGATATCAATTTAAAAGACATAGGAAAATTGACTAACGCTTCTGAATTTTCTCATCTTCAGTATAAATATTGCATATGAAAATCCTCATATGTAGGTACATACATACAATTTTTTTTTCTCTGCTCCTGAGCAGAAAGCCAAGATGAAATTATTTTGGGATGTAGGATTATTCCATCTTAACAACATATAAAAATTTAAAACATGTGTCTGTGATCAGACATGCCGAAAAAAATTCATGATGTTTTTTAGCAAATGTACTGCTCATGCATAAACTATAGAAGATACGCAAATTTCGATAACATTTTTGGAATCAGCGTAAAAAGTTACTCCTAGAAACAAATTTTCACTTCAGTAACTTTTACAGGTAAGGAGTTATTTAAGGAATTGAGAAAAAAGTTGACGCATCTTGCAGAAAACTTAAAAATTTGCATAATTAATTATCGTAGAACCTTCAAAATTGAGATTTGTTGATGTCTTTGCCTATAAATCATCTATATAAAATTTGAGAAAAATCCGAGTTGGTGTGGTGAACTTCACTGTTTGATCTGACGTGGAATGACCCTACAACATCAATGAAAAGATTGGATAATTATTTATATGACGCTATAACGAGTTACGTTGATAGCGCGATTGCGTTCTATGATCAAGTGGTGATGAATATTTTGACGCTATAAGGGAGTTATAGGTATAATAGGGGTCACTATAGCCGAGTTCAGCAGTCTATGTAATCTCAGCCCCCCCCCCCCCTAAACCAAAATTCTGAGTGCGCCACTGCTAGGACCACAATGAGCCCACCCTAGAAAAATTTTAACTTTTCCCTGATAGCTACTAAGATATCGAAAAATTCATCAGTGTGAAAAGTTGAAAAAAAAAAAAATGCAAAAAGTCATATTGTAAATTTCTAACTATTCCATTTTTGGCGTAACATAAAGGGGATTTTACGACTTTTTCTGGAAGACAAGCTGGTGCGCTTTCCCATGTCGATGGCCAGAGGTCAAGAAGAATGCCTATTCCGGCCCATCTTTTTACTTTTTGTTTTCTGTCTTCCTCACTAGGGGCTGGGAGGGAGGTGACTCCCTCCCAGCCCTTGAAGGAGATGCTCTCAGGTACATCTAAATCACTTTGATAAGAAGACTGTGGAAGTCCTGGGGCTAAAGGCATGCAAGTGTATATCAAGGGAGAAGGGGGTGGGGGGGGGTGCCAATTCTGATTTTTCTACCGAAGGCATGGGCGCTCATGTAAGTAACTTCACAGTGGCGCATCCAGAATTTTGGTTTAGAGGGGGGCTGGGGTTGCGAATATTGCTGAACTCGGGTTATGGAATACTAGATTATAGAAGTTTTAACTCTCTTATAACGTTAAAACATTAGACCTTGCCCATATAACACAAGCCAAGTATCCACATAACTCGGTAAGAGTCATAAATATTTATTCAACTTTTCAGTGATGCTGTGCCAAGTTTAACTTTCTTTCATACATTAACTGTAAGTTTTATTTAAAAACCAACATCCCCCTCTTTTAATTAATCCACCCTCCCCCCACACACAGACACAAAAAATTTTAAGACAATTTTAAAATAAAATATTTTGATTTATGAGTGACAATTTTCAATTTTTAGAGCTTTTCGCATATAACTCTACGGGTTTAAGGGGGGGGGGGGCTTTGCATCCTATAGCCCCCTCCGTGAGTGCGCCTATGTAATTTCAGAGGCAGGCTATAGCACTTATAGGAAGAGGGTGGGGGTCTTGGCTCGGGTTTTAAAATATTTTAGGACTAAGATTATACAAAAAATTATTAGCGTGGTATAGTAGTCGCTGTATACAGACGGCTAGGGGTCGACCCCCCACTAATAATTATTTGAAATAAAAACCTAATTATGTCTGGCATCTGAAAATTTTAAGATGTCTCTTCCAGTGGCGTAGCAAGAAATTTTTCATGGGGGGGGGGGTTATGAGTACTGCAATTCACATATCATATATGTATACGTGTGTGTGATAACGGAGTGAAGAATGTACATTTTGTATGGCACAAAATTCTTCATGGGGGAGGGGTTATGACCTCCGATCCCCCGCTTGGCTACGCCACTGGTCTCTTCATAAACTGTACTATATACTATAATAAATGATAAAAATATATCAGTGTTAAAATAAAATATACAGAGTGTTTCTAAACTCATGGCTAGGGATGGACGCGAGACGAAAAATAAGCGTCTCGCGTCTCGCAAAATAGCCTAAAAGCTTGTCTCGTCTCGCAAAAATCCCTATATCGTAATGTTAAAAATGTGTGTCTCGTCTCGCAAAAAAGCTGTAAATCTCTGTCTCGTCTCGCAAAAAAGTCGTCTCGCGTCCATCCCTACTCATGGCCGTGTAGTAAAGCATATATATCGCTTCCAGCACGTGTTACTGTTGTCAAACTAAACTTTCTGCTACCTCGCAATTTTCTCTAGTGGGTGAAGCGCTTTTAAACTTAACTTTAAGTTGGTTAGAAATATTTTTTGATACACGAAAAACAATTGACAGTAAAAAGTAAGTTAAATTTTGGAAGGGAAGCAATGCTTCCATTACATCCATGGACGTTACACCCCTGTTATATAAAGAATTGGCTGTACGATCAGAGCTTACATCTATAAAGCGCAGAAACCTTTCTTCGACATTACCGTCAACCGTGATATAGCGAAAAACCGTAGAAAGTTGGCACTTGATCATTACATCTGACGTCTCATCAAGAATTATAGAAAAAAAATGTTGCTTCTGAAACTGCTTTTATTTTTCTTATCATCAGTTCAGAAATGGCATGTATTAATCCATTTTGGATGTCAGGAGAAATACCGCGAAAAACTGTTGACGGTTCTAGGTGATTATGCAAATCTGAATCATAACAAGCCAGCATCATCATCAAAATCTCACTCTAATTTCCTTTGCTGCAAGATTCTATGGTTTCATCATGTCCCCAAAACGCTAATCCTAGTGATCCCAGAAAACAAACTGCCGTAATTAACTGACCGACAATTTTTCTATTTTTCCGAACTTCATCATTGCGTTCCTCAACTGATTTTTTGTAGTGACTGCTTAGAAAAAATTCAATTCTATTATTTTTATCAACCAGTGTACTTTCTTTCATTACATGCAATGTGGTTAACTGATAGTCTATGCCTTTTTTCCGATTTGTAAATGTTATTTATATCAGTGTAGCCGTCTCTATTAAATTTTTTTTTCCTTTGAGAACAAAAGACAGGACCAGCAAAAATAGTTTGTTAAATTTATCACAGCCTCACAACCATGGAATAGTCTCAAAGAAATTAGTATTGAAGTGCCGTGTGCAAGTTTTTATTTTGATATGCAAATATAAATTAGGTTTAGGTGCTCCTTCTTTTATTACCTTATGTTTATCATTATAAGGGAATCAGCCTTTCTACTTCCTCGCAATTTTCGCTACTGGGCGAAGCGCGTTTAACCCTTTAACGCGCAGTGTTCCCGCTCTGGGAACACCAAACTCTGACGTTTTGACTGTAGCCAGTCACGAAGAATAGATTGGATTTCTATCAAAATAGTTGAGGGTGACCTAGCTCCACGAGAATCCTTTACTTTTTAGCACGTCATTTCCCGTAAAAATAATTGTCACGGTTATTTTTAACAGCACTGACATCTGCTGAAAAAGGGAAGAATGCGAGAACGGCTGGATAGATTGCGCGCGATGAACGTTTCGATCGTCCGCCATCTTGCTGGTAGTTAAGTCGAGCGATGGAAACGGCTGCCCTTTTTTCGGCATTGGGAAAGGGTTGTGCCTCAAAGGGTTAAACAACTTTAGATTGGTTGAAGAAATACTTTTTTGATTTCTAAAACAGAATTGGCAGTAAAAATTATTTTAAATTTTTGAAGGGAACCAATGCTCCCATTACATCCATGGACCCTACAGTCCTGAATCGTGCTGTTCCTGGATTTTTTTGTATCCAAGTGAAAAAAAGAAATATAGTGAACAATTTACTCGCAAAAATTTTGCATTGTATTGATTGAAGCAGACCAATGACTGACACTTAGCTAGATAATTTTTTATAAGGTTTCATTTATAAATTTTATCGAATTGTGCTATCTAGTACTAATTTAGACATTTATCTTTAATTATACAATCTTTAATTATACTTTATTATCAATACTTTATTATTATATTATTATGTTTAATTATATATTTAATTATACTTTAATTATACAATTATTAATCTGTGCGCCCGCACACAGCCAGCTGTCGTCAAAAAAGGGGTCTCTAGATCTGTGGCACGCGATGAACGTTTCGATCGTCCGCCATCTTGCTGGTAGTTAAGTCGAGCGATGGCAACGGCTGCTCTTTTTCCAGCATTGGGCAATCTATCCAGCTGTTCTCGCATTCTTCCATTTTTCAGCAGATGTCAGTGCTGTTAAAAATAATCGTGACCATTTTTTACGAGAATTGACGTGCTAAAAAGTAAAGGGTTCTCGTGGAGCTATGTCACCCGCAACTATTTTTATAGAAATCAAATCTATTCTTCGTGACTGGCAACAATCAAAACGTCAGAGTTTGGTGTTCCAAGAGAGGGAACACTGCGCGTTAAAGGGTTAATTTTCTTTGAACAAACAGTAATGAAACAACGAAGTGAAGTGATATTATTATTTGTCAAATGCCAGTTGCATTGGCCGTTAGTCAATTAAACTCCTAAATATTATGTATGTCGTGTCTGTTATTATTTTGTCCAAAAGATGTATTTTAAGAAATGTTAGTACGTAAGAAACGGACCCTGGCTGCAATCAATCCCAAACAATGGACAGAACCTGCAGTTTAAAAACATGGATACAGAATAATAATTCGAAACCTACTAACAGACGAAATCAACGCTTAAGAACACTGTGATAGAAAAACACAACAAAAATTACACTACCTGCATTCGAACCCCACAAACAGAGGAAAACATCAATTAAAGAACACAGTTAAAGTATAATACTAGACTACGGACATCCCCCCCCCCCCCCCATTCATACCCAACCTCCAGACGGAACAAGTTAATACGAAAACAAGGTAAACGAAACAGTTAAAGAATAATATACTACAACGTGGACACTTCCTGGATTCTAAGTAATTATCATGAATGACCGATGATTCTTACTGGAGATTTTAATGTTAATTTTCGCTCTCAAGAATCTCAGTCGTTAGTTGATTTTTTAAAAGAAAATTTTGATCTAACTATGAATACTTCTCGACTTCAATCAACAACGCGTTTCGGTACAAGGATAGATGCTGTATTTTCAAGAAAATTAGCAAATTTAGAGAGTTAAATTTGTGTTTCACATTATAATTACCACAAACCTATAATCTCATACATAAAAAATTATGATGGCATCCAAGTACCTATTTCCAATGAATAATATGAATATAACATTTATATAATCTTTGTAAAGTACATGAATAATAAATATAATTAAATTATAATATGATATTTAGTTTAAGTTTAATCATTTCAGTGATATGTGTCGTAAACGTCAAAGAAGTTTTACTTCAATCGCGCGTAAAGATTACACGCATACACTTTTTTTCACTTTCAATTCCAATCTAGAATATAAAGAACTCGAATTCTCAAGTCGTCTATCGATTCTCGATTCGTCAATCGATTAAAAGTCTTCATCGTTTCAGTAGGAAACTGAAGATCCGTTCATGCACCTTCTCTTCAAAATCTATTTTCTTTTTTTTTTTTTTTCTTTCAGAGGCGCCAAAGTGCCTGGTAATGGCTCTGGAGCCCCCAAGAAGTCACAGAAAATTCTCCATTCATCACACCTTTTCCTCTACTGCAAATGAGTGTATGGAATACCAATGCAGGAGGGGATCTTTTGAAAATTGGCTGCGAAATTGATTATTTTGATTTAAAAAAGAGAAAATTCGTCCGATTCATTTATAGAGCTTATAAATTCGAGTGATAATGTTTATTTCGATAGCGTTATAGCGAATTGCCATTCAACAGGGAAAAGTAGGTTATACTGATAGCTTTAGATCAAATATTCATGATTTCTTTTTTTGGCACCAGAGTGCTATTAATTTCTCCCAAGTTTTTTGTGTAGACACTTTTTCCTACAATTAGCACGTCGAGTCACTTTACAAATGTGTTTTTTTCTTAATGAATTGTGTGGGTGTTTTTTATAAATATATTTCGAGTATAGCTAGAAAACACGGTTTGGTACTATTCAGCGCCACATTTTTGCATCCTGAATTTTTTAAGTGTAAGAAATATTACGTTAAAAAAGTAGAGGAATATAATTACGAGGATTTTACGTCTATGTGGAGGCTTGTTAAAATATCTTTATATCGGTTTTAAAAAGAAATTAACTAGGAGGCAGAATGAGATAGTGTTTTTCCCCAAAATCAAACGTAAAAAAATTTTGCTATACATAATGTACAAAAATAAATTCACATGCGATGTACGAATATGGAGACATTAGAAGAATTCTCTCTATTCTGAAAAAAAGTAAAGGCCGCTGGCGCTGTCAAAGCTTGCTTCCCTATCTCCTCCTAAACCGTGGGAATTTGAGTTTCGACAAAGGTGCCCACATATTCAAAAAATTCCGAGGAACCTGCTAAGCTGACTTAAATTTCGAAAATCGAATTATTTTAGAAGATATTAATAAAAAAACTTAAAAAATAAACAGAGTGGTTGCCAGATTTGGCATAAAATCATTCATTCCTTTGCAACAAAGCGTTTCCAAGTATCTAGAATCGCGTGAAATTTACAAACATGAGTTAGAATTACGCCCATTTTACGCCAGAATTAAAACTATATGAAATAAGTAACTCAAAATGTGTTACACAAAGTTGACAATTTTCAAATAGTCAGTTCGCTTAGACAACAGGATTTTAGAATGAGCGATGATTCGTTTTTCCAAAACAGAATAACTAATATCTTGAAAACGAAAAATAATTAAAATGCAGATTATTTTAAAGCCGGTTCGGTCCAGCTGGATTATTTGCTAGCAGTAGAAATATTGGGCGGCGTTAACTATGCCATTATAGCAGCTATAGAACACTTTGGATATTTGCTAGCGCGACGAGATGGTATAATTCGTGGTGCTAAGTACGCCAATCTGCAAACGATTATGTAAATGAAAACATGGATAACGGTTTTCCGGTAACCTTAAATGAACAGTAATTATAGGTTGTGGGCATGTGTAAATCGCCAAATAATGAAAAGTCGCCATTGGTGGCAAGCTATCCTATCTGTTCCGTAGCTTTTATTAACGTTACATGTACGCAAGTCGCCAAATAATGAAAAATCGCCATGGGTGGCAAATTCGCAAGGTGTCCAATAGGTTTTACATTATTAAAAATACAGCTGAAACAGATGTTATGATTTTATTACGCTTTAGCTCCTAATTAATATAACTTTTGAATGGCAACATTAAATAGCATTGTGTTTCTGAGGAGTGCAAATAATTTTTCCAGAGATTATAAGGCACTCCAGGCTCCAGATATCCGCACTCCAGGTGGAGTATAGCCCAGGACCCGTACAACACGGATTCCCATAACAAAATATCTTCCGTGTTATGTAGGGGAGAGGGTGTACTGTAGTGTGAAGTTTAAACTTTTATGTACCAATGAACATGCAAGAACCAAGCAATGTGTAGCTCAATAACATTCTATCTGATCCAATCTTCGGGTTTTGTCTGTTGAAATTATGTCATTTTTACGAATAAGCGTTATTAGGGGCCGACTGCCTCATACGAAAAGCGAGCGTAGCGAGCCTGGGGGCCTTGGCCCCTAGTTGTAAAAATTTTTATTTCTTACCTTATAAATTACATTTTTAGTTTAGTTAGCCATCTGATAACTGTGAGCAATGCTACTCAGATACTCTATTGGAGACATAGAATCAAATTTAAGAATAGTTTCTCTTATCCTTTTGTCTGCATCTCTATATTTTTTAAGCTTTGGGGGTGTGTTCATGACCAGCTAACAATCTTTCAAAATGAGCATCCCTTCCTTTTTGTACTCTGCGTAGGCTATCTATCACCCTTAGAAGCGCAACCATTTCCCATTTGTGGAAAAAGTGCAAGCCATTGCGCGAGGACACCGCGAGTAAAAGGGTTAATAAGTTTTAACTGTTAAAGGCTCCTTTAAATTATACAAATTTCTATTAATCACAATTTTTTTGTTCATGCATGAGAAACATAGATTTTCACCGAGAAGGCCGCGTCAAAGGCCACGAGAGTTTCGCGCCTAAACGGTCGCGCCGAAAAGGCCGCGTCAAAATGAGTTTCGCGCCAAAACGGTCGCGCCGAAAAGGCCGCGTCAAAATGTTTGTTCAGAAAGAAACGGCGAGAAATCGCCGTTTCTTTCCCTAACAGGTTCCCCGTATTTTTACACGATGAATGTCGTATCAAGAGTTAATCAAAATACTAACCCAGCTTTCTAAGCGGACGCCAAATATTAATCACTGCACCAAGTCGTTTATTTTAAAACGCGTTTGGCATTTGTATGTTCATCAAATACCACCACGGCAGTAATAATTCTATGTCTGAAAATAAGTACTAGCCACAATCTAACGATACGCAATCAAGAAAATAAACGTTAGACCTCTTAAAAACAATTTAATTCAAAAGTTCTTTCCCCACGGAAATCTTCACAAACTCCTCAGAGAGTATAGAATTTTACAACTAGTTGCCATCGGCAAAACGAGATATTTAAATACATATTTTGTGGATAACGTTGCCATCTCAAGAAAAACTAAATAATGATAATAATGATAATGCATTTTCAACAATGAAGTCAGCGAAAGGAGCGAGCGGTCGAAAATGTAGGATTTTCCGCGGTCCTTCTTTTTCAGGCGCGCTTGCCGTGGAGTATATGACATATACGTCACTTCCTTTGCTGAGCGTTACTTCCGTCAGAAAAAAAAATCTGAGTTACCCCCTAGTCGCGACTAAAGAAGTTTTACTTCAATAAAAAACTTGGCTGTTCGAGCCTCGTCAGGGGGAGACCCCCTGAACTCCCCTAATTTTTTACTTTCATGTTTGCCATATTAAAACGATATTATTTGACTATGTCATTTTATCGCTCACCTTTCCGGTATTTCGCCTGGTAATCCTGTGTTGAGATTTTTATCATTGTAACCTATTTATAGAAAAAAGATATGATGCATATTCTACAGCTTACGAAATATTGTAATAATAGATTAAAGCTGTTGTGAACTAATAGTATTTAAATATATTTAAAAAATACATGTGAGCCTATTCTACAGCTTACGAAATAGTGTAACATAGATTAAAGCTGTTGTGAACTAATAGTATTTAAATATATGTAAAATTATGTCGCATTTTTATCTCGCTTTTTTGGGACACATTTTTCGGACAATTCTCAATAAAGGGAGTGAGAGATAAAATGACATAGTCATTAATACACAGGAGTCTGAAGAATTGTATTTTTTATGTGGAGGAAGTACCCTATTAGCAATTTTGCTCGGGCTACCACCGGCCACGCAGCCAGCCGATGACGGCCCGAGCAAACTTGCTAGTAGGGTATGACGAGTTAATACACATTTTTAGACACTTTTCTGACAAAACTGATAACACTAGGGCCGATCAAAAAGTAAGTACTGTGTTTCCTCGAAAATAAGACCCGGTCTTCTATTAATTTTTGACTGATTAAGCTGTAAAAGACATAGTTAGGGCTTATCAGCGGTGGATTAGTGCAATTTTGTCGGGGTCGGAGGAGGCGGTTAGTTAGAAGACTGACATATGCATCCATTTTATGGAAGTAAACTAGGATCTTTTACATTAATTTTTTCCCGTGAGTGATTGGCGGTCTCCCCTCTGCCCCCCTTTAATCTGCCCTTGGATTTTGGCGGGGAATGACTTATTTTTCGTGCACAATCTTAATACTGTTCATGTTCGTAAATAAAGTGACCATCTTACCTAAGTTTAAATGCGGGACCCTCATTAAGTGCGGGATGTTACAAGTGCTGAAAATAACTCTTGTGACTGCGTAATTTATTTACAGGCTCACGCAAAAGTTTTTCAATACATTACCCAGCAAACACACACATGTTCTCTGAACATTTATTAACGTTCAGAAGACGTTTTCTGAACGTTAATAGACGTTCAGAGAACCTGTGTGTGTTTGCTGGGTAAGGTCTATGGATACTTTCCATTCTTTAAATGTCTGTGGTTAATCACTATTTCGTCCATGCCCCAAATCTCGAAAACTGTGGCATGCTTACCGGCTTTTGGCGAAATATCGCCAAATTAAGTGCCAAAAATTAATCTTTCAAACTGAAACAGCTTGGCGAATATATCAAATATTTGGCTAGAAATCGTTATAAGCCTTAGTAATATTGCAGCATAAATACTTGTATCGCTTTTAATAAGTTTAGATGAACCACACCATAAATATTTATAATGTAATAGACGTAGAAGTGGTTCATGGGACGTCAAAAATTTCTTTTAAAATATATTATTAGGTAAAATAAATAATCTCTTATTCATTTCTTGGTACAATGAATACAAAATCTAATACGCATAAAAAAGCGTATCACTGGAGAGACGTTTACAGAATAGATTCAAAACTTTAAACCTCTTACTTTCATTTTCTAATAAAATAAAAATTTTAAATGGTAAAAATAGTAATAAAATTTGGAATAATTTCCTTATATTCTTTCTGTCGCCAAAATGTCTGCGAACTTGGAAAAAAAAAAAGCACCTCTGCTAAGTCGTTCACAAAATGGTTTAAAAACTCAAGCTATTTTATTTTCATGTTTTTAAAAATAAAATAAAATCTAAGAAAACTAAAAATGTAACTGGAAAAATAAAAATACAAAAATTGGGGGGGTAACCTCCTTTCCCATTCTTCCTTTCGCCAATATGTCTGCGAACTTGGAAAAATATCAAAGAAAAAACGGGGGTAATCATCTTTTTTCGTCCATATGGCTCGAGGGAGCTGTAGAAAGATATGACAGAAAAAATCTTATTTTATATGACACTTTGGGCTAGACTTAAGACAAATGTCGCTGCTGACGTTTATCCCGGGGAAATCCTGTTTTACCGAATAAGGGGTGCGTTCGTAAAACCCTTTAGAAAGGTCTACAATCGTTTTGTTTTTTCTCCCTGATTTCTCAGCCCAAGTCTGGGGGGGGGGGTTTGGGGGGAATTTTCGGTATAGACATCAAGAAATGATTTAAGAGAGTTAAAGATTATTGTTTCTGAAAGAATATACGAGGATGGCTGGAGAATGAAATATTTCTGTCAGAGAATTTTTTTTTTTTTTTTCCGTGAATGAACATTTAGTTGGATTGAACTATTTTATTTTTTTTTTTTTTGGAAGTAGTGTTTCGGCGATAAAAAAATCTGGAGTGACTCCACACGACTTTCGAATCACTTACGATTAAGATCATTACCAAGCATTTAAATAAATTTGAATCGATAAATAATTCAAACATGTATACCAAATTGAAGCTCAATCGAATGCGCCGTTAAAACGCTAGCTCACTTTCAAGAATTTCTCCCCATACGCCATAATATAAAAGAAATGTTTGTTGTAGCCCTGTAGAAAATCTATAAGTCCTATACACACCAAAATCAATACAGGTCATGCGACGGTGGTTTATAACCCATATACGCAATTTGAGCTCCATCGAATGCCCAGTTTAAACGCTAGTGCACTTTCAAGAATTTCCTCCCATAGGCCATAATGTAAAAGAAATCTTTGTCGTAGCCCTGTAGAAAAACTATAGTCCTATACACACCCAAATCAATACCCGTCTTGCGACAGTGATTTACAACCTAAATAACCAATTTGAGCTCAATCGAATGCCCAGTTTAGACGCTATCGTGTTCACTCACATACACGCACACACGCATACATACATACATACATCTCGTAAAAATAGCATGAATGAATTCAGAAGACCTCAAAACGTGTCAATACACCAAAATCTCGAAGTCAAATTTTTTCATGATTACAATACTTTCCTTACATGGTACATGTTCGGAAAGTAATTAACAGATTCTGGAATTTTAATCCTTAAGGAAATAGCTTGTCTCTCATGAGAACCGTATTTTCATTTAGGCCAAAAAGTAATTATGTTTTTTAATTAGATACTTTTTAATTAGATTTTTAATTAGATACTTCAGATAATTAGATACCTTTTTACTACTCTAATAAGTTAACCCTTTAAAGTGTGGTGTCCTCGCCGTGAGGACACAAACTGATGTTTTGACTGTTGTCAGTCGCGAAGGAAAAATTTGATTTCTGTAAAAGTACTTGAACGCGACATAGTTACACGAGAATCCTTCACTTTTTAGCACAGCATTTCTCGTAAAAAATAGTCGATTATTTGTAAAATTGTCAGGATTACTTTTAACAGCACTGGCATCTGCTGAAAACTGGAAGTACATTGATATAAACGAACAACTGGACAGATTGCCCAATGCTGAAAAAAGGGCATCCACCGCCATCGCTCTATTTAACTACCAAAAAGATGTCGGCCGATCGAATCGTTCATCACGTGCAACAGATTTTGAGACCATTTCTTGACGCTGCGTCTGTGTGATCGGTGGCACGCGATGAACGATTCGATCGACCGACAGTTTGCTGGTAGTTAAACAGAGCAATGGCAATGGCTGCCCTTTTTTCAGCATTGGAAAACGGTTGCGCTTTAAAGGGTTAAATACTAGCGTGTGTCCCGCAGTGGTCTGGCGCTAAACTCCGATCCCAGAAGAACACGGCAAGTGAAGCAGCATCCAGCTTGGTCAGTGCTTTGGAGGGTCAACTTCCTGTCGGCTCGGCTGCTGCGGGACCGTGTACGCTAATGGGAGCTGGTGCACATAAAATCCGTCGTGGATCCAATGTATTCCCAGTTGTTAAACGGGGGGTGCCAATTTCAAGGGGGTTGGTCCCTCCTCTGGAATGGGTTCAAAATTAGGGGACCACGATCTGAGTCGGACTTCATCCCAATGGGGCTCATTAAAATGGAAGCCGCCCCTTCCGCCCATCGCCTGCCTATATGGGAGATCTGACACGGCCCCGCGGTTGCCAGAGGGCATTAGCAACAACAACAAACACTAGCGTGTTAAGATAATATAAAAGAAGGTATTCCAATCCTGCAATGCATGATGGGAAATGTGTCAAGCGGTAGCGCCACCACGAGTACGTATTCCAAACCTGCAAATGCATGATGGGAAATGTGTCAATCGGTATCGCCACCTAGCCGGCAATAATACTGCCGGCTAGTGTGTCTGACACACTCGAGGCGGCTCTACCGCTTGACACATTTCCCACCATGCATTGCAGGATTGGAATACCCTCTTTTATATTATCTTATACCGTGTGAAAACTAAAAATAATTAAAAACATCTTTCCCATTTAACATTTTTTGTACCTTGCTTGTAGCATCTAATAGTGAATAGTACGTATTTAACTGTCATGAATTATTGTTTCAGTAATTAAGTTTAATTGAGTTAAGTTAAATTTGTAACTTATTGAAAAAGAAGTGAAAAGGGGGAAAGAGGAGGGGATGAAATTGTTGAGAAGTGCCGATGGCAAGAGTGCCTAGGATTGCTGAGCTCCTGCATGCGGCTCTGTTTCTCACGTCTCTCTGTTTCTCTTTCTATTATCCCGGTCCTATGTCGAATACGGGATGATACATTAAGGAACTTCTGCACAAAATAATGTAAAAGTCACGTATTTCCCTACCCCACCCCGTATACGTTCTAATTGTTTCCTAGAATACTAAGATTCTAGGGAAGCAGATAAATCAACCCGAGAAGGGTATGGGAATACTGACACCTTTGTTACCTAAGCGATAAAGCTTAACCCTTTAACGCGCAGTGTTCCCGCTCTGGGAACGCCAAACTCTGACGTTTTGATTGTTGCCAGTCACGAAGAATACATTTGATTTCTATAAAAATAGTTGCGGGTGACATAGCTCCCACGAGAATCCTTTACTTTTCAGCACGTCATTTCCCGTAAAAAATGGTCACGATTATTTTTAACAGCACTGACATCTGCTGAAAGATGGAAGACTGGGAGAACAGCTGGAGAGATTGCCCAATGCTGAAAAAAGGGCTGCGCCGCACAGCCAGCTGCGTCAAAAAAGGGTCTCTTAGATCCTGTGGCACGCAATGAACGTTTCGATCGTCCACCATCTTGCTGGTAGTTAAGTTGAGCAATGGCAACGGCTGCCCTTTTTTTCAGCATTGGGAAAGGGCTGCGCCTCAAAGGGTTAAGAAATAAACAAGAGCAGATACTTTTAAAACAATTAACAGACAGAAATGCTTATGGTATGAAAAGCGAAAGTCAAAGTCCAATAACTTACAACATAAGAAAAAAAGCTTGAGCAGGAAAATTAGAAATTTTAATACGATTTAAAGCATTTTAACCTATTTTTAACCATATTCAATGTTTAACAATTTTAACGTTAATTTAGAACAGGACAGTAAACTAGTAATAATTAAAAGAGTGGTATAACCCACATCACTGTATTCTACACAAACTTCCCACTTTTGCATTTTGTAATAAAATAATAGCATTAATATTTTCTTAAAAATAGAATGCGTTTTGCTACAAATTATTATGACATGCTATTTTTGTGACACCCTTAAAAATTAGTTTTTTTACCGACTTCAAAAAAAAGGAGAAGGTATGTGTTCAACGCGATATAGTATTTTATGCATGTGGAGCGATAATTTTTTTACCACGTGGACTGATTTGAATGGTTATTTTTTATTCGAAAGAGAATTGTTGAGGGTGGTCCCATGGTGATTTGGTCATGTTCTGATGATATTATCACTATGAAAATCGGAGAAAACGATGATTTTGCACCATTGGCTAGATTGTTGCCAATGGCGACAGTATGCCAAAAGTCGTCAATTATCCAATTGGGGCGATTTACCTCCAAGTTTGGTGCCAAAAAATAAGTTTCCGAAGCTGAATCCAGCTCGGTGATTTCTATATTTGGCGAGAAATTGCCAAATCCAACTGTTTCACATTGGGAATAGCTTTCCGTTGGGGAGAAATAATTTTGCCGCAGATTGGATATTCGACACCACAGCTGCCTGAAATATTTCAGGTGTTAGGTACTCCAATCTACAAAGGACTATGTATGAGAATATACAGGGTGAATCTAAACTCGGGGAGCAAAACCTTAAGGGGTGATAGGGCACATAAATAGGAATCAGAATCACATAGCAATGTGGGGTCAAAAACGCAGTTTTCACTTACCTGGTAATAATCACTTTGTGAAAAGTATTGAAGTGTTCGTCAAACTTCTTAACGAAGTTTCACAAACAATAGGCTCGTCTCCAAAAAATTCATCCGTGAAATAAAATACGATTTTTAAACTATGAATTTTAGCCTTCTGTTTTCGGGGAAAAATACATTAGTTTCTGACGAACAATGGTCGGAAAGTGCACTGTCGTTTCAGCACTTTTTCCAAAGTGATTATTCACAGCTACATGAAGACGATGTTGCCGGCCCCACATTGCTATGTGATTCTGATTCCTTATTGTGCGCCCTATCACCTCTTAAAGTTTTGTCCAAGAGTTTAGATTCACCCTGTACAGAAAACTGTTTTAATGGTAGCCATAAATGGAAAATGATTGTCCATTGTGCGCGTGCGTAAACCGCCAAATAATCACCCGAGAATGTAAAGTCGCCACTGATGCTAAATATCAAAGCTGTGCAAAATTTGAAGTTGGTTGAAAAAAAAAAAAAAATATTTGTTCATCTGTTTTTTTTTTTTTAAATTCATGTCTTTAAAGTGGATGTCAAACACTTTTTTAAATTCTCATGAATTATTAGCCAAGCAACAAACTGAGTCATTTGTATGCTTAGCCGAAGGCAAGTTCAGTGAACGAAGAATGTTTAGTACACTGAAGATGAGTTATGAGCTTCAGTCATATCCCTTATTCATAGTGAAGCAGAGAGAGAAAAATTCCGTTGGGTTTTGAATATTAACCCTTTGAGGCGCAACCCTTTCCCAATGCTGAAAAAAGGGCTACTGTTGCCATCGCTCGACTTAACTACCAGCAAGATGGCAGACGATTGAAACGTTCATCGCGTGCCACAAATCTAGAGACCCCTTTTTTGACGCAGCTGGCTGTGCCGGGCACAGCCAGCTGCGTCAAAAAAAGTGGATTATTAGCTAATTAGAGTGTGGATTATTAGCTAATTATATTGTAGTTTACAGTGTTATATGCTGTAAATAGATGCCTGTCTCTAAATTGCCATTGACCGTATTGTATTAGAATTATTTTGAGTGCTCTTGTGGAAGAACTATTTAACTATACAGACACTATTTTCGATGGAAAGCTTTATCTTGTAATCCTTAACAACATATATCAGTTTTGTTTCATTTCAAATAGCAGAATATCGCTAAACTAGAATTCAAAGACCCTAGTGAAGGCAATTGCAACGGGCTCTAGAAAAGAACGTTTGACGAAAGCGTGTATACACTTAACCCATTCGTGCCTGGATACTTTTGCGACTTTCTTCGATTTTTGCTAACACCAGCAGTAATTGATAAATTTCTGATGTCAAGTTTTTGAACAAGGGATGATTTCATTTAAAATCATTATGTATAAAAATTGAAATGTCAACATCCCACTTGGCCATATTAAAATGTTTTGCGGAATTGAGGTTCAATACTCGCGAATAAAGTCTCGGAAAAATAAATAACGTTTTCGAATGATAGCGAAAATGCCGTCCCAAAAAAGGGACGCTAGGCATAAATGGGTTAATATATTTAATCATCGTCCACCTAAAATAAACAACTTCATATTCAATCAATAGTTTTTAAACATTTATTTACTGATGTGCGTGTTTGTTGATCTGAAATCACCTTTTTTTCCCATGCAAAACATCACCTACAGGAAGCCTTTTAAACTAAACTTTTTACTAAACTTCCTTGAGCACATTTTCTGTACAGTAATTATTCAAAAAGTTGGTGTCAATCATCTTATGAGTAAAAGCAATTTTTATGTATCCATCGTTGCTTCCTGGAATGACTCATGTTCATCTCTGCTTCAGGTGTTAGTGATGCTGATTTAAAAGATTGCTGGTTAAGGTTAGTGGCTTTTGACTGCTGGTAATTTTTTTTTATTTTGGTATTAGTGACTTTTCTTTCAATTTTTTGGAGATAAGTGGAGAATGTAAAATCAAAAAATGTTCAAAATAAGGTCGCAAAAAGATTATGTTAAGAAAAACTTGCTCTCGTTAATTTTTTTAAAAATTGCAAAATTTAAATATATATATGACCCCCCATACAAAAAAAAATTCCCGATTAGGAAAATGTGCCCGATAAACTCATGAGATGATATATAAAATTTCAGCCTTCCATCATAAAATATCTCAGCGATATTAAAAAAGGATGATCAGGGGCCTGTACATGATTTTGAATATAAAAGTTTATTTCTAGAGTGGAAAAGATAGCTTCATTTCGTAATTTCTGTATGGTCCCTGAAATGCAATCATTCGACGTGATTTTTTTTCCTTCAAGAGCCATTGAAAAGTGATTTAAGTCAGCTTATATTTATCTGCGTACCTCTGACACTTTTTAGAATATAATTCTCAAAATTTGTAAGCAACCTCAACAGTGCATGAGGAACATTTTACTCATAGGGGGATTTTTTTTTTTTATACGAGGGTCGTATGCAAATTTAAAAAGTGTAACTTTTTGAAAATTAATGAAAAGAATTTTTCCTTGATGGAGACTTTTTTACGACCTTATTTTGAACATTTTTCCAGTTTACATTGTCCACTTATCTTTAACAGATAAAGAATTAAAGGTCATTAGCACCTTTTTGTGACACCTTGTACATATGCATAACACGTTCTTACGATTACCACCAATATACCGTAACATATCGTACATCCAATGCATTTTGTATGTCCCTGTAAAAAGTTGATTAATTTTGCGGTTTACCATTTTAAATGGCAAGCATGTAGTTATACACCCCGAGATTAAACGTATTTTCTTATGTCCCGCAATTACCACCAAAAGACCGTAACGTATCGAAAATATTTAGTGTGTCCCTGTGAAAAGTATATTAACTTTACGTCAATGGCGAGCATGTACCCAAGTAGCAAAATATCGTAGGCCAAGCATTGGCCAAACGCCGCACTTCACATATCACGACGTCGCGCTGGCGTCGACTGCGACGCCGGGAAGTGACCGAAATGTCTCATCGCATTTTTTTGGCCAACCATTGGCGCTACCGCCGCGGCGACGTCGCCTGCGATCATTTACCCATGATTTCATCGACCGGCGACTATATACCCATTATCGACCGAGATTTAGGCGACTACTAGCCGGCATCTATCCGAGCCGGTAAGGAGGCCTATATTGTGTGTGTGTGGGGGGGGGGGGCTCGAGCACCCCTAAACGTCGATATAAGAAATTTAAAGGCATGTTGAAGTTTGACTAAAATTACGTATATGGCCTCCAGGTAACAGGTTGATATTTTAAAATGAAAATTTCACTGTTTTTTATTTTATAATAAAATGAAAATTGTCAACAAACTACATGTGTAGTCAATATAATTTTTTCAATTATCAGGAAATAATTTGTAAATATTTTGCATGATAATGATAAATGATGTGTTTTAGCTTGGCTACATAGTTTTTTTTTTTTTATTCTTATATAAAGTTGTAAATGTGTTCTTAATATGAAAGCATAAGTAATTACTGGGCATAATTATCAGGCATTTTATTAAAGTGCTGTAACTTAATAAAAGTGTACAATATTTTTAATTAAATAATTTTTTTTATCGACATATATTTACGTGAATTAATTTATGTAATAAACTAAATAAAAATTCACAAACTCCTCATAATTATGCACCAATCCAATTGTTTTCAATATGCAAAATCAATATTTTTCTTTTTCAATTCGAGACATCAAAATTAAATTCAAATTCACTTTCTTAAAAAAATTTAATAAGCTATATAAATATATATTTAAAAGAAATACTATATGATTTGGCTTAATTTTATATGTAATATATAATTTTGCTTTACTGTAATGTAATTGAAATATTAGTTGAGTGCAAATATGTTATTTTTAGTAAACCACTATTTGTTTATTCATGTGTAGTGTCATAAAAGTCCCAATTTATTTGTAAACAGTGTAGTGTAATATGCTGTATCTGTAACAATGCAAACTGTTCTCATGGCTTACTCCCTCGTTTACATACAAAAAAAGAAATATATTACTGAAGATGTGTAGCAAAAGCATGATTTCTCTTGGTATAAAAAATTAAACATTTCAATATAAATGCCATGAAATGTGTTCTACCTCTTGAATACTTTTTAATTACCAATTCATATTGAATTTTCATAAAAACTCAAATTTTATGGTCAGCACATCAATAAAACTCCCCCACCCATTCACACAAGATGCACGATTGGTACTGTATTGTACTTTTTTTGGTGGTACATATTAAGTGAAAATGCTTAGAGTATATTTGTCCGAGTACTTATTAATTCCAATCCATTTTTCAACATTCAAATTATACTCCAGGCAATTAAAATGTGCAATTTGGTCTTCCTGAGAAGTTCTGCCCTTCTCATCCCTCGACCTTATTTAAATATTGGCATTAATTTCTTTAATTAGAAGTACTTAATGATTTCACATTAACCTAAACTGTAACAGAATAACTTTAGATGGCAGTCTTTTCCAGACTTAAGTTTTCCCTTCGATTAACGTTACTTTCACTGAAACGTGTTATCTGCCTATTTTCTATTTTAATGAATAAACTCTTTCTAGTATATGTCAATATGCAAGTTTAGTTGCATGTTATATTATTGTCACTGTATTATCCATCAATAAAATTATATTTAATATCTTTTATTTTGTCAAAAAAGTTTCTAATACGTCAAAAATATACCAATCAGATACTTGGTATTCAGCTAAGTACTTTAAAAATAATTCAATTGTATGAAAAATATTAGTTTTCTACTTCGAGGGAGAATTAGCATTATTTTAAAATGATCTATAGTAAAATCTTGGCACAACAAATGTAAAGATGCCAAAAATCAAATTTGTATTTCTCTAAATAATTCTCAAAAGTGAAATTTCAAGCAAGTCTGAATTTGTTCCCATAACACTTAATAGAAATTTTATTTGTTAATCTGGTGTATTCATACATGAAGTTTGTTAAAATGAGATTGTATAACCATGTTCTGAGCCTTCTTTAATCAATTACAAGAATCAATATATCTACACAGGATATTGATTAACATTTCACATTTTTATGCAATGCTTTAAGCGAGTACAGTTGAACGCCAGAAATCCGCCGACCTAAAATCCGCACACCTTCTCTGATATAAATAATGAAATTCGCAGTATTCCACCAGAAGAAATTGTTGAAAAGTTTCTTGAATCCAGATAAATATGATTCTGATGATGATTTAAAACTTGGGTAATAATAATAATAAAATCCATTTGATGCAGCTAAGTTCTATAACAAAACAAAAATTAATCATAATTCTGTTTAAATATTCTGATGAAAATATGCAGTTTAAACAGTTATTGTTTAAACTGCATATTTAAACAGTTATACAATTTGCAAAATTAAATAAATAAAAGAAAGAAAGAAACAAAGTAGAAAAAAATATTTTAAAACAAATCACCATAGACGATGTTTTCAAAATTAGAGAAAGGAAATTTTGAAACCATTTGCTTTGTTAGTCTTCATGTAATTTCTTTTTTCTTCTATGCTTTTGTATTTAAACTGAAAATATAAATGAAATACTTTTGACTGTGTTTTTATTTCATTGTAATTGTATTCTCCTTAAGTCTGAAATGTAATAGGATTTATCTTTTATGGCCTGAAATCTGCAAAATCCTAAAATCCTCACAAACCTTGGTCCCAAGCTGTGCGGATTTCTGGCTCTCTACTGTATTTATATTTAGCAGTTTCCCCCCCCCCCCATAAACAGTAAGTATTTATGACAAATCTTAAGCAAAAGCTTGTTTAGAAAAAAAATTCTCATGTATCCTTCACAAGATTTTTTTGTAGTTTTTGATTTTGCTTATCCACAGACCCAGATAATATAGACGAACGTGCCAATGCCGGTTGCAAATAATTTTCAAACTTTGCAGACAGTTTGATACTTTTTTTTTTTTTTACAATTTTTTTTATTTTTAAATTGAAAAAAAAAATGGAAATAAAATAATGAAAATATATGCCAATGAAAAACAGTAAATAAATCATAATAAATATGATTGACTTTAGAAAATAATAAACATAAATATGAACTGTAGATTAAATGTTGTATGATATTTTAAAATATGAATAGCTGTTGGCAGTAATACAGGACTCGGGCAACACACAGCTTTTTCAGCAGAAATAAATTTAAAATATTAAAGTTTGAAGACAGTTTTAAATTTTATCCAAGTCTATGCATACTCTAAGATTAAAACACACCTTTCAAAACAAAAATAACACTTACTAGCATGAAAAACTTTTATTTAACACATAAAATATTTTATTAAAAATGTACATATAAAATAAACTATTTTTATATCTGTGGAACTATTAATCGCCCTCTTCATCTGTAACTTCCAGAAAATTTTGATGTGATCTAACAGATGCTGAAATGAGATGAGACAAAATTTTAATAATTTATATATTTAAAATACATAAGCAAGATACTCACAAAATCTAGACTAAAAAATTTCCCAATTTCGACAATTTCTTTAAAAATTCCCCGAGAAGAGAAATTTTCAATGTGTGATTTTAACTACAGTAAAACCTCAATACAATGATACTTAAGGGACCCAATAAAATTGTCGTTCTAAAGGGATGTATCGTTATATTGATGGGAGATTATATTATATGGATATTCTGTGTAACACACAGCATATCCATATATATAACCATATCCACAGCACATACATAAAAAAGGACATTTTGACTGCAACTGTCAAAACTGAAAGTCAGGTCCTGATACTGGATAACAAGCCTCGCTGGGAAAAAGAAAAAAAACTGCTCTACTTTTTAAGCCATGTGCCCTGTGCCATTCTGTCGTTCACGTCGCTCTAGCCTGGCACCATTCCAGTCGTTGGCGTCTATGTTGTGGAACCTAATGGATGCCATGAGTGCAGGCCACTAGCAACCAATTGACGGGAAATGGTTCTGGTCGATATAGGAACATCCAAGGTGTCTTGAACATGTCACAGAATGGAGGTTGAAGTAGCTTGCGAGGCCGCCACAGCTTGTCGGTGGATGCATCGATCCACGTGTGCTGGTGTCACTCTGTCTGCACCGACACCCCTTAAAAGAGCTACATTTCCTTGTTCCAACCATCTTCGCCACAGCCAATGTACAGGCCAGTAACTATAGGTCGTGAGCATGTGTAAATTGCCAAATAATGAAAAGTCGCCATGGGTGGCAAGCTATCCTAGCTGTTCCGTAGTTTTTATCAAAGAAAACATGTGAAGTACTGTTTTCTTAGAGCTCATTATTAACTATACTATACGCAAGTCGCCTGATAATGAAAAATTGCCATGGGTGGCAAATACGCAAGGTGTTTTACATAATTAAAAATACAGCTCAAACAGATGTTTTGATTTTATTACGCTTTAACTCCTAATTAATATAACTTTTGAACGGCAACATTAAATATCATTGTGTTTCTGAGGAGTGCAAATAATTTTTCCAGCGATTATAAGCGGAGTCCGCACTCCAGGTGGAATATAGCTCAGGACCCGTACAACACGGATTCCCATAACAAAATATCTTCCGTGTTATGAGGGGGAGGGGATCTACTGTAGTGTGAAGTTTAAATTTTTATGTACCACTGAACCTGCAAGAACCAAGCAATGTGTAGTTCAGTAACATTCTATCTGATCCAATCTTCGGGTTTTGTCTGTTGAAATTATGTCTTTTTTACGAATAAGCCTTATTAGGGGCCAAATGCCTCATACGAAAAGTGAGCGTAGCGTGTCTGGGGGCCTTGGCCCCTAGTAATTAAAAAAAAAAAACAAATCCATCTATGTACCCATCAACTTCCACCAAAAATCAGCATTGGTTAGCTCAAAAAGATAAAAAACGATCTGTCAAAAAAAAAAAAGTTCGAAAACATCATTGACGATCACCTAAATTATGTAAAGAAAATGCTGACCAATAGCTTAAAAAAATAAGTAACGTAAATCGAAAGTTCTGCTAAAGGTTATATTATTCCTACCTTTGCAACAGTTCTGATTCCGTCTCCAGCGGGTAACCGAACAGTGGGTAAGGGTTTGATGATAGGCGAGTTGTCATTCACATCGTTTAGGTGAACACTTATCGCAACAGGAGCGCTAGCACCTTTACCAGGTGGGCTGTCAGTCTGTCTTGCTATCACCTGAAAAATAAAAAAGGAAAAATCTGAAATTCATCGCAGAACTTGGAAATTTGATTCATAAATAATTACCAGTCTTTATAAATGTCAGCATGCCATACAATGGTATTTGCTAGCGGACTTTGGATACACTTCGGATATTTGCTAGCGCGACGAGATGGTATAATTCGTGGTGCTAAGTACGCCAATCTGCAAACGATTATGTAAATGAAAGTATGGATAATGGTTTTCCGGTAACCTTAAATGAACAGTAATTATAGGATGTGAGCATGTGTAAATCGCCAAATAATGAAAAGTCGCCATTGGTGGCAAGCTATCCTATCTGTTCCGTAGCTTTTATTAACTTTATATGTAAGCAAGTTGCCAAATAATGAAAAATCGCCATGGGTGGCAAATTCGCAAGGTGTCCAATAGGTTTTACATTATTAAAAATACAGCTGAAACAGATGTTCTGATTTTATTACGCTTTAGTTCCTAATTAATGTAACTTTTGAATGGCAACATTAAATATCATTGTGTTTCTGAGGAGTGCAAATAATTTTTCCAGTGATTATATGCGGAGTCCGCACTCCAGGTGGAGTATGGCTCAGGACCCGTAGAACACGGATTCCTAATAACAAAATATCTACCGTGATATATTGGAGTAGTCTACTGTAGTGTGAAGTTTAAATTTTTAAGTGCCAATGAACATGCAAGAACCAAGCGACATGTAGCTCAGTAACATTCTATCTGATCCAATCTTTGGGATTTGTCTGTTGAAATTCTGTCTTTTTTATGAATAAGCCTTATTAGGGGCCGAATGCCTCATACAAAAAGCGAGCGTAGCGAGTCTAGGGGCCTTGGCCCCTAGTAAATGTAAGTAAAACATAGCTGTTCTGGAATGTCCCTTTAAATTCTGTTAGCAGGATCAGATGCTTGCATGTTTTTGACGATAGCTCAGGTAACTGTGGGAATTTTTAATTTCGGTTTGTTTTAAAATACTCAGAATAGTTTGTGAAATAACATATTTTCTCTCTATTCTAAAAAAAAAGTAAAGGCCGCTGTCAGAGCTTGTTGACCTATCTTCTAAACCGTGGGGATTTGAATTTCGAGAAACATGTTCCCGAATGCGGAAAACCCCGAGAACCTGATAAGGCGATTTAAATTTCGAAAATTGAATTATTTTAGAAGATATTAATAAAAACTGAAAAAATTTGAAAAAAGGTTGCCAGATTTGGCATAAAATCATTCATTCCTTTGCAACAAAGCAATTCCAATTATGTACAATCACGTGAAATTGTCAAACATGAAGTAGAATTACATCCATTTTACGCCAAATTAAAAAGTATATGAAATAAGTAACTCAAAATGTGTTACACAAAGTTGACAATTTTCAAATAGTAAGTTCGCTTAGACAACAGGAGTTTAGAATTAGCGATTATTCGTTTTTCCAAAACAGAATAACTAATATCTGAAAATGAAAAATAATTAAAATGCAGATTATTTTAAAGCCGGTAATGAACAGTAATTATAGGTTGTGAGCATGTGTCAATCGCCAAATAATGAAAAGTCGCCATGGGTGGCAAGCTATCCTACCTGTTACGTAGATTTTATCAAAGAAAACATATGAATTACTGTTTTCTTAGAGCTAATTATTAACTATACATATACGCAAGTCACCAAATGATGAAAAATCTCATAGTTGGCTAATACGCAAGGCGTACGATGGGTTTCACATAATTACAAATAGTGCGAGGTTTAAATTTTTGTTCCAAGCAACATGCAAGAACTAAGCAATGTGCAGCTCGGTAACATTCTATCTTATCCAACGTTTGGGTTTTGTTTGTTGAAATTATGTCTTTTTAACGAATAAGTCTTTTTAGGGGCCAAATGCCTCATACGAAATGCGAGCGTAGTGAGTCTAGGGGCCTTGGCCCCTAGTTTGTTAAAAATAAATACATTTTTTAAAGATAAAATCTAAACTAATTTTTTAACTTTATGTGCATTATCATTAGTTATTAGTTCACTTAAAAAAAAAAAGAAAAGTAATTCTGCATGCAAATAGATGGGGATAGCAAACCTATTTCATCTCTTCATTCACATAGCCTTTTCTTTATTCTGACTAACCACAGATGAGCTCTCATAGTCTGGGTATGCCTGTTCAAATCCACCAGTCATATAATTAACAGATATACTCAAAGCTACAGGGTCAAAAAGTTTAGTTTGTTAATTGCTATTTTTTCCATTCATAAAAATCTAGAGCATTTTATATAGAATTGATTGTTTTATATTTATAGACTATATTTTTATCTGCAAGTGGTTTATATTTTTAAAATTACATGGTCTATTTTAAAATTTCAAACATTCTTACAGTGTTGTAAAAGCATTTTTTATTAATGAGCTTCCTCAACTTGTCAGTTTGGTATGAACTGCACTGTTCTTTAAATTACTCATTAATTAAAACTTTTTGCAATGAAAAATAACTCTTAAAGTTAAGACTGCTTAAATCCATTTCTAACACTTCTGAGAATTGTTGACAACTTATTAAGTGTCCTGGTCAAAATCAGTCTTGATTGGTTAAAATTAAAACCTTGATTTAATTATTACACATAGATAATACTAAGAATGATTTTTTTCAACCTAAATTACTAATTAACACCTTTTTTAAAGGTAAGTGCACTTAGGCACTTTTTTGAAAAAACAAAACAAAAAATTTTGATACAATTTGTATATTTTAATTAAAATGGAGTATAAACTGAGATTTTAAGTGCAGTTTGATTAAATTAATTTTGAACTATTGGGAGATTAAGTGAATTTTGGTAAAAATTGCATTTATGCAGACTCGTGTTACAAAATTTTAATAAAATATCTAATTTTTACAGTACAATAAATGACATGTTTAGTTCATCTGTGTTATGAACTAAAAGATTTGCAGTATTTCTAATATTTATGCAAATATTCAAATTTTATAAAAATTCATTTTTTTGAATAAACAATGATCATAAAAAATTAGATTCTAGTTCATAGCACAGCTAGTATGATAAAAATACTGTGGCAAATTTCAAATCAATACTGGAACGCATTTTGAGAAATGACATTAAAACATTTCAATGCTGGGGAAAAAAAACAAAAACAATTCTACTTAATAAAGAGTTTTAAAACTCACTATATTTATAGTTTAAACTAGAGATGCAAGGAATATCTGGCAAACATACTGCATCCGGCCAATATGCCAGCAGGGTGCGAATTGAACATTTTTTCCAGTTGGGGACATGTGAAAAGAAAAAGAAAAAAGGAGAGAAGGTGTAAAATGCTCCACTCACGTAATATATTAGGTATTAGATAACAAATGCAGTCGCCAACATGCTTGTGACTTAAATTCAAACAAAAGTCGCCCCCGATTTTCTATGTACATATATTCCTGCCTATGTCGATTCTACGTCTAGCCTTAAATTTGGCGTGCGACGGAGCAGTGCTTGTTCATTCATTTCACAGTCTTAATTTGAAACCTGACCCCAGGTACAGAATGAGAAGTGGTATCAGGTATGTGTATATCTATTTCGGAGGGATGTTTGTAACTTGCTCGTTTGTCTAGTGAGCAAAAGAAGAATTTTTATTCTCAATAATTAAAATCTTTAGGCATTACTGCTGAACTTGTAGGGACAGAGACTAATTTTAACATTTCTCCAGCAGGGGATAAATAGTATCCCTAGCAGGTAGTGATCGCGATAACGCCTCTAGATGCGTATTTCACACCTTAGAAATTTAGAATAATCCTTAAGAATTTTGGAATGCATGATTTTACAGATTGCTTTTCTTAAGGCGTGCTTTTCTAAAGCTGCTTGTCATCATGCAGTACATTCTTATATCCACACCAACTATCTGGCCCTTCCGGACACTGTCTATGAGTGGGCTTTTGGTTGCTAGAGCAATAGTGAAAACAACGTTTTATTATGGAGGTTCGTTTATATTATTATAGTTCGTTTTATTATGGGTGATTACGGCGAGATTTCCCCTTGGAAATGATTTTTATTTACAGTCAACTTTCTGAAATCTGCGATAGCTTACATTTAACACTAACAGTGTACCTAGATTATGAATCAATTATTATTTATGATTTATGTGTTAAATGCAATTTAATTATGCATTTGAAAATGTAGCATAATTGTTCGTTGCTTTTACTCCTGTGGATAGGAAAATACTCCTTCTAAAAAGGTTAAGTAGTATTTTTACTCTTCTGAAAAAATCTTCGATCGACCACTGATGGCAGGGATCCATTAATATCTCCCTAGCCAGTGATATTACATTCTTTCAGCCGGGGACACAATCCCCATCAATTCGCACTCTCTATATGCTGGACAATTGGCAGTAGCCGGATATTATATACAGAGAAATAACATAAACAAACATAATAAATGAATAAAGTTTAAAAACTGCAATAATAAAAAAATGGAAAAAAAAAAAGTTTTGTGAAAATATTTTGTTTTCAATACTTTTTAGAATGTATTTTTATCATGTATAGAAAAAGGGGAAAAAATTAAATACTTCTATCTTTAAGATTGAAGTAAATTACTACTGGAAGAAATTATTGTACAAAAACACTGTTTTTCAATTTTTTGTAAGAATTCGGTTACTTTTTTTTCCACCATAAATTGTCTCTCTTATGAGGATAGTGTACTTGCTGCAGTACTGCTGGTTGGTGAGAAAATGCCCCCTCCCCCTGTAATTCTGATAAAGTAAGGAAATTTGTTACATTTATTTTCCAACAGTTATGGGCATGTCTTTCTTTCAAGAACTGATCTTTGAATATATTCATACTAACTCTTGAGGGAACATTCATGACATTGTTATTTGTATAACTTTAATTATAGTAAAACTGGTACTAAATTCAAGGAAACAATCCCAAAAGGATTTCTGATTTTTGAATTAAATCATTTGAAACTAATGAGAAAATTTAAAGAAAAAAGTTAAAGCTCAATTTAAGAAAACTAGTGAAAATAAAACAAAAAGAAGAAAACATACTGCTGCCGGATAACCGGCTGAAAGTTTGGCCGGATATTCGGTATCCGGCCAAACTGATATCTATTGCATCACGAAGTTTAAACCCTTCTTACCTTTGATTTTAACTTATTTTCTATTTCTTTATTAATTTAATAGTTTTTAGGGTAACTTTGTAGTAAATAGCAATTGATGTTTTGATACCTAAATTTGGTTGACCTTGGTGGATATTTTTAAAAAATAAACAAAATAATACTTACATTTTTTTAGTTACAGTGCATAGAATAGTATGAAATTAAATAAATTTGAATAGAATAACCATAAAATTTCAAAATTTAAACAATTTTAAGCAAAAAATTGGTAAAAATTTGCATATATGCATAGACAGATAAAAGATAAAACTATCTGCGCACATAATCCAAAACTATCTGCAAACTCATAATAGTTCGTGATAGCTAAATACATAGTGTGTAAAAGAACACGTGTATATGCATATGCGCACACATCTGTGCAATGCGCTTGGGCTATAGTGACTTAAAAAAGATATTTCTTTTAGGTATGCATAAATAAAAACTTGGAATCACCGGAAAACTATCTGCAAGACCTTTGAATGTATCCATGCCCGGCGTGCGCCTACATTATCTGACTAGGCATATATGTAACACTTCAACTAAATTAAACCATTCATATTAAACCACTAAATATTCGAATAACCTTTATACAGTACAGGGAATATATTTATCAGTGTTAGGAACTAAACAATTTCCAATATTGCTTAAAGTATGAAAATATTCCTAACTTTGTATGAATACTATGTGTCTAAAAATGATTATAACATTGACAAAATTTCAAGAGAGTATTTTAAAAATATTTTGAAAAATGACATTTATTATAAAGGAAAATACGAAAAAACAGTATTTCAGAAAATACAGCCTAAAGATTTGAATACAAAAGCAATACTTCTTTTTACTGACCTTAGATTCTTAAAACTCACCATATTTGTAAATTAAACTCTCATTAGCTTCATTTTTAGCTAACATTGATTTTCTGTTATCTTTTTCCTAGATAGTTTTGAAAGGGGCAAGGATTGACGTCTTGATTTTGCAATTAAATCTTTATCCATTTCCAGGTAGTTCATAAACATTAGTAAATAAAGATAAACCTATACTCGAAAATGGACAAGTCCTGAATAACCAGAATTAAACAGTATTACTACAATGTAGGCACCTACGAATAATTTTTTTTGTTCTACGAATGTTTATTTTGGTAAAACAGTCCACAGCACATTATTGAAACTTTTAATGCCATGCAAGCATTTTGAAACAAATTTTTGTCATGAAGTGCAAAATATGTAGGCTTTTCTGGGAACATAGATTTTTCTAAAAGCACATAGATATTACAGCAGACTGTGTGCTTTCCATATCTTCAACATTACTGCAGATCACAATTCCATAGTAATTTTGGAGTTTATTAATTTATTGGTTAGTCTACCCCCCCCCCCCCTCAGAGTCCCTCCGTACTCTTTTTAAATATTTTTAGTCGTGAGCCAATTCCCTTTTGGATGTGCCCAATGCATTCTAGCTTTGTAACAGACTTCCTTCTACTAATGTCTTTTAATTTCATAAAAGCCTTCGAATCCCCATCGCCATAATATACTGTGTACTAGAGTTGTCGTTTCACCACAGAACGTTCAAAAATTGTAAATGCTCCAAGAACTTCCATAGCCCTTTATAATTCATACGTATACATGGTCGGTGTTGGTGTTGAATTGTTTACATATTCTACAATAGTTTGTCACAGCTTGGATATCTAAAACTCTACCATCTATAAAAATAGCTGATACACATCCATTTAGCTACATATACCCTCTTCGCTGTTCCATCTACAGATACGCCACAAGTGTTACTCTTTATTAAACTTCTTACTTCTTTGGCAGGTGCTTTCATGTTTTCTTCTGAAGCAAACTGTGACGCTTCCAATAGTTGAACTTCATATTTCATGCTTTATGAAATCAACGTGCAGACATTTGGCAAATTGAATGTAACAGACTTTTCACCAACTGAGCAGAGGCCTTCATCAGAGTCTTCTGTCAATTTGAATTCAGTTGCAAAACATTGTAGATAGCAGAGAAACAAGGAAATCTTGCTTAGAGTTTCTATGACTATAATTCTATTACCTTTCAACCAATGCATGGTTTTTCTTATCAAAAATTTTAGTAACCTTCAATTTTGAAGAACTTGCCGTAACAGTGTGTGATGCATAGCCTCATTCACAGTTTAAATCTGTATCTTTAGTAAAACGAGTGCCGAAAAATCTACACTTTTCAGCCTTCGTAGACCTTGCTTTTAGCATTTATTTATTTATTTATAACTAAATGAACCTCCAAATTAATGTATAATAGGATAATCTAGTTTAAAAGTTCCACAAAATAGATAGGAACAACGCCACGGACTACAACGCGCACTGATAGTAAACAAACTGCAAGTGTTGCCGTTTAGAGCAGAGCGTTTAATAACTCAAAGATAAGTAGAAATACTGTTGCCAAATAAAAAAAAACACACTAAAAAAGAAATTGAACTTCAACACATGAAATAATAATAATAATGATGATGATAATTTATGATGCTCCAGAGTAAGGTACAGCAGCAGCAGCTCAAACTGTTTACATTTTACGGCACTTTGTATTTACAGAAAAAAAGGGGGGGGGGTTGAATAGCGTAGAGCCTCATAAAGTAAATATCTACTGAAAGGCTAGAGAGAATCGAAATCTCTAAATACATAACAAACTGTTTAAAAAAAAGAAAGGAAGAAAAATAGTAAATTAAAATTTACAATACTTTGTTGCCAATCCAAAACAGCGCCAAAGAGAGATGATATCGAAGCTGTTTCCAACCCATTTTAGATAAAATGCATTCAAAATAAAAGCAAATTAATTCAATGCAAATCCTCATTGATTTAAAAATCACAAAATTCTTTACTTTGCTTAGCATACAAACTTTGGCACGTTTTAAAAAATCGAGGAACTTGTAAAAGCAAATGGAAAAAGGCATGTACTTTGTAAATATATTAGATATGAATTAAGAAACAATTTTAAAATAGTCACACATTTGCCATTAAATTATAATAAGGTTCAAAATCAATTTGCAGCTGAAAAAAGAGAAAGATCGGCGATAATTTTTAATAGCGTAATCCACTGGAGTCCTTTTTTAAAAACAAAACAAATAACAGAAAAAAATCTTAAAAAGAACAATATTTTTATATAAACACGTCAATTTTTACCACTGCACTGCAACAAAATCCGCTAAAAGCAAAGCAGACTTTTATGAATTTCATCACGACATATGAAACTTAAATAAAAACGTAACCTACACTAAAGAAAACTACAAGCAAATAATTCAAATAAACGATTATTATGATTATGAATTAAAATTTACTTACCACGTGCAAACACTCCAGGTCAACCAGCTACCCGCGAGGAGGGAGCCATTGCAAAAGCAGCGCCCTCTGCCGAGCACTTGAAATTTGCTAATAGATCGTCAAACAGGTTGGCGCGACTCTAGGCCCATTACGGCTCCGGGGAGAAAAGTTTCGAATCGGAAAGGGCTGTCGCGCCGATATCTTTTCGGCCGCCGTGTACGAGGAAGAAACTTAAAAATCGGAACGCGAGACCGCGCGGCGATACTGCGACATCGTTAGAATATTGACGGTTATACGCCAATCAAAGCGATCATTGGCCGATTATTTACCCATTAGTCTTGCTACTTGGGTAGTTATGTACCTCGATATTAAATATTTAATTTGCTATGTTCCACTACTACCGCCTACAGGCCGTAAATTTAGCATGTCGGCAGTCTTTTGTGCAGTCCCATATTAATTTTGCGTTTAGCATTTTTAAGAGCAATTGCGTAATTATAACTCCAGTATTAAATATTTTGATGGGTTAGTACTGAATGCAAATTTCCTAAAAGCAAGAACTTTCGTCAGCATTGTAGGAGTACACAGAATGGATATAGTATGTTGCCAAAGTAAAGAAAGCGAAGTTATAATTTTTATGTATTGTTAAAATATTACAGGTTAGAGAGTAACTAAGTAATATCATTTCATTCGCTTTAGTCGTAATTATGTGATGCGCGAACGAATATTTACGCATATTGAAATAATTTTCGCAAAATCTCAAAATCTAATCAACATTTTTGAAAAATTGGAAGCCTGAATTTAAGTTGAGTGACAACCTATCATGTCACCCAAATTCGTTTCATTCCCTGCAGTCTTTATTTCGTGATGCTGGAACAAATTTTCAGCATTTTAAAACGATTTTCACAAAATCTCAAAATGTAATCAAAATATTTTAAAACTTCAACGCCTATAAATTAAGATTAGCAACTACCTATCATATCACTCAATTTCGTATCATTCGTATTAGTCGTTATTACGTGATGTTTGAAGAAATATAAACGTATTTTGAGAGAATTTTCACAAAATCTCAAAATCTAATAAAAATGTTTAAAAAATTGGACTCCTATAGTTTATGTTGAGCAACCATCTATCGTGTGACCAAATTTCATATCATTCGCTTTAGTCGTTATTACGTAATGCGTGAACAAAGATTCACTCAGTTTTAAACGATTTCCGCAAAATCTCGAAATCTGATCGATTTTTTTTAATTAGATGCTTATAGTTTAAGGTGAGTGACCACCTATCATTTCACCAAATATCATTTTTTCACCTTTGCAGTTATTACGTGATGTGCGAACACAAATTTACGCAGTTTGAAACGATTTTCGCAAAATCTCAAAATCTAATCAAGATTTTTTAAAAATTCGACGCCAATGTTTTAAGTTGAGTGACCACCTATCATGATACCAAATTTCATTTCAATCGCTTCAGTCGTTTTTACTTATGGTCGAACACAAATTTAAGCAGTTTGAAACAATTTCCGCAAAATCTCAAAATCTAATCAAGATTTTTTTCAAATACGCTGTCAAATGTTTAAGTTGAGTGACCACCAATGATGATACCAAATTTCATTTCAATCGCTTCTGTAGTTTTTACGTGTTGCTCGAAGTCAAATTTACGCAGTTTGAAAGGATTTTCACAAAATCTTAAAATCTAATCAAGATTTTTTAAAAATTCGACGACTATGTTTTAAGTTGAGTGACCACCAATAATGATACGAAATTTCATTTCAATCGCTTCAGTCGTTTTTACGTGATGATCGAACACGAATTTTCGCAGTATAAAACGATTTTCGCGAAATCTCAAAATCTAATCAAGATTTTTTTAAATCGGCGCCTATGTTTTAAGTTGAGTGACCACCAATCATGATACCAAATTTCATTTCAATTGCTTCTGTTGTTTATACGTGATGCTCGAACACAAATTTACGCAGTTTGAAAGGATTTTCGCAAAATCTCAAAATCCAATCAAGATTTTTTAAAAATTCGACGCCTATGTTTTAAGTTGAGTGACCACCTATCATGACACCAAATTTCATATCATTCGCTTCAGTCGTTTTTTACGTGATGCTTGAACAAAAAAAGCGTCACGGACAGAATGACAGAATGGCAGAACGACATAACGACAGAGAGACAAACTTTTTTTTGAGGGTCGCACCGGATTCCCAGGTGCTTGAAACGGATAGAAATCGCAAAATTTTTGAATTCCAAGAAATGTACAGACAAAACTCTAATTTTATTTATATAGATTGTCTATTTGACTATTACTAACAATAGACCTGAACTTATCGAAAATATTTTACTGAAATATTTATCATTTCCAGGTATCGAAAATATTTATCATTTTCATCTGTGAGCGTGTATACGTCACAATAATAAATATTTATTTTGTTATGTTGCATTATTACTGTCGGTAGATCGTAAAATTAACAATCGTAAATCTCTAGTGTAACCTTGTAAAAAGTATATCATTTATACGTTCACTAGTTCAGTAGCAAGCAAGTAGTTATACAACTCAACAATAATTATAAATTTTGTATGAACCACGACTAATTCAGTAGACAATAACATGTAGGAAGTGTTTTGCATGTCCCTTTAAAATGCGTATTTAAGTGCGTTTTGTCTCCATCTTAACAAGTGCAAAGTAGAGTGCCAATCCAAGAAAAATATTAGTCAATACCACGGAAGAGTGCTTCAAAATCAATGCTTGCAGAGTGATTTTTTTTCATCTTCTAGAATCATAAATAGTTACGCAACCATGTTCCATAATTATAGCGGAGAGGAGCGGGAACTGGTGGACCTCCGTTTGAAAAAAATGCGATTCATAATCAATGCGTATCACATATAATATAATGATTACCGTTTCAATAATGTAATCAGTGGAATGGGAAAGTGCTTCGAAATGAATGCGTGTAGCATGATTTTTGTGCCTTGCCTTTAGACTAGTCCAATGGTAGAAACTTCTAGAAGCAGTGTTGGAAAATAAAACACAAATGGCGGAATAACTTCCTCAGAAATTAGAAATTGTTGAATAAAAAATGCGTAAAATATGATGTTTCTTTACCGAGGCTTTAGAGAGGAAAAAGTTAGAATGTGTTTCAAAAGCAATGCGTCGCACATAATTTTCGTTGCTTGCTTTTCCCATTGCATTACAAAGGTAGAGCGCCTTGAAGTAAAAAAAAAAAATATATACTGAAAGGGAAAATTATTGAAAAATCGAACAAATGACTTCCAAAAAAAAACGACCTGATATTCCCTAAGGAGCATTTAATCGTAAAGAAAAATCCCCACATCTTCCAGTCTCCCAACCAGTGAACTACAATTAACTGCCTACTCTGCAGAAAACCAAATATTTTCATGGCTGCCTTTAAAAATCTTCTGGTGTCGTATTCGTCTCTGGTGTCGTTAGCCATTTCAGATTTGTTACCGTGCCGGAAGAAATCTTTTTTATATGTGAAGTTTCGTAAATATTTTCAGTATTTTACCTTATACAGTGTAATGTGAAAATGTAGGAAGAGTTTTTTAACGCAATCTATTATAATTTGTCAGCAGACGAATTTTTAGAATGGTTCCTGAATAGTGTGACTTTAGAAAAGCAATTTTGCATTCATAAATTGTTCGGGACGGGTAACTAAAGGAGTTTTTATAAACGCAACATATGGCTTTCAGAAACTAAAAACAATCCGGTTCGGATAATCAAGATAGAGCATTGCAGTTGCAAATCAGTTCTAATCCAAAGAAACAGCAAAACTCGAATACGCTTCCAGTTCCTACTGAAAATTTTACAAATTCTAACTTCCTCTATAAATACATATTTGAAAGGAATTAGCAATCGTATTCCATTACTACTTTTCCTAATGAAGATGAACAGGTTTCCGCCCAATGGGGTAGGGATTTTGTTTCTGGGATATTTACATTGGGGAATATGAGGATCGTTTTTTTGGTTGCCATTTGTTGGAATGTCCCTAAAAATTGTCTCTTTTTCCCTTCAGCAAGGATTTTTAGGTTAACCAGGTAGTGGTAAAGAAACCCCTCTGTCGATTGTTGGCTTTCTGTAATCTGTAACCAGTTTGTTTGGATTGAAAGGATTGCATACGTTTTATGCTCAGTGTAGTGATTGAGTATGAGAAATCATGCAGAAAAGAGCGTAAACGATTTGTGATTATGAAGCATTTTCCAACGCAATAATATCCAGCTGAAAACTATTATGCGAATATGAGAATTACATTCAGTTAAGAATTACCAGACAGGAAAATCTTTCGAAATGGATTGATTATGAGAAACTTTCAATTGTAAATGTTTAAAACATGGATTTTTACATCCTTAAACAAAGTAAAGAATCGTATGATTGCAAAAAAATTCGGTATTCAGATTTTGCAAAACAAAGAGATCATTTTGTCCATTTTTAAAATTAACTTTGTTAAGTTACTGCTTAACATTTCAAAGTATGTAGTGTTACGAATTTTCGGGGCAACCCGCTGTTCTGGGGCTTAAAATAGTTCAAAATTCGTATTCTACGTTTCAAATAGTTAAACTTTGCTTTTTGTAGCATCAAAATCTGTCAACCTGAACCGGAGATACGGAGGTTTCGGTTTCCCATTCACATATATGGGGTTTCTAGAAATCTCGAAAAATATTGGTCCTAGCCCTTCGATAACTTCCACCTTTGGGGACTTATTTTTGGCGACCAATTTGGCGATATTCCGCCAAAAGTCGCCAAGCTTGGCGACATTTTGGTCATTTGGCGCGATTTTCCCTATGGGGCCTGTAAAGCTGTATTTGCTGCATTAAAACCACATAAAAACCTAACATTTCTCTTCTATGACGTAATCAAAATTCCTGCCTTATGTTGAATCTTCGAGAAATAGACTTTTCTGGAAGCTGCCTCAGCTTCTGCCTCCCCTGTAAATACAGGCGTGTTTCATCGCCCCAGTTCAGTGTATGAGTTAGCTCCCGCAGTGTGTGGAGTGATCTCCTGTCGAGTGCTGATAGAGCTGCCGATGTATTTGGCTCTTTGCTCTACGATAGTACTGGTTTTGGCTTGATTTTCGAAGCTGTTTTTAAAGTGCTGAGTGTGATTTCTTGATTGGTGAGTCTTGAGAGATTATTAGTGTTATTTCTCATATATTTTGACTGAGTTTTTGGCCTGTGAAAGTGTTTTATTTTGTGTGAGAAATACAGCATTTATGAGAGCTTCAGATCTAAGCAGACTGTTAGAAGCACATTACTGTTTGATTGTGCTTGTGAATTTTGTTCAGCTTATTGTTCGACGAAATTCTAGAAGCAATAAAGTTTGTGTTCCATCCTGACAAGTGGACTTTTTACTAGAACTGTCTACACCAACTGGACTTTAGAACGACGAACCCAGAAACAAGCAGAGTATTTCTGCAACAGTATTGATAAACGTAAGACAATGTACATACGTATTCATGCATGTACGATATATTTTTTTTGACCACGTATCCATTTTGATCGTGTTTGTGATGACGTCTGCACGTACGTATAAACGTAACTCGCATAACTTATCCGCACATGCATTTATATTATTTCAACATCTAATTGTGTATCCTTCCCCTTTGTCGATTGCAATAGACTGGATAGTTTATTACAGGATCACAGGATAGTTTATTTACAAGACAGTAAGGTCTATGGACACCTTCAATCCATTAAAAACAACGAACACCTTCAATACATTAAAAGTATGTGAACTGTTATTATTTGGGACGTGATCAAAAATGTCGACAGAGTTGCGAGTTTTGCTGAAATGCCGCCAAATTTGTCGCCAAAAACAAATATATAACTCTTATAACTCAAAATCAATTAGACAAATTGTGTTGAAATTTCGCATGGGTTGTAACTTCTAGTTTTTGTTATATATACTAAAATCAAATTTCATGCTCTTCTGGGAAAGTCCGAAGCTTTCACCATTCAAACGATTTCATTTCACTGTGAACATCCGCGAGGAAATCATTTTATTAAAAAAAATAAATAAATTTATAAATCGGGAAATCTCTTGCTAGGTATGACGTCAATATGAAGTAATTATCATTTACAATAGCTAAATTTGTCAGGCAAATGATTAACATTTTTGCTCTCGGAAATAAAATGGGGCTGTAAACAGCGAAAAATCGCTTAAAAAGGAGGGAAGGGGTGGATTTTCAGATTTTTAAAGTAGAGCAAATTGTTTTGTATATTATTGTACATAATTATGAAAAATTTCAAGCGGATCGTACAAACGGTGTAGATGTTACTTGGCTTTTTGTGTTAACTTTGTTATCTTTTTGCAGTAATGGCGGAAAAAAATTTATCTTGATGTCAGGGATCACAGCGTAACTATTTAGTAAGGATGATACGCTTCAAAAGATAACTTCCCATATAGCGCAATGTATTTGGCATATATTTTGAGTGCTCCTGTAGAAAAACTATAAATGCTACATATACCATTTTCAATAGGGTACATGGTACAGTAGATAAGAATAGCATATTTAAATTTCGTAGAAATCGATGCATATTTACGGAAGTTAGAGCACGGACGGACGGACAGACAAACCGAAATCATAAATACATTTCAACCTTGTTGGAAAGTGTTAAAAATGCCCTCCTTCCAATCTTCTAGGAAAATCGCGATTTTTGGGGTATATAAACGCTAAAAATCCGAAAAATACTCCATTCAAGCACCTCCTCTATCTTCAAAGGATTCTGGATTCATACTGCCCGCTCCGTACCGCTAAGACGCCGCGATGACGTCACTTAGCGAAGCAAAACAGAGAGCATTGTTTTGACGTCAGACTTTTGCTGGCATATGGCGTTATTTCATGTGTGTCATCTGTTGTATCACAATGAATTTTTTACTAACATCGAGAAAGGGAATTTTTACAAAGAGGGTATTAGTGGGAATCGTACCCACGACCGTACGCTTAGCCGCTGCAAGTCTCCGTCCAGTATGAATCCACCTTAAGGGGGCGTTTATTCGGTATTTTAAGAGCAAACGAAATGTATGAGAAAAGCGGGGGGAGGGGGCGTTTTTGCCGTATTTTACAGCACATCCACACACAAAACTTTTCAAGTACGAGATAAATTTCTTATATTAATTTTGTGAGTAACTGATTAATTTTTGAAGAAAAAAGCATGCAGCTGATAATAAATCTACCATAATATACAGCAAAAGCGCCCCGCCCTCTAATACAACCCTGCTTTTCTCGTGCATTTCGTCTGCTCTTAACCCATTTATGCCTAGCGTCCCTTTTTTGGGACGGCATTATCGCTATCATTCGAAAACGTTATTTATTTTTCCTAGCCTTTATTCGCGAGTATTAAACCTCAATTCCACAAAATATTTTAATATGGCAAGTAGGATGTTGACATTTCAATTTTTATACATAACGATTTTAAATGAAATCATTCCTTGTTCAAAAAGTTGACATCAGAAATTTATCAATTACTTCTGATGTTAGCAAAAATCGAAGAAAGTCACAAAAATATCCAGGCACGAATGGGTTAGAATTCCAAATAAACGCTCTCTTAAGGTAATTCATACTGGCTGTTCCGTGCCCCCCCCCCCAGACTCCGCTTTGCCCCACCGTTATTTTCCGTTTTAAAACTTCGGCTGCCTGCTCCCGAACTTCCGGAGCCGCAGTAAATGTACTAATGAAATCACACCATATGCCAGCGGAGTGTGACGTCAGAACAATTCTTTTCGATATGCTTCGCTGAATGATGTCATCGTAGCGTCTTAGTGGAACGGAACGGACAGTATGAATCGAGCTTCTCTAGAAGATAAAAGGTGGCGCTTGAACGGTATATGTTTCCGTTCTTTACCGTTTATCTGACCAATGTGTAGCACAATGGTTAAAGCCACTGACATTGGGAGATGGCTCAAGTGGAGGAACAGGGCTCTGTCCTCTCGCGGGGCCGTCGGTCTGCGGTCTGGAGTTTTGGGCGGTTTTCTCCAGATGTAACGTGAATACGCGCTAGATACCCAGAAAAGTCCTCCCCAAGGCATTCCCCCCCACTTGTGTTTGTCCTTCCTCTGACGTGGATTTATAAGCGGTTCCACGTGAACAAACACACAAATCCGAATGCATGTTCCAATAACAAACAAAATAACAAACCGTTTATCTGCCCCCTACCGTTTATCCGCCCCAATAGCTCGCGACTTTCCTTGACGATTGCGGTATTTAAGGCACATTTTTTAAAGAATAACACTTTATAATAAAACCAACATAGGAAAATTGACATGCACTAAAATACTTTTTGAAAGGCGTATAGATATGCAGCTTTGCATATGCGCAAAACTGCGCACTGAACGTTTAACCCCTTAAGCGATTTGCCCGTACAGTGTACGTGCTACCAAAATTGGCCTCAACTGGTTTGCCCGTATAGCGTACAGGCATCGATATTTCCTCCTTTCCTTTTCTGATTTGCCCGTATATTTCATTATTGTGAAGAGACTATTTAGTATTAACCCATTTATGCCTAGTGTCCCTTTTTTGGGACGGCATTTTCGCTATTAGTCGAAAACGTTATTTATTTTTCCTAGCCTTTTTTCATGAGTATTGAGCCTCAACTCTACGAAATATTTTAACATGAGCAAGTAGGATGTTGATATTTCGATTTTTATGCGTAATGATTTTAAAAGAAATCATCCCTTGTTCAAGAAGTTGACATCAGAAATTTATCTACTATTTCTGCTATCAGTAAAAATCGAAGAAAGTCGCAAAAATATCCAGGCACAAATGGGTTAATATTTTTCAATATATGACGTGGCTTGTCCATGTAACTGAAATGCTTTTCATCCGGGTTTTTCTTCCTAGAGAGAGAGCGGGAATATGCCTTTTTTGGAAGAATTTCGGTAAAAAAAATTGACCGCTTAAAGGGTTAAATAAACATTAAATTTTTGAAAAGGCATTTACCGTCTTATTTATTCATTAATGAATCTTAAAAGTAACCTTGACCAAATTCCGCCATTTTGATGCAGTTAATTAATTTTTACGAGGCAATACCCTTTAAGAGCACGACTATTTTTGCTACAAAAAAGTATTTAAGTGTAAGAAAAATTCCGTACTGCAGTTTTGTGAGTAACTCATGAAGTTTGTCGAATAACATACAACCCAAAAGAAATAATGCAGAATTTCTATTTTATACCTGATTTACTTCTGATGTAGAATAAGATTTTCTGTATGAAATCGACTTAGGAAATACGATGATTACATTGATATAGATCACCTACACAATTTTGTAGGTCAGAGCTTAAAGCAGCGGTTCTCAACCTTTTAACGTCGCCGCCGTATACCGTTAGTTAGCCCCCAACAAAGGCTAACTTACGGTAGCATCCTCCCCCCCCCCTTCACATTTTTCAGCATACATTCAGTTTTTTAATCTTTAACAATGAACATTTAGTCGAATTTTCTACAAAATAATGTTATCAGTAAAGTTTCAATGAGCATTTTAAATTTTAAGCGAAAATGGATATATTTTTGAGTAAAAATGAAAATAAATAAGATGATTTTTAAAAACATGCATCACTATTTGCTTTTTGGCTTTTCTCGCACCTCCCCCTTGCAAACGCTCTGCGCCCCCCTTGGAGGTCGCGGCTCACAGGTTGAGAAACGCTGGCTTAACTCTTTGAGGCGCAGCCCTTTCCCAATGCTGGAAAAAGGGCAGCCGTTGCCATCGCTCGACTTAACTACCAGCAAGATGGCGGAGTGCCACAGATCTAGAGACCCTTTTTGTCAAAAAAGGGTCTCTAGATCTGTGGCACGCGATGAACGTTTCGATCGTCCGCTATCTTGCTGGTAGTTAAGTCGAGCGATGGCAACGGTTGCCCTTTATTGAGCATTGGGCAATCTATCCAGCTGTTCTCGCATTCTTCCATTTTTCAGCAGATGTCAGTGCTGTTAAAAATAATCGTGACATTTTTTTTACGGGAAATGACGTGTTAAAAAGTAAAGGATTCTTGTGGAGTTATGTCACCCGCAACTGATTTTATAGAAATGAAATCTATTCTTCGTGACTGGTAACAGTCAAATCGTCAGATTTGGGTGTTCCCAGAGCGGGAACACTGCGCGTTAAAGATTAAAGGGATAAAAACAGAACTACTGCAATACAGTATCCTATTTTAAATTTTTCTTCTTGAAGAAATAGTTCATGTTTTCATGCAACATTTAACAGTCATAGTGCGCTTAGTATCTAAATATTTGATTTTCAATAGTCAAAGCGTCCTCAAAAATTAAGAAGATTTGTTCACCATACTTAAAAGTTATTATCAAGTATACCCTCCAAAAAAATATTCGAGCAAGAGAGAAATTCCCGACGTTGGTTTCGTATATTAAAAACTATTTATCATAGAATATGAATTAGGCTATCTAGAAATATGACTTTCCATATTTCTGTCAAGTTGTGCGTTTTTCAAAAACTCAATTATTATTCGCAAATCTAAAATAGGAAATTTATCTCTTGCTCGAATACTTTTTTTGGAGGGTATACTTTGAAGAATGGAAAATATACGCCATTGCCATGTTAATATTTTTGAGAATTGAGTCCTATGACTCTTTGCATAATAGCCAGCAATAATAGATAAAGTTTTACTGATCTCAATATGCCGTCCAAAAAGGACACTAGGCATATTCTGTTAAAATCATTATGATATACAAAATAGAAAATGTTCAACATCCTACTTCTGTCCATGTTTAAAGTCATTTTGTGGAATTGAGGTCTCAAATGACTCGAATAGGTTCAAACAATAAACTGAGCTAATCAGGTCAGAAAAGATACATATCGCAGCGTGTTTCATGCATTAGAAGCTCAGTTAGCTAGGAAATATTGCTTACGCTACTGCAGAAGGCATATTAAAGAAGGAGGCACATTCAGGGCATACATATGTAGTGTAAAACTGCACGATCAGGTACATTATTTGTTGGAATCTTTTCTTGTATTTGAACTTTGTTAGGAAAGTAATCGTTTGTGGATGAACTTTAACAATATTAGCTGCACCTCTCTTGCTAATACTTTAAAAAAAATGCAGTTATTGAAATAAGTTGCTGTAGCATTAATGCCACTCTTGATCGTTAAAAATGCTGCTAATTTTGATCTGAGACTTCAATTAAGCACATTAAATCCGACTTAACAGTACACTACTTCTCGCTAATAATGCATTTGATTGAAAGCAAAAAGCTCATAACCGAAACTATAACGTGAAGTTGTCTTGTAAAGTCGATGCAACTGTCGTATACAGTGCCACTACAATGGCCATTGCACATGATGCAGATTCAGCAGTAGCCTAAATGATAACAGTACTTTTAATTATTTTGGGACAATCTGTATTTGCAAAAGTACTTATATCTAAATATTTCCCCTCGAATTTATTTATTTTCCTAAGATAACGCAATTAATGTTCCATTTTAGATTGACGGCAGTCATGATAGTGGCATAAATAAGGTGCGTTTTGGGGCATAAAAAAGTACTCGATTAAGAGCATTAAATGTTACATCTAGGTATTCCTAAATCTATGTCCTTAAGGGACTAACTATCAGCAACAGGTCGGTCAAAGAATCGCTAATAGCGTGCCACTTAGCCTGTTCCGTCAGCGAAGTTCTTTGGCTGCGTGGCACGCGATTCCGAATCGCTTGGCAGCCCTGATGTTGGAAGTTAAACCAAGCGATGTCAAGGGCTGCATTTTTTCAAAAGCTATTGGCATGGCTCCCATACCTGTGGGCAGGAAGGGGCTATGCCCTTCCCCCACTTAGCTCTCATATTATCGTTTGTTCGTGAACATGTATTTCGGATTTGTGTGCTTTGCCCCTGGCCGCTTATAAATCCACGTCAGAAGACAAACAACGGGGGGGGGGAGCTCCGTGGGGGTCTTTATACGGGGTTCCTAACCCGTATTTACGAAGTTTCGGAGAAGACTACGGAAAACTCCGAACGGTTAGGTCGACAGCCGCGCGATGGGACCCGAACCAGGGACCTTCACACTTCGGCTGTCTACTATTTTCAGTGACATAACCGGAGTGCCATGGTGAGGCTCATAATAGGGAGTTTTTGCGCTAAGTTTCTTTCCACGGTGCAACGTTCTGCGCCTCTGAGAATCGCGCATCGGGGAAAATATTCACCGCAAAGCTATTCGGCAAAGAAATCCATTGGATGCGACTAATAATCGAGTTTTGAAAAAGCACAACTTCCAGAAATATGGAATGTCATATTTATACCTAGCCTAATCATATGCTATGATGAAATAATTTTTAATCATACGAAACTCACCGTAGAAATTACTCTCTTGCTCGAATACTTTTTTGGAGGGTGTACGTACTGGTGGGATGTACGCTGCATTCGTAAATGACAAACTCGTTGAACAAGTTTTCGTTAGAAAACTGGAATGCGTTTGTTTAGTGCTGTCAGTTTCTTTTGATTTACGAACAACTTCAGTTTATTCAGTTTCGTCGCTAGGAGATGTTTTTGTTTACAATTCGCGTCTTGTTTTATTTTGGTCTATGAGAGTTTTTAGTGAATACTCAGTATAAATCTGATTTTTTTCTGATCAAAATTAAGAAAATTCAACTTAAACTTGCACTTAAAAAAATATTTAGCAAGAGAAATTCAAATTTCCGTGGACTTCAGGACAACTTAAATGTTGAGATTTAAATCTACTTCAATCTCAACATTAAAAATATGCATTTTTAAATTTACTAAAATGAAAAGTACAAGAAAATGATTACATTTGAAAAATTCTGTACTTTCGTTGCAGTTTCTAGCATGTGCATGAATTTCCACCTCGAAGAAATAATAATTGCTGCTTAAAAAACGTAATATACTTGTAACTCAAACGCCATTTCATTACAACAAGAACGTGCATCAAGTAAATCTTCTCTACAAACTAGATAAACCTGCTCCGTGCTAAGTTTACTTAGTTTGAAACTAATCGCACTCAGTTTTGTATACAAACGCTCTAATTTATAAACTAAATGCACTCAGTTTCGTTTACGAACACCTTAGATGGAAACTCGTCGCACTAGTGTTCCTGGTTTGTCGTTTACGAATGCTGCCTTATATGTGGTTCATCCAGGGAGGTAGAGACCTGGAGAGAAACGTCCATACAACGAAATGGCATTTTTAACCTTCGGAAAAAGATAAACATGGGGGTCGATCGGTAGTGGCGCCCTCGTGAGGCTATCAGTTGTTTATCATACGGTGCATACGCGCTTGTGATATAAATACAACTTTTACAAAAATTAGAATCGTTTTGTTTCATAAAATGTTTTTCTAAAGTACCAAACAGTGGCTGCATTCGTAAACGACAAACTCGTTGCACGAGTTTTCGTAAGAAAACTGGAATTCGTGTGTTGAGTGCTGTCAGTGGTTATCAGTTTCTTTTGCATTTACGAACAACTTCAGTTTATTGAGTTTCGTCGCCTAGGAGACGTGTTTGTTTACAATTCACGAATACGTTAACTTTGCTGAGGAGAGTTTTTAGCACATACAATATAAAATCAACAGGATTTTTAAAAGAAAGAATGGCCATCATTGAAGTGCACGGATTAAAATTTAGAAATTTCAACTTAAACTTCGTTCTTTCAAAAGTATTTAGCAAGATAAGTTCAAATTTCGCTAATAACGTATTAAATCAACTTCAATCTGAACACTAAAATATGCATTTTTTAATTTACTAAAATGAAAAATACAAGAAAATGATTACCTTTGAAAAATTATGTACCTTCGTAGCCGTTTCTAACGTATGCCTATATTTCCTCCTCGAAAAACTAATATTTGCAGCAAACGTAAAATACTTTTCATAACATCATACTATTCCATAACAACGGACGCCATTTCTAAACAAAAACAACGCGCAGAAAGTAAAACTCAACGAACCTAATTCATTCTCAGTTTATTTCGTTTGAAACTTATTGCACTCAGTTTTGTATACGAACGCTCTAGTTTTTAAACTGAAAGCACTCAGTTTCCTTTACGAACACCTTAGATAGAAACTCGTTGCACAAGTGCAACTCGTTTGGCGTTTATGAATGCGGCCAGTGTCTAGCTTTTTCACCTACGTCATTATTATTACGTCATACCTTAGCAACACTTAGCAAGCAACCATTTTTGGTCAAACATTTGTTCTTGTAAGAACGGTGATTGGCCGAAAAAGTAACTTTGTACCCCTGAATATCCGAGTCGACCAAAAAAACAATTCAATGACGTTTCAATGACGTCACGCTGAAATACTCTAGAGGGGAGCCGATATAACCTAGCGCCTCCTATTTCCATACATGAACGATGTCACTTTTCAAGTTGAGTGTCATTCAACGTTTCTCTCCAGATCTCTACCTCCCTGGGTTCATCGCTAAAATATACAATAAAA
>JAWZYV010015678.1:0-87612 GCA_038373885.1 Cheiracanthium punctorium
GTTTCAACTGGCAAATTGTTAAATAATTTAGTTACTGGTCTCGGCAAGACAACCAAAAACTGCAAGATTATCGATACCGAAAATTTTAAGGCTGGCTACCTAAATTGAAATGAAAATGGTCTTCAGTTTTAGCGTTTAATAAATTCGTAAAGAAATCTCCTAATGTTATATTTTTCCTCTGGTGTTTTCTTTTAAAGAGAGGGGGCGTAAATGTATGCTCCGTCAATTGACAAAATATAAAAAAGTTATGACGGGATAGAATTCAAGATGGCTAGCAATTTTAAATAATTTTAATCGAAAGTCAGTCGGTGAAATTTACTTTGTAAAATTCACAAAAATCTGAAAAGTATGTTACACCAGTTCCGAGACATAAATGTTTTCTAGGAAAGAGAATTTGTCTGTTCCTCTAACTGATGAGCATAATATCGTTTTAATTGCGATGTGCAATTGAGCGGCGTTATTACGTATTATGCAAGAAGAAGATCGCTGAAAAATTGCGGACAAAACATAAAATAGAAAACATTTCTAATTCGGAGATTTCGAAAAAATCGGCTCCGAAGGGTGTTAGTATCTGTCGCTAGTTGAAGCCGTAGGCAAAATTCGTGTATGGGGGGGGGGGGGGGGAAGGAAGTATGTGCGTCCCTTTAGCCTGTCATCGGCGCAATGCGATCGAGAACGCGCGCAATGTAAAGATTCGTAGGTCACAACGCTACTAGGCAAACTAGCTACATACATGATGTTTACCTCTCCGGATTTATTATTATAATAGAGACTAGCGAGACCTACCCTTACTAACGCAGAGTTTAAATTACTATAGCTTAAGTGATTTTTCGAATTAAAATCTCCAGTAGTACAATAGATGAAAGTATCGTCAAGCAGCATTTATTAATTACGACGCTAACTATTATTACTTTTGCAAATAAGTAGACTTTTTTTCTCGGTCGATAGTGAAAGCGATCGCATGGATGTATTCATTAGGTCAAGCTAGTTTATAAATATCTTAACGCTGCAAGAACGACAGTGTGTGATATTTGATTATATGTTGTTGTTTTATTGGCAGGAATACTGGCATGGGTATTCCTGGGTTCAGTGCGTTCTAGTGCCCAGTTAAAGGGTATTGAAAAGTGCTAAGTAAAGATCGTGCAGGATAGACCTCAGAAGCTTTCATTTCTATGCTAGAACTATTCGTCGAACAATCAGGCTGTCAGGCAGAATTCACAAGCATATATAAGAAGTCCAGTAAACGTGGCTTATAAGCGAGTCGTGAGGGTGTCGACGCTAGGGTAGCAGGAGTGCCGGTCACAAATGCCTAGTATTTGCTTGAACGTCAAGAAAAATAAACCAAACCCACTGGTCTAAAAAAGTTCAGTGAGAAACTTAGGCTGGCAGAGAAATCGGTAAAGCAGGACGCCTTCAAGACTCATATGCAATGAAGATGTTCACACCCGACAGCACGGAAAAAAAAAAAAGGGCTTTCAAAAGCAAGCAAACTTATAGGCCAATTCACAGTAGGCAATACAGCATACTAATCCGTTTCATGTCGGAAAGGCTCAGTAGCATACAATCAAGACCTCCAGTCGAGTGACAGCTGTACTGGAAGGTCTGTCATGCCTGGTATTTATTAGGTGTGTTACTAATTACTATAAATGTGCGACTTAGTATATATGAAGGGGCTACTCAGAGAAATTTCTGGAAGAGACTATTCCTCGAAGAAATCTCTCGTAAGATGAAAAACGGGCATTTTTGATTACGTAATAGAGTAAATCTAAGGTGGGCCTTATGTGATGGTGATATCGCATGGGAAAAAAACACTCTGACAGGCCGCCATGTGGAAAATCGCCGCCATTTTGGAAATAAAAGGGGGGGGGGGGGGGGGGGGGGGGGGGGGGGGGGGGGGGGGGGGGGGGGGGGGGGGGGGTTGTGGGTGGATACCATCCGAAATTCGCACGCATGAAATGTCGCGAAATGTCACCACGTCGCGTCGGCGACTTTTTTGAGCGAAATAATCGCCAAATATAGGGGATTTTTGTTTTTATTTTTTAGTTGGGTTTGTTTGGGAATTTTTTTTGGGAGATTATGGGTTGTTTGAGTTTGGAAGGTGTTTGTTTTTGGGGATGAGTGTGGTATTCTTTATATTGGGGTGAATGGGGGTTTAAGTTTGGGAGGGTGAGAGAGGGATTAGGTTGTTAAGTAGGGGGTGGGGGGATTATATTTGGATTTTGGGTTAGATGGGGTGGAGGTGTTGTATTGGGGTTTGTGGGATAGGTTTTTTGAGGGGGAATTATGGTATAGGGTGGGGGGTAATGTTTTTTTTATGGGCGGGTTTGGGATGGTTTTATGGGGGTTTGGGTGTTGTGTTTGAGATGAGTGTTTAAGTAGGTTTTGTGTGGGTAGGTGGGAAAGGTAGGTGGGAGGTTGGGGTTGGGGTTTTTGATGAGGGGGGTTTAGTAGTACTTTATAGTTGGGAGGTGTGTTTTGTGAGTTTATAGTTAGAGTTATGTGGGTTTTGTTTTGGAATGTGGTTGGTGGTGTAGGATTGGGATTGTGGATTTTGTGCCGAATCTATGAGTAAGAAAATGATCATGGGGTGGTGGAACACTAACTTAAAAACATTTTTCTAGGGGGGTCAAAATTCAGTCATTATAGAGGTACAATTTCAGTTAAGATTTTGAAGTGTGATGGGGCAATTCTGTTTGTGCTGTAAATTTAATATAGTCGGCTAACATTGTTTAAACCTTCGTAATTTTAATACAACTCGGTCATTATTATTCATTGACGCGACGATCGATTTCTTGGGGCTTTAGCTGAAATTCGAATAAGACCATATAAAAATATTATTGATTTGGCAAAAAAAAATTGGAATTCAGGACTGGGGGCATCTTCATGTATAGTTTGTTAAAAGTCGGCTAAAGTCGCCCGTAAGTAATCCGTAAGGGAATTTCCAAAATTTAGACAACTCACAGCAGGCTAATTGATTAAAGCATGGCAACAAAACCAGTAACTTTTGAATGGTTTAGAAGCATAGTGTTCGCTACCCCAGAACAGCACATAAGCACGCATACAGCCATCCTGAACTCCAATTCAAATTCACTTTCCTTTGCATTGCTATCATTGGCGGTGATAAACTTTGACTTCTTCTTGAGTCTAAAAGGAATCTATAGGCGACAAAGAATTGTATATAAAAGGAATGGGTCATGCCTAAATTACTTCAAGAATATATTATTATTACTTACCTGCGTACTTCCGTTACTACGTCAGGCACGGTAAGGGAATCGGTTTAAAATTTTCTTGCATTATAATTCGGGAATTGGTTCCAGTGTTGTAGGGGAATCTAAAAATTAAGGCAAAATAATGTAGACTACTTGGCGTAATGTTAGCTCAATCATGAAAACGCTGTTAGTTATTTGTGGGGTGGCGTTAAGAATTAGTATCGCAGTACTTGACCTGAACCATTGTACATATTTATGACATCAAAAAAAATATGTTGGCGTCATTCGCGATTAACAGAATAAGGATAAAGATTGAACGGGTTTACTTAGGGCAAAAATTTCTAACTTTGAAAAATTGTTCACATTTCTACAATCATATTCGTTTTTAGGTTTAAAGTCTATTAGTCGGACATGTAATAGCCTTATATACAAATTATGATGTGGAGTTAACGCGCTTGTATTTTATAATTAAATAGGCTGTGATAGTCTCCCTTCGTTTCAAGGCAAGAAAGAGACATTCTTCCTAATTGTGATCATTAACTACTTGTGAGCTAAGGGTGACAGATTTCCTCCTAAGAAAGAAAAAATAGAAAATGTCAGGTAGCAGTCCTTTTTTGTTGAAACACCGAGGGATTATATTAAGCGGCGACGTAGATGTATTTAACGCTTGAGTTAGTTGTGCTGTAAGACGGCTGTTGGAAAAACGATATAATACTTTTAGTTTCACGAGATAATTTATTAATGGTGAGTGTGAATATTGTCAGCTTTGATGCAGAGTATCGCTCTACTAACTGATGACTTAGCCTAGTGATATCTACTATTACTTATACTATCTTTTATACGGATACGGCAATACTATATTTGTTTTCGTTTTTTTCGCGTCATTAGATGCTTAAATTTAACAGAAACGGTTAAGATAATTTGTTACGGAATGTAGTCTTTTACTGTTCGGAGGACGTATTCTTTACAATTTAGAGAGAGCATTAGCAAAACGATAATCTTTCACGTTTATCGTTGGTCCTTTGAAAGAGGGCCTATCGGCATCACATTTTTATGTGCAAGTAATTCTTGTCAGGACATTATTGTAGCACGTCGCGAAATATTCTTGCGATTCGAAAAAGGCGTGGTCCCGTTTAAAAACTTCAATCGGAATAATGCTCGGTAATTTTATTTTCTTGAAAAAAGCCAGGCAATTCTTTCTCTTGGGAACTTAAAAATAAAAGCATGGAATTATTTTGGCGTATGGCGTAGACATAATGTTTTGCTTGTGACATCCGTTATTCTGATTGAGTTTTCGAAGCGTTTTAAAGCTCGTTAGCATCAAAATGACTGTAGATTTCGCATGCCATAATTCATTATTTTAAAGAAATTTATTTGTTTTCCAACTGGCAGCTAATTCTAGTTTTATTACCATGATCAGTCTAAATAGTTGCAAGGCTTATTATCAAAAACGAAATCTTGAAGCAGCTGTTATTGAATTCAAAATCCTAGGTCTTTGCATAAAGAATTGCAGTAAAAAAAACTCTAATTTATATTTTGGCTTCCGTTCTTTCTTTTAAAAGTGGGGCGACAGATGTATGGCTCGCGTCTTTTGTGTGAAATATAAAAATAGAGGGTTATAGGACTAGATAGATATTTAAGTATGGGGCAACAGTTTTAAAATTATTTTACGCAAACGTCGTCAAAAAGAGAATATTCTTTTTAAAAATTCTCACAAAAAATCGGACCAAAATATTGTTAGCTAAAGTAGTCGAAACTAACACTGTTTTCGAAAGAAAGATTTTTTCCTCTATCCGATGATTCAAACATCGTGTTTACTGCGCAGTGGCAATTCCCTATGGCGTTTGATGTCTTGTATTGATTGCAAAGAGAAATCTTGCTAAAATCGGAAGAAACATAAAATAAAACATTTTTCTATATTTCGAATTTCGAACAAATCTGCTCCGAGACGTGTTATGAATTTGGTTCGCTAGCGAAACTGGGGGGGGGGGGGGGGGGGGGGGGGGGGGTTAGGGTACGTGTTTGTCATGAACCGTATGCAAATTCAGTGTAGTGGTTTTCTGGGCGAGCCGAGAGCGCGCAGGCGCGGTTCCTTTCGGCGTGCAATGGCGATCGAGAGAAACAAAGGAGTAAGCGCGCAAAGAAATTCGGTGGTGCACACAAACTAAGCGCTAGCCTACATAGGCTACAATAGCATATGGTTGTAGCTCTGGCGTATTTTATTATATAATGAAGATAAGTAAAGAATAAGAAAAAAATTAATAAGATGTATATCTTCTATCTCGTAATATATAAAATTCTCAACTGTGGCCGCAGTGTTAGTCACCTAACTCCTCCGAAACCACTGCGACCAATTTTAATGAAATTTTCTATGTATATTCGTTAGGTCATAGAATAGGTTTTTAACTATGTCTCATACCCCTAAGTCATAAGGGCGGTCCACCCCAAAATGTTTAGCCGCCCGAGTGCTATTTCATTTCAATCAGGATTTCTGTGTAGACATTAGCGTGTCGAATCACTTTTCAAATGTGTTTGCCAGATAATGTGGAGAGGGGGGGGGGAAGTTAATAAAATGTTGAAAGTCGCAGCAAGGTTTGCAATTTTGATAATGGATCGCTAAATGTGGTGCCAAAACGCGACAATTTATTATAAATATATTTCGCGTATAGTTAGAAAACGCCTGGCGTATATTGTAAAAGAGTTTTATTAGGCGATTTTAATATAGATTTCTATTCCGAAGAAGTTCTCTGTGAAAAAAATAGAAGAAAACAGAACGGTACTACTCGTGGATTATGATGCCCATTCCAAACAGCATTTAAAATGTCTTTGCGGTATAGTTGGAATATGCCTACAGGAAGAATATGCCTGGTCGAAGATTGTAAAACAATTTCAGTAGGCGATTTTAAGATAGATTTCGATTCCAAAGATGCGTTTTTATGGTAGCTCAGAGAAAGAAGTTGATTCGCTATTTTAAAACATCCCCACTCTCGCCAACCTAAAAAATCCCCGTACTTTGGCGAGCTTTGGCAGTCATGGGTCTCTGGGAGTTATGCACAAGTTTTAACGGTAGTCTTACGTATTATCCCGGCGGTCCGGCAAGACAAGCAATTTTTTACACCAAAGATAAATGCCGGGCACATGGAAATTGTTGATGGTTTGGAATACGATTGTAGCGGAATATCGTGTAAGTACCGTGTTCAAGTACGCTCCCAAAAGAACCAGATGAAAAAACTAAAGTAAACAAACTAGCGATAAACGCACCAGTTAAGGAATCTGAAGACGACTTAATGTATTAAAACTACATTAATTGGCAATTCAAAATAAATAAAAATGTAACGGCATGCTTTACTTACATGTTGTTCCAAATCGCCATTTTATTTCTAAATTACGATTGCCACATTAATGCAAAAAATCGTCATGGTAACTGCATATGTTTAATGATCGCCACCTTGGCGAGAGTCGAGGCGTTAAAGTAGGAATCAACCCAAGAAAGACAAACCGGTACATTCATGGATTATGATGCACATTCGAAACAATATATAAAACGATGAAGTATATTTGTAATATACTTGGCGAAGATTGTAAAATAGTTTTAGTAGGCGATTTTAAGATAGATTTCGATTCCAAAGATGGGTTTTACGAAACAAGCAAGAAAAATACAGCACAGTCATGAATAATGATACACTATTTGAAACTTAATGGAATAAGTAAGAAAAATTAGGGACAAACGTATAACTAATGATACGATTTTAAATATATAGCACTATAGTGTGTATTTAAAACCTGAAAGTGTTTCAGATTTTCATCCTTTTTTCTTTCCGAACATGTACCCTGTAAGGAAAGTATTGTAATCATGAAAAAATTCGACTTTCGAGATTTTGATGTATTAACACGTTTTGAGGTCTTCTGAATTCATTTATGCTATTTTTACGAGATGTATGTTTGTGTGTGTGTGTGTGTGTGTGTTGTGTGTAGTGTTGAGTGAACACGATAGCTCCTAAACGGGGCATTCGATTGAGCTCTAAATTGGGTATATATGTTATAAACCACCATCGTAAGACCGACATTGATTTTGATGTGTATAGAACTTATAGTTTTTCTCTACTGGTGCTACTACAAAAGATTTCTTTTACATTATGGCTTATGGGGGGGAAAATTCTTGAAAGTGCTCTAGCGTTTAAACGGTACTATCATTCGATTGAACTCATATTGGGTATATCTAATAAATAAAATTCTCATGTCACAGTGTTAGTTACCATAACTCCTGCCAAAACGGCTCGAACCGATTTTAAAGAAATTTTATATGTATATTCGTTAGGTCTGGCGAATGTATGATTTTGTCTCATACCCCTAAGTCACAAGGGTCGGTCGCACCTCAAAATTTTTAGGGGCACCAGAGTGCTAATAAGTTCAATCAGGATTTTTGTCTAGGCATTAGCGCATCGAGTCACTTTTCAAATGTGTTTGCCAGATAACGTGGAGAGGGGGGGGGGGCGTTAATAAAATGTTGAAAGTCGCACAAGGATTTGCAATTTTTGATAATGTGATCGCTAAATGGGGAGCCAAAACGTGACAATTTATTATAAATATATTTCGAGTATAGTTAGAAAACGCCTGGCGTATATTGTAACACAGTTTTATTAGGCGATTTTAATATTGATTTCTATTCTGAAGAAGTGCTTTGTGGAAACAAGAAAGGAAAACACGGTATGACACTCGATTATGATGATATGATTCGCATTTCAATGTCTTTGCGGCATAGTTGGAATATGCCTATAGGACGAATATGCCTGGGCGAAGATTGTAAAACAGTTTCAGTAGGCGATTTTAAGATAGAATTTCGAATTCGCAAGAGATGTGTTTTTATGGTAGGCATTATGAAATGAGATTGGATTCCTGATTTTAGACGCCAGCTGCCGGCACTCTCGCCATCACTCTTAAAAAATGCCCGTAGCAATTTGGCGAGCTGTTGCCTTGTTTGTCTTCAAGGTGTTCCCTGCCACCCCCTTAGTCACATGTGCTTTTTTTGGCTTCTGGGAGTAATGCACAAGAGTTTCAACGGTACAGTACGTATTATCACGCGGCGGTTCCTCCAAGACAAGCAAGTTTTCGACGGCAGATATAATACTGCCTGGTGGGGGGGGGGGGGGGGGGGGGGGGGGGGGGGGGGGGGGGGCATGCGAGCGAAATTGTTGAATGGTTTTGGAATACCACTGGCAATTGAAGTTGCGCAGGGCAAATTTTGACAGAGAAAGTAGTTTGGGGCGGAAGTAGTGACCGCCGTGGCATAATACTGTATCGTAGCCGGTTTTTTTTTTTGTTTTTTTGTGGGTGTGTGGTGTGTGTTTTTTTGCATGTTGTGTTGGCGTTTTTTTGGTCGGCGCTCTCAAAATGAACTAGATGAAAACTAAAGTAAACAAAATGGCGATAAACCCACGGCATTGTTAAGGAATTTGAAGAGCACTTTCATTATATACAACTACATTAAGTTGGACAATACTAGCAAAGAGTAAATAGAAGAATGTAACCGGGCATGCTGTGGGCTTGACATAATATGTTGTTGTGTCCCAAATTCGCTCATTATTTAATTCTAAATTTATGATTGCCAGCATATAAATGGCAGAAAAAGTTGTCATTGTAACTAGGCATATGTTGTCAATGATCGCCTACTGGGGGGGGCGGGGCGGGGGGGGCGAGAGGTCGAGGCGTTACAGTAGGAATACCAACAACCAAGTAATGACGACATACTATTGGTATAATACGGCATGCATTATGATTGCGCATTTCAGAAACCAATATATATTGAGACAGTAATGAATGTGTAGTTGGAATATACATTAGGGCGAATATTGTAGAAGATGATGTTTGTCGTAGGACCAGATTTAAGGTAGATTTCGAGTTCCGAATGGACAAAGATGGAATTTGACGAAACAAGGAAATAGAAAAAATACAGCAGTGCACAGTCTCAGTGAATAATAGACACGTTTCGCAACTTAAATGGACAGGTAGATGAGAGGAAAAATAGGAACGTACTGCAGTCAAATTATCATGTACACATTTTAATATATAAGGGGGCATTGCGCTATAGTTAGTGCGTATTTAAAATCTGAAAATGTATCAGTATTTGCTATGCCTATTTTATGTGATTGAATTTTTTGGATTTTTACACAAATTTTCTTATGGAATGACTATGAATAAGAGTTCTTCAATGGGTCCAAACAAGAAATGATAATGTTTGATTAGTGGCTATGGTATTGAGCTACGCGGCCATGGTTTTTCAGCACGGACGATCCGTATTATATCGTGGCATGATGTCTCGGAAAAGCCGGGCTAAACCTTATGGCATGTTGGGTGGTGTATAAGCTAAAAATATTGTTCACTGGGAGGAGTGTCTATTCCGGTTAAGGGATTGATATGATTTTTTAGTAAAAATTATGGTATAGTGTTGTATTTGTGTTGTGTGTTTATTAGCGATATATATAAATTGTAATTGATAAATGACAATGAATTAGACTAATGATTGATAATATGTTTTGGCGTATTGTGGTTAGTTTTTATATTCCAGCAGGGTTGCACAGGACGCTCCATGGCCTATTCTCCACTCAAAATACCACATCCATGCTAAGCACTGACAACAACACTTACAAGTCCAGTTAGTCATGATTCTTTCATACGAAAATATATCCATAGGGAGAATAATTTAAATTGGCAAAACAACGTTTGGCCAGGGTCAGGCTAGTAAAGTATATATATACACAACACACATCATTACATATGAACATTTAAAGAATATGATAGTTACAATTGAGCTATATTTAGTGATTACATGAATGAGTTGTTAAATAATAAGGTGTATTTAATTACATTTCTTTATAAAGTTGATTATTTTATTGAGAATGTGGAATGTACTAAACTTAAAATCATAAGGGCAAAATGTGGCGACGTTCAAATGATCATTGTTAGAAGGCAAAACGAATCCATTATGTATGTGTTCTTTAGATGGTAAGTAGGCTGCTTTTCGAAGCGGGACACATAAACTAGTTGTAACCAAAGTCAAGAAAGATGCAAAGCTATATTTACACAGATCGGCGTATTACATGTGCTCGAGTAGAAATCTGAAAAAAAAAAACGGTTTTATCATATATCGTCTATGATAATATGTAGTGGGTGAGAACTTACTTTCCTCATTTATTTAGGAAATGTATAGAAATATGACTTCTATTACTGAATAGAAAATGTTTTTAGGTTTTGTATTTGATCACTTGTTTGGTTCGTTATGTTTCTTCGGACGTCGTGTTCCATGTGAATATGTGACGTCTTAAAGTGGTGGGCAACCATACAGCTGTAAAAAGCCAGGTGAAATGACGCTCATCGGAATGATGAACACTACAGTACCTGTCGTGTCCTAGTGTCATCATGGCAGGGCCCTTTCAGACGGTTTCTTCAAGAATAGCGTGACTCCGCCACTACTAATATTTATTTATCTTCTGTATTTATGTAGTGGCCATAATTTTCAAATTATATTTTGAAATATTTCCATGTTATTGGTTTGGTACACACTTTTTTATTTTAAAATTTATTATAAGCTGAAGAAAGTAGCCCAGTTCTTATGCAGCGGGTATTGAATGACTTTGTTTGATAATTACGATTTGTGGTGATTACGATTTATTGTAATAAAGAGATATAGCAAAATGGATATCGCATTATATTGTGTTCAATAACCATGCATACCGAATTTCAAGGCAATCGTTTGTACGGTGGCAGAAGGCCATGCGGCGTAGCGCAATCTAGTGGCGAGTTTTAGCAAAACGGATACGCGCGAAAATATTCTTCGGCATTCAGATATCGATGAATACGAAATTTCAGGACGATCGGCTGGACAGCCCTGAAGTTCATGTGTTGACGACACTGGGCACATCTAGAGCGAAAGGATCGCAACTCTTCCCCGTGTTCAAATATCTATGTATACCTATTTTCATAGCGATCAGTTGCACAGTCAAGAAGTGATACACTGCAGCGCCATCTAGTGGTTAATTAAAGTAATGATTTGCTACAGTGCCGTCAAGTGGCGAGTTATAGCAAAATGGATAACGCCAAAATATTCTCATTGTTCAAATAGCTATGTATAGGCTTGATTTTCATAGCGACCGTTTGAATGGTCAAGAATTTGGCCTGCTGCAGCGTCATCTAGTGCGAGTTAAAATAATTAATGCATTGCAGTGTCATCTAGTGGTGAGTAACATCAAAAGGAACGCAGTTAGAATATATTCTTCGTGCTCAAATGTGTAAGTATAAGAAAATTTTATGCCGATCGGTCGAACGGTATAGAAGTTGATGCTTTGCAGCGCCATTTAGCGGCAAGTTACAGCAAAATGGATAGTGAAAAATATTCTCCGTGTTCTAATATTCCGCGTGTACCAAATTTCATCGAAATCGGTTGGACGATATTCGCATAGCAAACGGCTAAACGGAATAGAATTCGACGTTCTGCTGCGGCCACCTAGTGGCAAGTTAGAGGAAAACGGATAGCATAAAAACCTTCTCCATGATAAAAGACTTAGGTGAACCAAATTTCATCGTGCAACGGTGCTCAACGGTGCTGGAGTTTTTCAACCTCATAAACACATACCAACATTCATTTTTATCTATAACCAGTGTCATTATATATACCCAGTCTCAAATAAAATCCAGTTTCAAATCTAAGCCTCGCCAAAGTGCCAACATACGCCATTTTGCAAGAGTTTTTTCAGGGAATCATTCGAAGCATTGACTTAGGCAGCAATCAATATGGGAAATGGTTCGACCGCCAAAAAGTAAAGCACGCATTTATTTGAAAATTGGAATCCCTTAATACAGCCGAATTTTTTAAAATTATCAACTATAATGTGTTTTATTCATCGTTACTCCGATGTACTAAATGAGAAGATTTCAATTTTCTGAAATTTGGCGGAATTCCCCCAACTTAAATCAATGTACTCAATTGGCGAGAATTCTGAAGTTAGATCGCTTGAAATCCCTTAATAACTGCATTATTTCTTCACGGATCATTAAAATTTAACGCTGTATTCTAATAAAACCTTTGCACTTGTTTTCAAAAATCTATTTCCTTAAGCTCTCAATAAATTGCGCCAAGCCGAAAACTGTGCAAACCGCTAGAACTCACTTTCTCAAAATCGGCATTTGAGCCATTTTATTTTTTCGCCAAACTAAAAAAATTTACACTATTAGCCTCGGAAATCTTCAATTCTTATTGTTTTGCGTGTAAAACATTACATTCCTGCTCTGATTTCCCATGCACACGATATTATAATTTAAAAAAAAATAACCTTACGAATATAAACTAACAAAAAAAAAATCATTATTATTCTTTTATTTTTACTTTGAGAATTTAAAACATTTTATTCGGCAAAATCGCCACACATGGCAACCACGATCCTTATTTCACACTTTTTTCACTACAGGGGGTTACAATTACGGAAAGCTTTTTGCGTGGAGAGCATAAAAATCTCTTAAATTCCGGGGAACGGGTGGACTTTCAAAGTTTTAAAGTGGGACTATCGATTTATTCTATATTATTTTACATATCTGTGCTAAATTTCAGGCCGATAGGTCCATTTTTGTGGATTTGTATACGAATCAAATCCAACAAACCAAACAAACAAACAGAATTTCATTTTTATTTATAAGACTAGCTGAAGTACCCGTTTCTTCGCACGGGAATGAATGGGACTTTTTGATATTACGATTTGTGGTGATTACTATTCATTGTAATACACGAGATATAGCAAAGTGGATATCGCGTTATATTGTGTTCAATAACCCATGCATACCGAATTGCAAGCAATCGTTTGTACGGTGCAGAAGGCCATGCGGCGTAGCGCAATCTAGTGGCGAGTTTTAGCAAAACGGATACGGCGAAAATATTCTTCGCATTCAGATATCGATGAATACGAAATTTCAGGACGATCGGCTGGACAGCCCTGAAGTTCATGTGTTGACGCGACAATCGTATAGCGCGCAAACTCTTCCCCGTGTTCAAATATCTATGTATACCTATTTTCATAGCGATCAGTTGCACAGTCAAGAAGTGATACACTGCAGCGCCATCTAGTGGTTAATTAAAGTAATGATTTGCTACAGTGCCGTCAAGTGGCGAGTTATAGCAAAATGGATAACGCCAAAATATTCTCATTGTTCAAATAGCTATGTATACTGATTTTCATAGCGACCGTTTGAATGGTCAAGAATTTGGCCTGCTGCAGCGTCATCTAGTGGCGAGTTAAAATAATAATGCATTGCAGTGCCATCTAGTGGTGAGTAACATCAAAAGGAACACAGTTAGAATATATTCTTCGTGCTGAAATGTGTAAGTATAAGAAATTTTATGCCGATCGGTCGAACGGTATAGAAGTTGATGCGTTGCAGCGCCATTTAGCGGCAAGTTACAGCAAAATGGATAGTGAAAAATATTCTCCGTGTTCTAATATTCCGCGTGTACCAAATTTCATCGAAATCGGTTGGACGATATTCGCATAGCAAACGGCTAAACGGAATAGAATTCGACGTTCTGCTGCGCCACCTGGTGGCAAGTTAGAGGAAAACGGATAGCATAAAAAGCTTCTCCATGATAAAAGACTTAGGTGAACCAAATTTCATGGTGCAACGGTGCTCAACGGTGCTGGAGTTTTTCAACCTCATACACACATACCAACATTCATTTTTATCTATAACCAGTGTCATTATATATCCCAGTCTCAAATAAAATCCAGTTTCAAATCTAAGCCTCGCCAAAGTGCCAACATACGCCATTTTGCAAGCGTTTTTTCAGGAAATCATTCGAAGCATTGACTTAGCAGCAATCAATATGGGAAATGGTTCGACCGCGAAAAAGTAAAGCAAGCCTTTATTTGAAAAGTGGAATCCCTTAATACAGCCGAATTTTTTTAAAATTATCAACTATAACGTGTTTTATTCATCGTTACTCCGATGTACTAAATGAGAAGATTTCAATTTTCTGAAATTTGGCGGAATTCCCCCAACTTAAATCAATGTACTCATTTGGCGAGAATTCTGAAGATAGATCGCTTGAAATCCCTTAATAACTGCATTATTTCTTCACGGATCATTAAAATTTAACGCTGTATTCTAATAAAACCTTTGCACTTGTTTTCAAAAATCTATTTCCTTAAGCTCTCAATAAATTGCGCCAAGCCGAAATCTGTGCAAACCGCTAGAACTCACTTTCTCAAAATCGGCATTTGAGCCATTTTATTTTTTCGCCAAACTAAAAAAATTTACCTATTAGCCTCGGAAATCTTCAATTCTTATTGTTTTGCGTATAAAACATTTCATTCCTGCTCCGATTTCCCATGCACACGATATTATAATTAAAAAAAAATAACCTTACGAATATAAACTAACAAAAAAAAATCATTATTATTCTTTTATTTTTACTTTGAGAATTTAAAACATTTTATTCGGCAAAATCGCCACACATGGCAACCACGATCCTTATTTCACACTTTTTTCACTACAGGGGTTACAATTACGGAAAGCTTTTTGCGTGGAGAGCATAAAAAATCTCTTAAATTCCGGGAACGGGTGGACTTTCAAAGTTTTAAAGTGGACTATGATTTATTCTATATTATTTTACATATCTGTGCAAAATTTCAGGCCGATAGGTCCATTTTTGTGGATTTGTATACGAATCAAATCCACAAACAAACAAACAAACAAACAAACAAACAGAATTTCATTTTTATTTATTAATTGGATATATATTTTTCATAATAATAAATTATTTATAAACGCGAGTGGTAAAAGCTTATTTTAATTATTCGATTATGTGGGTGTGTGGTATAGTCATAATTGCTTTAGCATCGTTCTTTTTCCAATAAATAACAATTGTGGGGGGGGGGGGGGGGGGGGGGGGGGGGAGGTGAGGAGGTTGGAGGTTGAACTAGCTGAATGTACAGCCAGTCCTCTGAGACGGGTTAGTGAACTGCAAATTTACGCAAAAGGCAAGAACTTTTTCGGTTCAATAAAATATGTTTGTAAAATATATTATAAAAGCAGCATTGTAGGAGTACACAGAATGGATGTAGTATGTTGCCAAAGTAAAGAAAGCGAAGTTATAATTTTTATGTATTGTTAAAATATTACAGGTTAGAGAGTAACTAAGTAATATCATTTCATTCGCTTTAGTCGTAATTATGTGATGCGCGAACGAATATTTACGCATATTGAAATAATTTTCGCAAAATCTCAAAATTTAATCAACATTTTTGAAAAATTGGAAGCCTAGAATTTAAGTTGAGTGACAACCTATCATGTCACCCAATTTCGTTTCATTCCCTGCAGTCTTTATTTCGTGATGCTGGAACAAAATTTCAGCATTTTAAAACGATTTTCGCAAAATCTCAAAATGTAATCAAAATATTTTTAAAATTCAACGCCTATAAATTAAGATTAGCAACTACCTATCATATCACTAAATTTCGTATCATTCGTATTAGTCGTTATTACGTGATGTTTGAAGAAATATAAACGTATTTTGAGAGAATTTTCACAAAATCTCAAAATCTAATAAAAATGTTTAAAAAATTGGACTCCTATAGTTTATGTTGAGCAACCATCTATCGTGTGACCAAATTTCATATCATTCGCTTTAGTCGTTATTACGTAATGCGGGAACAAAGATTCACTCAGTTTTAAACGATTTTCACAAAATCTCGAAATCTGATCGATTTTTTTTAATTAGATGCTTATAGTTTAAGGTGAGTGACCACCTATCATTTCACCAAATATCATTTTTTCACCTTTGCAGTTATTACGTGATGTGCGAACACAAATTTACGCAGTTTGAAACGATTTTCGCAAAATCTCAAAATCTAATCAAGATTTTTTTAAAATTCGACGCCTATGTTTTAAGTTGAGTGACACCACCTATCATGACACCCCTACATTTCATATCATTCGCATTCAGTTTCGATTTTTAGCGTGATTGCTTGAATCAGACAAAAAAGAGGGGGGCTAACAATATTACGCAGTTTGAAAGGATTTTCGCAAAATCTCAAAATCCAATCAAGAATTTTTAAAAATTGACGCCTATGTTTTAAAGTTGAGTGACCACCTTATCATGACACCAATTTCATATCATTTCGCTTCAGTCGTTTTTTACGTGATGCTTGAACACAAATTTACGCAGGTTTGAAAGGATTTTTCGCAAAATCTCAAAATCCAATCAAGATTTTTTTAAAATTGGACGCCTATGTTTTAAGTTGAGTGACCACCTATCATGACACCCAATTTCATATCATTCGCTTCAGTCGTTTTGTGCGTGATGCTTGTAACACAAATTTAGGCAGTTTGGAAGGCGATTTTCCGGCAAAAGTCTGAAAAATCTAATTCAAAAATTGTTTTAAATAATTCGACGCTATGTTTTAAGTTAGTGTAGTGCACACCTATATCATGACGAATACACCAATTTCATATCTTTCGCTCAAGACGTTTTTACGTGATAGCGTTAAACCAACAAAAAAGCGTCAACGGACATAAAATAAAGAATGGTATCAGAAGGACTATGAATGAACAGCCTTAACAGACAAACTTTTTTTTTGAGGGTCGCATCGGATTCCCGGTGCATGAAACGGAGTAGAAATCGCTTAAAATTTTTGGATTCCTTAAGAAGATGGTGACTAAGGCACAAAAGTCTAATTTTAATTTATTATAGATGATAGGCGAAAGTCATTTTGCCCCTTAAGGTGGCGGCGGTAAAGTGATCCTATTGAATCGGCTTTTTTCAAAATGTTTAAATTTTTGATTTACTACAGTTTTTATTTTTTCTTTTTTTTCGGCGATTTCATAATATTATTCAAATTGTGTTTGCTGATAGCAAAATACTTGTGCTTAAAATATTAGTTGGGGGTAAAAGAAGCGACCAGATCGTTTGTATTTCACATTTACGTTATTTTTCTCATGGAGAAAGTTTTTCTCCGTAGAGGGAATCATTTTTGGACCACCTCTCTCCTAATCTGTAATAGCAATAGTAAAACAAGTCCTATTTTTCGAACACGACTCACCTACAAATTGAGAGACTTATTTTCGGTGCCACATTAGGCGATATTTCTCCCTAGCCGTGATTTTCGTTAAGAACGCCGTGAACGGTTTGCCATATTCTGTTTATGCAACGCTGAAGGCTTGGTAGATAGTTTCATCTATGAAGACTGACAAATAGGCGGAAATATAGATCAAAAGTTCACGCGAATGAATCGGGTTTGAATTCGCTGATGGTACATGAGACGAGGCCAAGTGGTCCTACGACTACTAGTGAAACCTAACCCAGGTTAGAGCGCACCGCAAAGCCATGCCATCCAAACTCCTACAGCAAGCCTTGATTATATAAAGTGAAATAAAGCATTAACTTACAGCCTTGAAAATTTCAACACTTAAAGAAATTTTGCGCTAAAAATAAACATTTTCCTAAATACACTGGGGCCGTCGAGCGAATCATCGCCCCACCACATTATTTTATTTTTCGCACGACATTTTTCCCTCATCTATGCTGAAATTTCATGTTATTATTATCTGCTTCCCATCAAGCGTCGCGGATTCGGGATCGAACTCGGAGACTTACGGTTTGGGAAATCCAGCGTCCTATCTATTCGGCCCAATCTATCTCGCCGCCAGGGTATGGACAAAAATTTAATACCTGACGGTTACGGTTGTCCACGCAGTTTTTTTTTTTTTTGTTTTCGGAGATTGATCAGTATTCGCCGATGCCGGATCTGTTTCTCTTTATTGTTCCATGGGATGAAGTCAAAATATAAAATAATCTTATGTGTGATTTATATGACTCTTACTAATAGGGAAATAAGCATAATATAAACCTTAAAAGCAAGCACCACGTTTTAAAACTTTCAATATCGCGACAACTCATGTGAGGCAATATCTAGCCAAAATCGAGACAAACGACTGATTTTGAAAAATCAATTTCGTAATGTATAATTGTAGTTTTATTTTAGAAGAATTTCAATACTTGGAAATATTGAATCTTTTTTTTTAATTCTATGGTGCCCATAAGTACACTTTATGACTGATGATAAAATTATTTGTTATGTGGTTGTGGCTTTCCCAAATCAAGCAGTAATCAAGTTGTACTCAAGCTGGACAGTTCAAATGACTTCTCCAAGCTTGCTGCAAAGCCTTAAAAAGATTGAACTGTCAATGCTTGTATTCTAATACGTCAAATTCAAAGAAATGTCAAGCATTGATTTAAGCTTATGGTGCTGTCTGGGTATAGACTTCTGCGTTATCAGAAACAGTCCGTTGCAGTCCATTTTGCAAAGCCGTAGTGTAAAAGTATTTTTGTGAGTTTATGTAATATTGTATGTGATGGAGAGAGTAGTTATATGTGTCGCCTAGATGCAAAATACCGGACATCTCCTCAAATTTTGAAAACGCGTATTTAACAGTTCTATGAGTAAACCTTTTCCCAACATCTTGTAAACGTGAAACCATGGCTAATCACGTCAAAACAGTCATTTTATATAACGCGTTCGAAAATCACGGTGGTGCTGCTCAAAAACCGGCCCGCAACTCCTATCAAACCCGTTGAGTTTAAAAAGCCAGGCCATCTCCACCTTCCGCCAGATTAGACGCTGTTCTTGTCTAGCTAAGATCGCAGCTCACAGATTGGCGATCTGCTCACGGTGGCTGCTAGTCCGTACTTTTTAATTAGTCGTTATCATGTCACTATATATATATATATATATATTATTTATATATATACTACTATAATAACAAATAATAATATAGAATTAACTAACTTAGGTAATGTGGAATCCCAAGATAATCACTTGATAAAGGGAAAAAAAAACAGATAGCCACATGTTGCCCAATTAACAGAGCCTTAAACCGAAAAAAGTGTATCAAATATAGCAGCCTTCAAAGCCAATGAAAGAAGTGTTGGAAAATTTGGAATAATGCGCCTAGAATGAGACCAGGTGTGCTTTAAGCCCTAACCACCACGATCGTATCCACTTAGAATCGGATATGGGGATGGGAAAATGGAATGGAACATTGAAATGGTATGCTCTCAGTGAGCGGCCTCGTGGGTTTATTTAAATGGAGGTTACACAAAATTAATTTCGAAAATTAAATAGGCAGATACGACTGGCACTCTTACAAGTTAAACTATATTTGGCATTTCCAGCCGTTAAAGGAAAACCAATGCACGCAACTGAAAGAAAACAAGTCCTCTTTGATCTTACATTTCGTCGCTAAAATAAGTTTTAGCAAAAATATTGTCTTGATTTTTTTTTTCAAAGGAAGACATTGAAAAATGTCGTTGCTGAGCTCCGAAACACTTATTTGACTCCCATCTTAAATATTGACACTAGTTCGTAAAAAATACTGTAGTGAAAAATCATAAAAATTAAGAAAATAATAACGAATATGAAAAAATTGGATTAACTAACCGAACACAAACAAGCTAAGAGAGAATCCAGAGGAAAGAACGGCAAAAAAATCTGCTGGTGAGCACAATAAATTTTGTGCGAGCGAAAGCGTCACGCTTCCCCCGCAACTCTCTCTCACTCTCTCGGCGTCTATCCTCAGAGACCGGTTGAAAGGGCCACTCGGGCCGATCGCACGTGCGAGATACGAAAAATTATGCTGTAGTAACCCTACGATACAGTGTGTTAGCTATAATAAACGCGTTTAATAATAGTGGGGGGGGGGTGGGGAAGAGTAAAAACTCATGTTTTAAAATTCCACAAAAATCTAGAATTGAACTTAATATATTTTTTTAAATTTAATTTTTTAATGTGTTTATTCTTTAGTTTTTTCTTCTGGGGGTTCCACGTGCTCGTGTGCTCAAGATGGAGAGAAGCCGGACACTGTATGCTCTATCGTCAGGCGCCACCGCACACACATTTCAATTTAATCGAAAAAACAACAATAGCTTGGTTCTGCAAGTTACCTGACCAAAAATAGAGTCATTTTGTAACCTGGGGGCGCGACCATAGCTATTAGAAATAAACAACGAGGTAGTGAACCAGACATGAAGATCGAAGCTCAGTTATGGAGGCAGTACTAGTGCATGATGCCATCAGAGAAAACTAAAATGCCATCATTAGACAAGTATTGTCATGGAGTGGGAGAGAAAAAAAAAATGATAATCTGGAAGTATGGAAAGAAAAGAAATAACACTTAGTATGGCTAGCCTATGTTTAACGTAGTACAAGCTGCAGTAGCTAAGAAGTACTTAGATGAAGTTGTGGAAAAGAAGAAAAACTGTAGAAATTAATTATAATAGTATATGATAATAATTATATTAATATTACACATTTATTAATTGCTATTAATGCTAATATTATTGTAAGATATAAAGGTAAATAATATATATATTTTTTATTATGGAGAGAACCTTGTAGAAGAAGCGCCTCCTAGTCAAACAAGAAAAATAGGAGAAAAGGGAAAGCGATCGTACATTATGGAAAAGGAACAGAGCAAAATTTCTCAGGTGAGCACCTTGTAATTTGGTGTATTATCATGCTTTCTTTTGGTTTAGCCTCGTTTTTTGAGCATAACTTGAAAACGAACATTCAGATTAATGTGAAATTTCAACACTTTTGTAGATGTCAAGAGAAAGAAAATTGAGGACTCTCTTTCAGTCTGTAAGAGTATGAAGAAATTCTATCCGAAAGAGGAACAGTTTTCAAGCCGGGAAAAGATTACACAAAATTTGATTGGAAGAAGACCAGCAATGCCTTCCTAAAACCATCTGCACAGTGGCATTTTAAATTCGCTCCGACTAAAAGATTTTTCATTGCGAAAGATAAGAATAAGGTGTTGGTGCAAGGGGAAATTTTCTATAGATTTGAGGTAGGAGTCAGAAATGCGGTTGTGAAGAGCAAGAGAAAATATGAGCAGCAAACTTGAGGTAGTGATTCCTGGTACTGTGGTGAAGCCTCTAAAACTTCGGAGATGTCGAAAACTTATTGAAAAAAACATTTCGGACCGAAATGGAATACTGACCACGGCTAATTTTTTACAAAAATATCTTATCATCCGCTGCTCCAGTAGGAAGCAAAGATGATGGACAAGACATGGATGAAGACGACGCACGGATGAACTATCATGACGAAATGTGTAAAGACTACTCCTCAAGAATCTGAATTTCGCACATATATATATATTTTTTAATCTTTCTGTAATTGTATAATTTATATAATTCACATCACTCAATATTATGAGTGCAGTGATTTTCAAGTGAGTTTTTCAAGCGTTGTGATTTAAAAAGTTATTTTCATTGTTCATTTTCCTGGAGTCCTAGCCTTAAAAATATTGAGGTATTTTAAAACATAGTTATCTTAAATTCCGATTTTAATTTTCTGTTTAAACAAAATTTAGTTAAATTAAACATTTTTGTCTATTTTCCAATTCTAAAAACCCAGTATTTACACAAAATTTATGAAATTTTAAGTTTTGGTTTGTAAATTTCATATCGGCCAATTCCAAAGTAAGTTGCAAAACCGGGCAAATCCAACAGAGAAACTTGAATAACTGCTTCCATTTACGTGCCCCTATCACCTTATATTGTGCTAGACATTGCCCTAATATCTCTAAAACTGAAGAGTTTTGGTTCCGATCTCACTTTGTCGAAGTGTGGCGGAAAATCAGCCGTAGATTTTAATCAGCTCTCATGGAAAATATTTGTTTTTTTCAAGATGGACGGTTTTGCAACTAGGCGACACATATACGAGCTTTAAATAAAAGTATTTACTTAGAATTCTTTGAAAATTATTTTCAAGTTACGACTGTACTTAAACAAGAAAGATCTGCAATCGCATATTTTCAATATTCCCAAGGTGGTAAGAAATAGAACTTTTGCACTACATAAAAAAAACTTATTAATAAATAAAACTATTCATAAGCTTTTTTTTTTCTCAAACAAAACAGTTTCCTGGGACTTTACTGTGTATTTTTTTTTTTTTTTTAAGTTTTATGGACAGATTTTTACTGAAACATCAAGACAGCTTTGAACAGATATTCTTCATCCCCCCACCCCACACACAAAGAAAAAAGAAAAAGAAAGGAAGAAAGTCTTACTTCGACGAAAGAAAATACAAAGTAGTAAAAATTTCATGATTCAGGTTCAAAAAGTGATTTTAATGTACTTCGGAGAGATTTCTGAAGCGAAATATTTCATGGTCATTGATTTCCAAAGGGAAAGAAAGATATGGAGTCATCTGCTCACCGCAGATACATAAGAACAAATGCAAAAAGATAAAACCCTAGTCATTTGTCTCTATTACCCATGATTCTGGGGGACCGTTTTCTTGCGAGCTGCACGTGTCATCATTGAAGAATAGTTTTATCACTTGTGACAGCGTTTGATGGATACGTCTAAGCTCAATTTCAGTTACCGTTCTTTAAAAAATATATATATATATCGCGTGGTACAAAATATCACGCGACGAAGAATTCATCCAGAAGGTCCAAGTCTTAAATATAATAGAGAAAGCGGGTGATGGACAATACTTAATAATATAGCCTGGAATTGACAAATATACAATGAAATGTGAGTTTCTTAAAAAAAAAAAAAACAATTTCAAATTATTTCACCACAACGAAAAGTTATTTATATTGTAAAGCAGTGGAGTTTGGTAATTTCTCGCCACATATACTAGATATCGCTAAGCTAGGTTCAATTTTGGGAAATTTTTTGTTTGTTTGTTTGTCTTAATTTGACGATAAAAGTGGTGAATCTTCGTGACTTTTGGCATACCACAACTAACATAAGCTAACGGGCCTCCCTTTAGGCAACCGGTTTAAAAACATGTTTTTTTTTCGATTTTACGATTGTTAATCAATCCGATTGAATATCACCAGAATGGGAGAAAATAGTACTGGACCACTCTTAAAGCACACCTTTTCCAATTAAAAAAATAATCGTCGAAATCGGCATGCGAAGAAAAAAATTATTGTATAACTATACAAATGGAAAAGATTCCAATGAACTGATAACCTCCCACTTTTTGCAGTTGGTCAATAACAAAAAATTTGAAAAATTGATGATTTATAACTATTTCTGAAATATTTCTAATTTTTTTTTTTGCAAATATCAGGATATACTGACATTTTTTTTCACTTCATATAAAAATAAGCTGATATGTTTTGGACACTTTTTGTTGTCATAAAATTTAGCAATATATCACCAAAAAATTCCAGACTCGGCAGAGAATGTGCTGTTCAAACTTTAGCATACAAACGTACAAATTTTATTGGGTTTGAAATAGATTAATGTCTATGTGCTTCTCATTTTAAGTTTTAAATAATAACCTGACATAAACAGCTATGGAAATGGGAATATATATAGTGAGAATTATTTTCGTGCTCCCATGACAGCTCCAAATGCTATATATGCTAATTTAGATGAAGACCAATATTTTAATCAAGAACATGTATTCATTTTATTCTGAAACAAATTTACACTAATAAATTGCATTTTAAATGATTACTGGCCATAGACAGTAATGTTTTGTAATTTTTTGTGTGGTTCAGGAAAAGAATTTTATGGAACTTAGAGCATAGACAGATAAGGAAACTAAAATCATCTTATGATTTCAGTACCTAATAGTTTAAATATATTAGTATTTTTTATAGTTCTTAAATATCATGATGTATTCGGTAAGGATAAACGCTTATAGAGATGGAACAGGAAACTCTATTTCTTGTCGATACCATAGTTACGCCTTCAAAATTAACAAATTAAAGGTTTTATACGAATTTAGTACAAAAAGAATTCCCAAATAGTAAAATATGCCCCATACTGTTGATAAGGTGACCTATAAAATTTTAGCATTTTATCTTTAAAAGTGTCGGAAATATGAACATAAATATATGCTGACTTCATCCATTTTTCCATGTCTCTTGAAGCAATAAAATCCAATCTGATGATCATATTTAGGGGTCATACAGAAATTAAGAAAGAACTCCCAATAATTGCATAAATACATCATACTTTTGCTACTACTGGTATAATAGAGTCCTTTGCCAACTTTGCTTAAGCAAATGTCTGAGCCTTTTTATGAAGAAAGGCTGAAATTTTGTACCCCACCTAATTAATGCACGGGGCACATTTTACTAATTTGGAATTTTTTTTTTGTATCGAGGTGGTATAAAAAAATTAATTTTGCATCTATTTAAATTTCTGAATATTTTAATCGATACCATAATTTTCTGTTCTTTTTGTACATAAATTTGTAATTTATTGCAAGTGTCTATTATTAATATTTAATGAATAAAAGTATAAGTCATTTAGGGGACACTCTGTATACACAAAATGGTGTCCAAAATTAAGTCTACAAACGTGGAAAATGAGGTTTTTCGACAAAGTATTGTTTTAATGCATAGGAATTTGGTATACTAATATCTCATGCTGTAAGTCAGGAAATGGTAACAAAAAGATCACAGGAGTTTAATGCAGGCTGATACACACATGGGAGCAATATTGATCAAAAGACGATATGTTATAACTGTTTATTTCTTTGTCTAATTTACGGTGTGGCCACTTCGTACCGCTAACTAGACAATCGTAACATCGAGCTCTCGTTCTGTCAACGAGGCTATTCATCAACGATTGTGGCAGCGCCTGAAGGATCCTTGGAGAGGGTTCTCTACATGCTATGACACTTCCTAAGCATACCACTAGTGCTTTATGGGATTGAGGTCTGAAGACCAGGATATCTCATTATGTGATGAATACGCTCTTTTTCTCGATAATCGTCGTCTTTGTAACTTTCATTTCTGACACCAGTAGCATAAAAAGTTTGTCATGTCATATTTTTACGTTTGTGAAACAATGGGTAAGTCAAAGGAGCTTGTTAATTTTGATCGTGACAGTATAGTGGTATGCCACTTTTGAAGGAAATCAGTTTGTGAAATTTCGGTCATTCTACAGAAGCCATTCTGAGTTATGCAGTTCAAATGTCGAGATAGTGAGACAACATAAAATGCATAGTGAGTACTTGGGGAATTGCATGGGGAGATAGAATAAAAAGTCCCACCTTTTAATAGCGAATCAGTGAGTGATGTTCAACATACTTCCCCTAAAATATTTAAAAATCGATTTTATTTCATCTACGAGCAATTAATTTAAATAAATTCTTTTTTTAAATAAATACCAATTTAAAAAATATTTAAATGCACCACTATTCATGTAGAGAAAATGATTTTTAAAAAGTTTACATGGTTTTCAGTTTGACAATTTTTTGCACATGATTTGTAAATACATGCATACTATTTTTCCTAATTTCGCTCAGCTCTTCTTCCCAAACATACATGTGTAGATCCTTTTTAATGATTAAAGATACTTTGTATATTCTCCAGTTTACCGTGATTTTAAGCGCAGCATAAGTTAAATAAAGTTTATAGCCTTGTCGTGAGACAGTGAAATTTGTAATCCCATTCCGTACTTCATTCATTTTCTGAAAGGCTCCATACTTCATTCTTACATGATATACAGGTATGATTATAAAGAGCGTTTTCTTTCAACTAGTAAATTACGTGCTTGATAAATGTTGTGGAGAAAAACGTTCTTTGAGGTAATATGTGTGCGCGCATTTCGCGAAATCAATTTACTTTGTAGAAACGTAATTCATAAACGCTACGTGAAAATACGGAGCAGAAAAATGGTAAGACACTAGGCATCTTTTTTAAAATTTAGTAATGATGTTTAGACGGAAATTTTTGAAATAATCCTAGTACATGAGTAAATAAGTTTATTTTATTAATGTAGCAACGGAAAACATTACCAGGGTATTAAATATGTGAAATTGTTTTCTGTATACCTAGAACAAATCATTAATACTTACTGTTTGTAAATTTAAAACAAAAGGCGATTTCTTTAGCGGGGTTACAGAAATTGTTGTCTACAATTATAAATGAAAGATATACCGAAAATGAACTATACGTAAATTTTCCTAACCACAATTATTGTTAAAGTCTCGTAATTAATACGGTGCAGTTTTCTTTCACGATAAGTTCGAAATGAATAAAAAAAAACCAAAAAAAAAAAAAGAAAGAAAGAAAGAAGAAAGAAAGAAATAAAGAACTGCCAACTGTGACTCGAAATATGTTAAAAAATATTTTCTCTATCACACTGCGTTGTAATACAAATTTTACATTGAAAATTTTCACTTTAGAAAGAAATATTTTTTAAGATAATAGATTCCTCCTCGAATCACAAAAAGCAAAATGAAAAAAATAATGTGAACGCATGTTTAATGCAAATAAGACATTCAAAGCCTTTATTTTAAATAATCTTTCCAGCAATAAATTTAGATAAAGTTTCGTTTAAAAAAAAAATACTTTCAACTATGGCTTTGCGACCTAGTCGATTATTCGACAAAATAAATGTCGAAGTTGATACATTTAGATCGAGCTGACAAGTTTGAATAATTCAACTGAAATTCGCTTAAAATTTCAACTCACCAATACCTGCTGTAAAGGGAAGGGGATCAGGGATGTCTTAGAGCTGTGCAGGCCTGTGCACCTGTCGCTGTCAGCTGCTGTTCGTGCGGTTTGGCCTCGGGCTCAAATCAAGTTATCCCATGAATGTAAGTGTCCACATATTGGGATGTAAAATTGTTTTTTGAAATAATGATGATCTTGTACTTAGGAACAACTGAGATGAAGGACTAAAAAGATCCATAGATCTCGATAAACTCCCCCACACAAATCACTTCCAGTTGGGGAGAGGCCAAGGGCCATGTGCCTTTCCCTGAAGAACTCAGTTTAGACCACAAAATATTGACTGACTTTGTACATTAAAATAGATTTAAGAGAAAAGAAGAAAAAACATTTTGTGAACACCCTCAATTTTTTTTCTGGATCTACCACTGAACCCGACCTATTATTAAGGGCGCTGGTTAGTTAACTGCACTATAATGAGATGTCCATGATCCCTTGTATATCTCAGGTCTTAAAGGTTCTGCAAGTATTCGAAAATGGACTTCAAATAATGTAATTATCAAAAATCGGACATCGAAAAGGAAATTAGCATTGATCAATTTTAATTGAGGTCACAAATGAACATTTTCCGAATAGGTTCTGTCGGTTTTCATAGTGACGAACAAATATAGTAAAAAATTGCAAATCTGTATTTCGTTCCTGTAGTTATACTGTAAAAAAAATGTCTCGCCTTATTTTATTGAAATCGATGAAACACAAAGCACAGATTTGACATGAAGTCATTCTTATTATGTAAATAAATCATCGTATTTCTTAAAATTTAGCAAAATCTAAGCATAGAAATTTTTTTTAGAAAATTGAGACATAGAATAGCTAATTTTTAGGGATCGACCGATACCACATTTTCGCCGATGACCGATACCGATACTTTACCTATAAATTCATTTTCAGAAATAGCCGATACCGATACTTAACCGATACCGATACTTTACATAATTTGTCATTTAAACCTACATCTGTATTCTGGGTAGTTTTTGTAACGAGAGTTTAGTTCTCGTTAAAATGAATAACAGAATGATGAAATTTGATTCCAGTAGAAAGCATTAAAAAGAAAAAGCAGTGGATACATTGAAATGTGATTTTACAGTAGTTCTAGTCTTTCTTTTCTATTCAAATCATGCCGCCGAATTCATAAAAAGCTGAGCACTGGGAAGCGTCTTAGTGTGCAGGTTCGCAATTCTTTCTCCTCGCGTGGCTGTCGATCAAGCGGTCTAGAGTTTTGGCCGATTTTCTCCAGATGTTACGTGTATATGCTTTAGACTCCCTTAAAAAGTCCTCCGCCCACCCCACCCCCCTTATAGGTAGATGTCCCTCATTTAGGCTTGACAGAACACAAACACAGAGGGGGAGAGTTAAAGTGTTTTATTAATAAGATAATGCATTTCATTTCCAGTGCCGACTGGTGCAAATATTTAAATAAATTTTTCTCAACCTCTATTTTGTCGCCTAATTGTTGCTATGAGCCAGATAAAAGGTTTCCATATTAGACCCAAAACAGCTTCCTGCTTGCTCTTACTATATGTGTCTTTCTCGGTATTTTCATTTAGATTTTCTTTAATTATAATTCTTTCACATATGAAAATATTTTTTAGATTACTTAAACTGCATTAAATTGTGATAATGTATAAACTGTACAGTATTATGTAAGTACATATGTATTTAGATATTGTTCATTAAATAATGTAAATTCTTCCCTTAAAATGCATAAGTTCACATTAATTATTGGTTTTATTTATTTGCTCCAATTATTTAATCACTAAGTGAATTATTAAATGTGCAAGATTTCTGTTTAATATGAACTCATATGATCATTTTTAAGTTCTTTTTGAAAATCCGAATATTTTGATTCTCCGGACAGGGTTAAGTCACAATTAATCCGGATGATCCATGTATTTGATCTTTCCCGTACTTTCCCGATCTTTCCCGTTCCATCTATTTGATCTTTCCCATGTATTTGATCTTTCCCGATCTTTCCCGTAGAACAGGTATACACCGATTATTCCTGTACTTTCCTTACATATAAACCAAATACTATTTATTCACAAGAAATATGTTTTTTACCCCAAAACTTGAAATAAACTAAATAATAATTAGTATTAGTAATTATACTAATACAGCTTCAACTTTATATTAACAACTTTTTAAATTATAATTATTAGATATTGATAATTATTACACTTCTCAAAACAGAATGATACACAATTCCTACGTTCTCTTATTAACCCTATAGATAATAAAATCATTAAATGTTTGATAATTCGTACTTTTGATAGTGTGTAACGTTTTAAAAATGAATCATTTAACTTCTGGACCAACATAATTAATGTTCACGGGAGTCGCCAGTTTTCAAGTCACTGCCAAAAAGTTAACTTTGCGACACAAAAAAGGAATAAATTGTTTTTACATATAGGTTCCGTTTATAATTTTAGTATATTTAATTTTGTCATTGAAGCAGCTACAAAATGAAGAAAAATATTTTTGCTCGTTTTCAAGCTACGCCTTGGAGGGTCTAAATAAAAGATGCTTAAAAATGACGAGATTAAATGAAGGTTAAAGAAAAATCCAAAAATGATAAACTAAATTCAATTTTCAAGCCTTAAAAAAAGTTGCTACTTAAAGTATCCATATTTAATGAAATTGATCTTCAGTGTTTTTGTTTTTATGATCATTTTTAACGTGTTTTTCTGTGATTGATAAGAACAAATTTTATGTTTTAATTCTAAGCTCTGAGCAGGGGCGGCGTGGCACGGTAAGCAAGGTCTGGGTGCCATCGTCGAAAGGGGGCCATTTCGAACTAAAACTGAGTAAATCTTGATCAAGAGCAGTGGTTCCCAAACTTTTTTGTCCTTCTCTTCAAAAAATCTTCAACTAGATTTTTTTTTTCGCGACCCACTACTACATAACGATAACCAATATAGGCTATATAAAATAGTATATTTTTCTATATATATAAAATACTGAAATTTAATTTTTCCCACCACATTCTGAAGTTCTATAGCTAAATAGAAACAAATTCCTAAAACGTATTTCGAAGGCTGAAATATTACACTTTAACACACATGGGACCGCCGGCCTGCGGAACATTTGAAAACTCCTTTATAAACCATTCAATATCCCATATAAATCTCAATTATACTGCCCGCCACTTCGCTAAAATCCGCAAGTTTCGCCCGCGACTTCACTAATATCCTAAAGTTTGGTCCACAACTTTTCAAAGGTTTCCCACACACATACCTGCTTTAACACTTTAAAGTTCGTCATCTCCTGAAATATCAAACGATGTCAGGGACCGTCTCCCCCATCAATTTCGATATCTAAATCATACCCAAGCCGAATCAGATGTCCTTGCGCCAATTTTTTTAAATAAAAATTTAAAGCATGTCTCTTAAGCGTGAAATCTATATCAAGAGCTAGACATTCTCCAACGATATCAAAAGCCTATATATACAGTAGAATCGCCCTATAACGAAAATTTTCATGGAAATGCAACTTTAAGGCTTAAATAACACTATAAACATTCTCCATAAAACGAAGAGCTTATCTTCCCATAGCGAATATCAGATTTACCTTAGATTTTTTTTTTTGTTAGTTTTGAGGAAAATTTTAGTTCTTGAACAAACCACTAAGTGGAAGAGTAACAGATGATAAATGAAGACACTTCACCAGACTCCGATAATGAAGACACTTCACCAGCTCCCGATTATGACCAACTGGGGCAACGGGCATTGATAGATTTGGGGGCCCCAAACTATGAAATTTGTTATATTTTTCATAAAATTTTGATATAAAAAAGAATATTTCAGAAAAAAACCATTTAAAATTGGGGCCCCTTTCAAGTCGGGGGCCCTGGGCAAAGTCCCGATTTGCTCATATAACAATAAGGCCCTGTGCTTCACGACCAAAATTACATCAAACTTTAATGCTTCAACCTTTCAAAACCATTAAAAAGGGGTTTCCAAATGGAATAAAATGTGCCTCACTCTATTTTTAGCGGACTTTTAAAATGTGAAAATTTTTATGAAAATTTAAAATCACAGAATGCAAAACAATGTAAAATAACGGAATTCTGAAGTAAAATAAACGTAAGTGCATTACATATTTTATTCTCTAAATTCGTGGATTGTCTTTACTTTTGAACATTTCATTTATACAATGAAAAGTAAGAAACCGTAAGTTTAACAAATTTATAATAAATACCAATTTATTTTTAATTGAAAGTCATAATTTAATACTTTTAAATATCGAATTAACTAAAAAGTTTGTAATATTTGCTGAAATAACTGCAAAAATCTCTGTACAACAAAATTTTCTCTATAGCGAATTTTTTAACTGGAACCGAGAGAGTTCGTTATAGGGAGATTCAATTGCGTGTGTATATATATATATTTATATATGAATGAACTCTTTTTCGAGTCAACACAGTGAGAAAATAAACGTTTATAAAACTGAAGTAAAATTATAACCTACCTCTCGACATTTGTTTTTTGCAATCCTTGCAGATAGCGTATTTAGTGTTGGGCACCAATTCAAAATAATTTAGAAGAATAGGAAATTGTCCCGTTAAACTATCATCTAACGATTTTTCGTCCATAATTTCGACCATATTTGGTGATACGACATCCATTTAGCGATGGTTAGACTTTTAAAAAAGTTTAAAAAAAACGCAGTTCGAAAACACTCGCACAAACAAATAAGCCAATGAAACGGCGCCTCTCATCTCATTACCAAAATAAAGATTCTAGAATGGTGTTGCGCCTGCGTGGTTCCTTCTGAAAAGCGAAGTATCGGTGAAAATGGATGAAAGCAACAGAAACCGATACTTTCCCGATACTTTTAGAATCGAAAGAACCGATACCTAAAAAAATTGGAGGTATCGGCGCCGATACTATCGGTCGATCCCTACTAATTTTACTGAGAGCAGCTGTTTTGAAATAATTTTTACCAAGTGTAACCTTTGAAGATTTCGAGGGAGGGAGGGGAGGAGACAACCAATGTAAAGAGTAAAGAAATTCAAGAAAGCAACAAACAAGTAACTAACTCTTACGAGCAACGTTAATTAGTAAACGTAATTATTTTTTACATTTGAAGTACTTATTACACATAGTGATTTTATAATGACCTTTGCATATTTTATTTTAATTTTCGCTAATGCTTACTGTTAATTCGCTGAGATGCATCGTAAGTAATCTTAATCTGCCATCTACTTTCAATTTATTCATTGTTTTCGATATTTTTATGGGATTAACATTTACTTTTTCGAGATTCTTAGCCTGATCTTGCTGGGTTATTTAACTGTACCCCGCTTAAGCTGTTGTCTAAAGAATATTTTAAAATATACTGAAACACAAAGCTAGATTTCCATCTTTCACTTTTTTCATCCAAATCTTGTATAGGGCTGCTTTATTCTACAGTAACTGCTTCCTAGATTGACCAGATTAAGCAGTTTGTCAACATTACCTGTTTTGATGATGAAATAACTATTCTGACAGGAAGATAATGTTACGTTTCTGTTTTTCTTACATTTTCAAGTTTCAGCTTTAAAAGATTACAAGACGCCTCCGGCGACCAGTTCGTTCGCCATCTTAATAAATCTTGTGTTTCTCACCGGCTTCCTTGGCACTGAAATATCTCAGATTCTGAATGGAATTTAAAATTAAGATGGTTACAAACAGGGGATGCCCTAGTGTAAGTGGCGCCCCTGATAACGCAAAAAAGGCGCCCCCTTTTATGCTCTATTTAGTTTTTGAGTTCGACAGGACGCACCTTCGAAGCCGGCGCCCCGATGCGATGATTACAGTGTCGGGTCGCCCCTGGTTACAAAATTAAGATGGTTCAATGATAAAAACCTACAAAAAGTTAGAAGAGAGGTGGGTATTATGGAATACCATTTACATTTCTAACTGCATAGATTTTTGAATAAAATCCCCCAAAACAGCATAAGTACATGCTATAATTAATCGTAATGAAATGTCACTTGCAAAGAAAAACGCAATTTATTTTGTTGTTATAGAAATTTTTTTTTTTTTAAAAAGTTACGAAGGGAGTATAATATGGAATAGTCGGGTAGTATGGAATAGGTGGTTTAAACCGTTGAAAAGCAATTCATATGCTTCATATAGTTATTTGTTACTCTAAAACTACATTTGGTGGTTTTGTAGTTCAAGTCAATTGTGTTCGAGTCGATTTGGAAAAGTTGTAGATATAATCTTCTTTCTTTGCTCCGGTACAGTCATGGTAAGCCCACAGAGATGATGGAGCATTGAATCCAAACTTCTCCTCGTTGATCTTTGGAGAATTTTCCGTGACAAAAGTTGCATTCAGCGACTTAGTTTTCCGGTTCTTCAGCGCATGGCGTGAAATCCCTTACAAAATTACCCAGTATTCCATAATGCCCGACACGCCATCTCGGAAAATGAATCTTTAAAACTAATTGGCAAAACCCTGTCATCTAAAAAATATCCAAGCACAACAAACTACCATTCTCTTAATGTACATTATGCGTAACATCAATGTTCTTGTCACGTGTTACTAGTTAAAATGTTTGAAAACTTATCTACAAAAATTCTTGAAAATCGCAAAACACACTCTGATCTGTAGCGAGTGGTACGGCAACAACAAGCGGTCAACTCTTACTGCATTGTAAGACGGGAATCTTTCTTGAGTAGTTCATGGTATTCCCTTGTGACAACAGCAACTAACAAAGCCAAGAACTCGGTATTCCATATTTCCCTACTAATCCATAATACCCTCCTCTCCTCTACAAATTATTTTCGTCCTATATTAATTCTGATGAGTTTGTAGATACATGCCGACGGCTTTGTAAAGAAAAGCTCAATTGTATTCTTTTTTCTTTTGGATAAAAGATAGTTTTTTTTGTATATTATACGAACAGTGTCCTTTTTTTCGGTGATAAAAAGAAGCCTGTTTGTTTATCCTGGACTTTAACTGCCTTTATTCCAAATTCCATCCAAATTTGTCAAACCGTTTCAGCGTGAAAGAGTAACAAACATACATTCAAACATTGACATTTATAATATCAGTAGGATTTTCTCGTTAAAATATATCACATTTTTAACAGTTGTCTACATTTTCTTCTGCGTTCTTTCTTTCTTCAGCTACTACTTACAGTTAAACAAAATATAAATTCATGAAATTTGAGTATAGTTTAAGTACAGATTAAATCTAGCTTTATCTTTCAAAACAAGTTAAATGAGATAAAATGAAGCTTAATAAAATGAACAAAATCGATCCGAATAGAAACAAACGCTCGTATTCAATTTGTTCCTACAACAGGGACAAAAACGTTCCTATTCAATTTGTTTCAAGAACAGGTACAGAAAAGCTCTTGTTCAATTTGTTCCAACAGGGACTGTTATTGATTAATAGTTTTAAATTTTTGTGTCGAAGAGTACGAGATAGAAGTCTCAGAAGAAGTACCGTTACGATATACTATGAGAGATAAAAGTATTATTCGTCAGCTACGAGCAGGAAATGAAAAGAATACGCACTTTATTAGCAGACATATATCTACAGATGAGGAATATATAAATGAAGATGATGAAATAGTTGATGAAGTGCAATTTCTAGTGATCATTTGTCAGATTTTGAAGATAAATCAGACACAAATGATGGATCAGTTATGTCTTATCCAGTTGATCATTTTATAGATAATGTGACTATTTAAAGCAAAAAAGAAAACAAGAAAAAATTTAAGAAGTAATTCAGAATATTGTTACAACATTGTCTGAGAATGCTGGAGATGAAAAGTTAAAATCCCACCTTGTAGATTCTTGGAATTTACTTACAGACTATGGAGTGAATATGGCTATAGAGGAATGTAACGAACATTTGGATCGAATCAGTTGCAAAAAATGTTGAAAGAGATCTTCTAGAAATATGAACATACATAAGCTTTTATATAATTATAAATCTTCTCAGGTAGGTGTACATTATTTCTGGGCTACTTCTGAGCCCGATCAAGACTATTGTGGGACCTGAGCAGAAGAAAAAAATTGGGCCCCACGCAATAACTCCTTCCTTCAAAAATAAATAAATAAATGATTGGTTTATTCTGAAAAGTTTTAAATATTTCTTCTCCCTTCCAAACACAAATTTTATTTTAAGTAATCTGAAATAAATGAATATAGTTACAGTATGCCAATGAACAGAGTGAAGCATTACATCGAAATGCTACATCACAGTTCCCAGCATGAACGGAATACAACCACTTTTTGTAAACAGTAATTAAAAAAAATTTTTTTTAATAACAACCAATACACACAAATAATTCAAAATTTTGCTATTTTTTTTTAAATATTAAAAATACTGTTTAGAAAATGTGTTTGGTTATTTTCTTACATGTTGGTATGCTATACCGACTATAGAGCATTTCAAATAACTGAAAAGAAGTTAAAATTAATTTATATACTATATATAGAGAAAAATGTAAATATGAATTATTTTCATTTTTCATGTTTTATAACTAAAAAATCTTTTAAAATAATAAATTTTGACGTATTTTTCTCCTTTGTAATTTCATTGTAAAATTATAAAAATGTAAAATGTAAGATTTTGGGCCCCCTAAAATCTGTGGGCCCTGGACAGTTGCCCCGTTTGCCCTGCTGGTAATATGGTACAGGAGTCGACATTTTTCGTATGGAAGCTTTAACTCTTCAATCAAAAACGATCTTTTTTCTTTCTTGATCTAAATCTAATAGACAATTGCATCGATGAAACTTTAAAGTAAATATATTTTAAAACATGTTTAACGATTTGGGGCCCTAAATTGACAAGATTCAAAAGTAACAAAGATGATACTTACACAAATGTACTAAATCTCTCTCTTGCGTTCCAATCTCGTGTTTTAAAGAGGATTTATTATATGTCACTCTGTATAGAGACTGGAAAATTCGCATTGCCACCTGAGGTGCAATCACCATGCTTCTCCTTTCATGCGAAGTTTTTACTTCACTAATTTTATTATGAAATCGAAGATGATAGTGTTAAATAACTTTTTTGAAGAAAAAAAATATGAAAACAGAAGAATAAGCTTTTTGTGAAAGTATTTAATTCTGATAGTAGCGGAATTTCAAGAGTAACCTCCACATAGTTGGACTGGCACATTGATGTTTTTCTAGATTAGTGAAGGACCACTAGAAGCAGATTTACAAGGGCGCTTTCCTCCTCCTCACTTAACGCTACCCGGACCAACTTTTTACCAACGGACCAACGGTGATTTTTATTTAGGTTAGCAAAGGTCTGCTGGAAACAAATGTCCGAGAAGTTTACTTCCTATAGCGATAACGGCAATAATGGCAAAATAGCAAACATATACTCAACCTGTAAAGAAATTTCCTTAAAATTTTTATTTCACACCCTTCCATATGGAATAATAGTTTTAAATAACTAATTTGAAAATTAAAATCATAAAACAGCAGAGCTATTTTTGAAAGTCTTGATTTTATAATTATTTTATTTAAAAAATGTGCAGTCGGTATTTAAAAACCTATAAGGATATACCTTTGATGACAGTTTCCCAAAACTGGACAGTTCAGCTAAGTCAGGCTCTTCGTCGAAGAACCTTGTGGTTTTGTAAATACGCCGGGGGGGGGCGGCGAGAATAAAGGTTAGCCAAACATGAGGTTTTCCAGCTAGTCGCTTTGTTATTAGATCATTTTTATCAAACGTTCTTAGAAATGTTTAAGGGGGAGGCGTCAAAATCTATTACGGAGGATTAGATTTTATTTAATTTTTTTCGGAGACATAATACTATAAGAAATTTCTTAGACAAATTCTCGGAATGTATAATTTTTGGAAAGAAGAGACCACTCCTCTCTTACACATGTCCTAGAGCAGGAATGGTGAACCAATGGCACGCGGGCCACCGGCACGCAACAAAATATTTTGGGCACGCCAACGATCAAAACGGTTTGCATTTTAATTAAACATAACATGTATTTTAATACGAATTACACATATAACCGCATTTTTTTTTGTTACTAAAAAGATTTTTGAGTTGTTAGTATATAGTTTTATTATTTTCCCAATAATAACACTATGTCAAAATTATTTGACGGCACCTATTTCTTAAGAAAAAACATTTCTTTAGAAAAAAGGGCACGTTGATCCATAAAGGTTCGCCACCCCTGTCCTAGAGCACAAATTTAAGAAGTCAGTACATTTACATAGAAATTATTAAAAAAACATTTTACTCATTACAAAACTCAGCTTCTACTACAATTTTCACCCGAGTAGTTTTGTTTTATGGAAGCAAAGCCAACGTAAGGGAAAGGGGGCTACAACCTCTATCACTCTCCATCCTTTGTGTGCACGCTACTGCACTATTGTGAAACGTACGTATAATAAGAAAGAAACTTTTGCATTTTTATTTGTACATCCTATGAAGGAGACGCCGAAAATCAAATTACAACTCAAAACTCGAACGACACACACCACTCAAGATTTATTTCAAAGAACGAAGGTTAATTTCGATGCATGTTTATGAAGGAAAGAACCGAAAATAGCTTTTCATAATCAAAAGAAACTGTGCTTGCAGCAGCTTTTAACATTTGCATAACGATAATTAGAATGAATAATGCTTAGTCGAGAGGGGAGAGAGATCTGTTTACATCCCATTGAGCATTACCAAACGAGGTTATTAAGATTTTGCTCTTTTTTGCTTCTAAAAGAGGTAGAAAAAAAATTTGCATTCTAAATAAGTCAGAATAAATTATGCGATAAATGTCTTTTTAGACGAAGGCGATTATATTCACCATTTGTCAATACCCTATTAACATAACAGTTAATAGAATTACACAAACCGTTAAGAGATGGGTCAAATCGATATGATGATTATTAAGTTTCCCCCAAAAATGGAATATGCTGGCAACAGAGCGATGAGATTGCCTACCGAGGATTCGTAATTGTCCTGGTTGATTGCTTGTAGTTATATCGATTGGATGCGATATTACTTTTGACAGACCTTGAGTGTTCAAGGCGATCGATTAAACTTAAGTGAGGCATTTTATGTAACTTCAGAATGTTTAAGCGCATCTAATCTCAGAAGCAGGGAAGGGGGATGAAGGACAATTATCTGAAATCTGAAGCGTATGTTTTGAGACTTATTACCCCAAAACTAGTTAGCCGTTGGGATTGCCTCACAAATTACAGATTATTGTGATTACAAATAATCCCGTGGCTAATTTCCTTGCAGTTAAAAATTACGGTTTTTACATATAGAAGTTCGGGATTCTTCTTTGTACAGTGCTGGAAAGAATGGGCCAATGCGTTTTAATTGATATACAGAGTGATTATAATAAAACTTCCCCAGCATTTTGCAGTTGAAATCAGTGAGCAGATTGCCTCCCACTCTAGCATTCGGACTGCACACGAGATGCGCTCAAAGAAGTACTTTAAAAGTTCAATTCAAAGAACGTCTACTAGGTGACTCTTTGCATGTAAAAAGAGCAAATTTAATAATAGAAATGACTAACTCGAAATATACATACAATTTTGAGATTTATTCGGTAATTCTTAAACATTTATTAATTAATTTGAGCCAGTCTTCAGCTAAATTCACCGGTTTTCTATGCAAAGCGCCCTCTAGTGGACAATTTTGAGGGTGCAATGAGGAAAGAAAAGGAAAGAGGAAACAAAACTTTAAAAAAATTCCTTGGTGCACCTCGTGTACAGAACAAAGCCTCAGTTCCTGGAAATCTGCTCACCTATGTCAGCTGCAAAATGCTGTGCATTGGGAAAAGTTTCTTAAATTTCCCTGTATATACCCTTATAAAACCCCTTATATACCCTGTATATATCAAAGAAAGTTGTTTTCCACTTCAGGAAAGTTTTTTTTTTTTATTGTATAAAGTTTTGGAAGGTGTCATCTACCTTTTAAAGTAGAGCCCAAGTTTTTAAAATTGGGCGGCAGCCCTATCTTTGTAACTGATATTTTAATTCTGCTTATAAAAAAGGAAAAAAACTTAAATTAGCAGGCTATTTTTTTACTTACCTTTTTTGATAAAGAATAGAGTACAAGTTCACATCACTGAAAGTGACTACTCTGGTGTTAATGAGAAATTTTAATTTTAAGCTATAGCACCTGAAATATTGGATGCATTTCATTACTTGTCATTTCAAAAAAATAATTTAGAAAAGCACAAAGGTAAAAATCTCTGGTCCTTACGTATTATCCCTGCGGTGATTCCCGCCAAACTATATTTTTGTCAAATGTGCTGGCAAACTGTTGCCAATCATATTCCAAACCATTAATAATTTTATGTGTACGTCATTTATTTTGGCGAAAAATCGCTCGTCTTGGCGGTTCGCCGGGTTAATACGTAAGTACCAAATCTCTTTATATATATAATATAGAGTTAAAACTCAAAACAATTAAGCTTCTAATATCATGTTATTGAACTGATAATTATGTCGAAACATTCATATCCTTTTATATATACTACTGAAGTTTATCCCTCAAAAACTTTGTTCCCTTATACTGGAATTTAAATATCCATATATTTACACAGCTATGGATTGAAATTTGAAATTTCTGTTTAATATTCCAGGACTTACTTTTTTAGTGCTTAGTTATTAAGACTGTAACTTGGAAATTTTAAATTTGGGAGAAAGAGTTTAACGAGATCTCTGTGGCTCTCTATTTTTAGGCCTTCATCTCAGCTGTTTCTAATAATTTGGAAATTTATGAAAATTTTATATAATTTTTTTTGACTGTCTGCATTCAAAAGTAGAGTTGCCACTAAATTTTGAAGCTTCGAATTTGTTTTAATAGATGACCTCTTAAGATATGTTTATTTTACCCAAAAACATTCATGTCATTCAGAATCAATAATGTAATAAAAGACCTCTATTTATCTACTGTACTCTATTTATTTAATATCTGTTGGTAGTATTTGGGACGATTTTACTTATCAATTTACAGGCTTAACACTTTTCTAATTTCCCTAGACCATGTATGTACGACCTTTGGATAGTTGTGGGCCAAACTTTAGAGGATGGTAGTGAAGTCACGGCCAGTATAGTTGGGCTTTATATGAGATTGTAAGCGTTTTATAAGAATTTTGATATGCTACAGGGACCGGATCAAAAATCGGGCGGGCCGCATCCGCTCCATGGCCCGAAGGTTGCCGATATATACCCTAGACTGCTATCATGTAAGAATTGATACCGGTTAGAGTACTTTTGTTTCTTCAACAAACAAACAAACAAAAGACTTGTTAATTTTATACTTACTCTATATTCCTCCCATATTTAAAAAAAAAGCATTTTCTATTTACATAGTATATCAACTTAATTACCCCAAACTGTATCTTGTACAACAGTGATTGCTTGGTGATCATTGTGCAACTTGGAATACAGCCAACTGTCTCTGGGCGTATTTATGATAGATGCTGGAAAGCTAGAGTACAGCTAAAGGCATAACAAACTGATTGACTTTAGTTTATTCATTGTTTGACTTTCCTGTATTTCTAATATTAGTCTGTTATTTCTCTTTGTGCGTTAACCCTTTCAGGCGCAACCCTTTCCCAATGCTGAAAAAAGGGCAGCCGTTGCCATCGCTCGACTTAACTACCAGCAAGAGGGCGGACGATCGAAACGTTCATCGCGTGCCACAGATCTAGAGACCCTTTTTTGACTCAGCTGGTTGTGCTGCACAGAAGTTTCGATCGTCCGCCCTCTTGCTGGTAGTTATGTCGAGCGATGGCAACGGCTGCCCTTTTTTCAGCATTGGGCAATCTGTCCAGCTGTTCTCGCGTTCTTCCATTTTTCAGCAGATGTCAGTGCTGTTAAAAATAATCGTGACATTTTTTTACGGGAAATGACGTGCTAAAAATTAAAGGATTCTCGTGGATCTATGTCACCCGCAACTATTTTTATAGAAATCAAATCTATTCTTCGTGACTGGCAACAGTCAAAACGTCAGAGTTTAGTGTCCTCACGGCGAGGCCACCGCGCGTGAAAGGGTTAACACTGAGTCTTATTAGTCTGACGGATGATGTGCAGTAAGTGCTACTGTAAGGAAAAAGAAATCTGAACTAAGCATTGACTTAAAAAAAATCATTCTAGTAGAAATTCAATTGATAAGAACTGCGTCCCTAGAAGAAAAAGTAACTTATACAAATTCTATTAAAATTATCCAGAGCAGAAAACTTAATGCACAAGGGGGAAAATTATTCAGTGCTACATCACGACATTTTTCAACGGAAAACTTAGCCTGATAACGCTATTATTTTTCTCCTTCTCCATCTGAAGATATGACTTTTAGAAATTTCAACATTAACATAAGATTCTAATCAGTTTCTGAAAGGATAAAAATTTTTAGTCTCTATCTTTTCGACTAATCAACAAAAGGATAAAATGCAGAAAAAAACCCTCTCTGTGTAAGTATTAATTTTATGGCTAATTTTAAGAGTCTATTACTTAGTTTGGGAATTATCTTTTCCACAAAACATAAATAGTTTTAATTTTAAAATGTAAATAAAGCCTAAATGATTATAATTTATTTGTATTAAAATTTTACATATTTGAAAGTTTTATTTGAAAACGAATTTAATATATTTAGCATTATTTAAATAAAATAATTATTTCTAGCATAAAATGTTTGGTGACAGATTGAAAAATTTCTGATGCACATAATTTAATTTATATTTTCAACTTGGCTTATAAATAGTTTTTGCTTTACATCCAGAATGATTTTCTGTCGATCTTGCAGTTCAAAATCGGAATGGTGGTTTCGAGTTTAACTTAAAAAAAAGAAAAGTCTAACTAATTTATCTTCGTAAATAAATGTCTCACCTGAAGTGTCTAAACCTGATGTCTCACTCTTTCTCACTAGGAATATTCACCCAAAAGCAATCACATGCCACGTGCAAATTAGATTGCAAGATCATTTAGTAGCAGGAATCAAATAAAAAGACAAATTTTTCTTATGACTGTCATTAACTATTCAGGTATTTCCATTAACTGGCTCCCGTTTTTGATTAATATTTGTTGTCACGAACTACTTATTTCACGTGAAAAACATAAAGTGGAAGAAAACAAACAATAATCATTTTGGAATGTCGTAATACTGAAATTACATTTCCTTAAAAAAAAAAAACAAAAAAAAAACTTATTAAGAAAGACATTTAATCTGCCACAAAATGAATAAATAAAAAAAATATGCAAGATATTCTAATTATTACGAAACAAGCTTTTTAGACCAATCTTGTTTCCGTTCAAATAAGTTCTCATGTCTTTATTACGTTATCACAAAATTTTGCAATTTTCGGATAACTGGCTTCGGCTGCACACAGCTTTGAAAAAGGGTCTCTTCTAATTATGGACACGCTGTACATGTACAAATGAAACATTTGTGCAAGAAAGTGCTTTATAATTTATTCTTTGTGTATGAAGTCTCTTTTTTAAAGCATAAATTCATCAAAATATGCTGATGTAAACTGTTTCCCCAAGTCAAGTTCTACCAATATTAAATGCATCTTTCATTACACTTTATCAATTCAACCCGGAAAAAATAAACACAATAGTAACTCTGCAGCTAAGAAAGAAACTGTTGAACAAAGTCTCTTTTATCAGGAGAAACATAATGAAAAGTTTCCCCGCTCCGTCATTTTTGTTTTTAATTTACTTTCCTGGCAACTTGTAAGAGGTCAAGGAAAAAATCGTTAAAGAGATATTCCGCACTGAAATACGTGATTAGTTTCTCGCCAAACTTGGAAGTATGTCAAATAAGCATTGTCTAATAAAGTCATGAATGTTTTCACGGCTGGCATTTGAACGAAGCCTGGAATCCGAATGGAAAAAGGGAAAATCAGATTGACAATCACAAACCTTCCCTCTTTAGTGAAACTAGGGAGTCTAGTTATGACATTTATGCATTTATTCAGATCATTCTAAAATATCTTGACTTTGGCAACTGATTGCACTTGCAAATGCATGGGTAGAAAAGACGCCTGAATTTTCATTTCATTTGCATTCATAGCCATTGTCGGCGAAACATGCTGCTCGTTCAAAACTGTGCTGAAATCTGAAAGGAATAAGTTGGAATTAGCTCATAAATACGTTTGGAAGATTTCTGGAAAGTTGCATTTATCAAAATTGAAATGAAAAGTTTTTCAATAAAGTAATAATACTGTTTAAATGTGTTACACTCTAAACTCTATTTAAATAGAAAATTTTCTTTTTCATAAAAACATTTGTCAAGAATGATATGTTTGTTTGCTCATAAACATTCATCGCATCGGGATCTTATGACAAAAGTGTATTATTCTAGACTAGCTGAAGTACCCGTCCTCGACGGGTTAGTGAATGCAAATTTCCAAAAAAGCAAGATCTTTCGTCAGCATTGTATGAGTACACAGAATAGATGTAGTATGTTGCCAAAGTAAAGAAAGCGAAGTTATAATATTTATGTATTGTTAAAATATTACAGGTTAGAGAGTAACTAAGTAATATCATTTCATTCGCATTAGTCGTAATTATGTGATGCGCGAACGAATATTGACGCATATTGAAATAATTTTCGCAAAATCTAAAAATTCAATCAACATTTTTGAAAAAATGGAAGCCTAGAATTTAAGTTGAGTGACAACCTATCCTGTCAACCAAATTCGTTTCATTCCCTGCAATCTTTATTTCGTGATGCTGGAACAAATTTTCAGCATTTTAAAACGATTTTCGCAAAATCTCCAAATGTAATCAAAATATTTTAAAAATTCAACGCCTATAAATTAAGATTAGCAACTACCTATCATATCACTAAATTTCGTATCATTCGTATTAGTCGTTATTACGTGATGTTTGAAGAAATATAAACGCATTTTGAGAGAATATTCACAAAATCTCAAAATCTAATAAAAATGTTTAAAAAATTGGACTCCTATAGTTTATGTTGAGCAACCATCTATCGTGTGACCAAATTTCATATCATTCGCTTTAGTCGTTATTACGTAATGCGGGAACAAATATTCACTCAGTTTTAAACGATTTTCACAAAATCTCGAAATCTGATCGATTTTTTTTAATTAGATGCTTATAGTTTAAGTTGAGTGACCACCTATCATGACACCCAATTTCATATCATTCGCTTCAGTCGTTTTTGCGTGATGCTTGAGCACAAATTTACGCAGTTTGAAAGGATTTTCGCAAAATCTCAAAATCCAATCAGGATTTTTTAAAAATTGGACGCCTATGTTTTAAGTTGGGTGACCACCTATCATGACACCCAATTTCATATCATTCGCTTCAGTCGTTTTTACGTGATGCTTGAACACAAATTTACGCAGTTTGAAAGGATTTTCGCAAAATCTCAAAATCCAATCAGGATTTTTAAAAAATTGGACGCCTATGTTTTAAGTTGGGTGACCACCTATCATGACACCCAATTTCATATCATTCGCTTCAGTCGTTTTTACGTGATGCTTGAACACAAATTTACGCAGTTTGAAAGGATTTTCGCAAAATCTCAAAATCCAATCAGGATTTTTAAAAAATCGGACGCCTATGTTTTAAGTTGAGTGACCACCTATCATGACACCCAATTTCATAGCATTCGCTTCCGTCGTTTTTGCGTGATGCTTGAACACAAATTTACGCAGTTTGAAACGATTTTCGGAAAATCTGAAAATCTAATCAAGATTTTTTAAAAATTCGACGCCTATGTTTTAAGTTGAGTGACCACCTATCAAGACACCAAATTTCATATCATTCGCTTCAGTCGTTTTTACGTGATGCTTAAACAAAAAAAGCGTCACGGACAGAATGACAGAATGACAGAATGACAGAATGACGGACAGACAAACTTTTTTTTGAGGGTCGCATCGGATTCCCGGGTGCTTGAAACGGATAGAAATCGCAAAATTTTTGAATTCCAAGAAATGTACAGACAAAAGTCTAATTTTATTTATATAGATAGATATCTGCAGCATAATCCCCGAATTTCACCTTTCTTTTCGCTATACTGTAGACCCTCTATAACACGGTATATATACACGTTCCTTGTTGCACGAGTCAGTTAGATTATATGCATCAGAGTATGTATCAGAGATAAAACGTACATGAAATGGCAATCAATTTCACAAAAACTTATTTTTCTAATTTTTTTCATCAAATTTAAGTTGAGTAAAATAAATTATACGATATATGTTTTTATTAGGCAATATGACTTCTAATACGCATCACATCTATCTATATAAATAAAATTAGACTTTTGTCTGTACATTTCTTGGAATTCAAAAATTTTGCGATTTCTATCCGTTTCAAGCACCCGGGAATCCGATGCGACCCTCAAAAAAAAGTTTGTCTGTCTGTCATTCTGTCATTCTGTCATTCTGTCCTTTTGTCATTCTGTCATTCTGTCCGTGACGCTTTTTTTGTTTAAGCATCACGTAAAAACGACTGAAGCGAATGATATGAAATTGGGTGTCATGATAGGTGGTCACTCAACTTAAAACATAGGCGTCGAATTTTTAAAAAATCTTGATTAGATTTTCAGATTTTGCGAAAATCGTTTCAAACTGCGTAAATTTGTGTTCAAGCATCACGCAAAAACGACTGAAGCGAAAGATATGAAATTGGGTGACATGATAGGTGGTCACTCAACTTAAAACATAGGCGTCGAATTTTTAAAAATTTTCATTAGATTTTCAGATTTTGCGAAAATCGTTTCAAACTGCGTAAATTTGTGTTCGCACATCACGTAATAACTGCAAAGGTGAAAAAATGATATTTGGTGAAATGATAGGTGGTCACTCACCTTAAACTATAAGCATCTAATTTTAAAAAATCGATCCGATTTCGAGATTTTGCGAAAATCGTTTAAAACTGAGTGAATCTTTGTTCCCGCATTACGTAATAACGACTAAAGCGAATGATATGAAATTGGGTCACATGATAGATGGTTGCTCAATATAAACTATAGGTATCCAATTTTTTAAACATTTTCATTAGATTTTGAGATTTTGTGAAAATTCTCTCAAAATACGTTTATATTTCTTCAAACATCACGTAATAACAACTAATACGAATGATAAGAAATTTAGTGATAGGATAGGTAGTTGCTAATCTTAATTTATAGGCGTTGAATTTTTAAAATATTTTGATTACATTTGGAGATTTTGCGAAAATCGTTTTAAAATGCTGACATTTTGTTCCAGCGTCACAAAATAAAGACTGCAGGGAATGAAACGAAATTGGGTGACAGGATAGGTTGTCACTCAACTTAAATTCTAGGCTTCCAATTTTTCAAAGATGTTAATTAGATTTTGAGATTTTGTGAAAATTATTTCTATATTCGTAAATATTCGTTCGCGCATCACATAATTACGACTAAGGCGAATGAAATGATATTATAGTTACTCTCTAACCTGTAATATTTTAACAATACATAAAAATTATAACTTCGCTTTCTTTACTTTGGCAACATACTCCATCCATTCTGTGTACTCCTACAATGCTTACGAAAGTTCTTGCTTTTTGGAAATTTGCATTCACTAACCCGTCGAGGACGAGTACTTCAGCTAGTATTACAATAAATATGGATTCCCCGAAATTACAGAAGCACAGAGACATTTAGTTTTGCCAATAAAAATTACATTAACTAGTAAAGCTAAAATGTAATAAAATCGAAACACCTGTCTCATTCCTTTAATGTCTTATGCGAGCCTTTTTTAGCATGTTGTACGAACACCATCACACATTTTCCATCGCGTTATACGAATCTGTGATATAAGAACCCGTGTTATAGAGGATAATGCTGTATGAGTGGATCAACACTTAAAGGTTGTGAGACTAGCACAAATAAAAGCTCCATCAGTTAGTACTGATCGACATATTTCACGCAGATATTCACTCTTATGTAAACATCCGGTATTACTGACAAGGAAACCTCCCCAAAGCTCACTCACCAAATTGAACGAATTTAACACAATCACATGTACACACTAAAAGGAACCTACTGCGTTAAAAATGGCTGCTATCTCCTTATAGAATTTGAGAAATTAAAGGTTAAAAATTAGTTAAAATCGCGCCAATTGTAACCCTTTGTCTAGTATTTGGCGACAGAGCTAATTGGTCGAAAAATTAAAACGCTCACGGGAGTACGCACACGAAATATTGAAAAGATAAGGAGGCTGCAGTAAAATACTGGCGAGATGCAAAAGTGGCAAAATCCCGCAGTTTGCAGAGTGTTCAAAATTATTTTAAAGTTGTTACAAATAAAAGACAACTATATCTGTGGGAAAAGCAAGTTCAGAAGAATGGCGATAATAAATATAAACTAAATCAAATTAAAAAATATACGTTTCAACAGTTCCAAAACGCAAGAACATTACAGAAAAATGTACATGATTGTGATTTACAAACGTGGGCTTTAGTAAAAGGCATTGGAATTAGGACTGAAATTCCGCGCATCTAAAGGATGGCTGTACATATTTAAAATAGTATCAGATTGTGGGCAGGAAAGTTATAAAATTTGTTTTACAGAAAAACTCTCGGACGAAGGAAATCATTGAAAAATTCGCGCAGGCATTCGTAAATGATGTAAATGAAAGTTTATAAAAGTTTCGTCGTTAAAAGACCATCAAATTTTTAATTCTGATCAGTCCGGTTTTAATTTAGAAATTCATTCCAGACGAACTCTGGAACATAGAGGACCTAAGCAAGTTGAAAGTGAGATTCAGTCACACAATGCAATGACATATTTCTACACAATAATGCCGATTATAAGTAAAAGTGGTAGATTGTTATCGCCATTACTCATAGTACATCCCGAAAAAACTAGGAAATTCAGTATAAATGTCAAGAATAAAATATTTCAATCAAGTAACATTTATACCATGGCTTCTAAATTTGGTAAGATGGGTAAAAAGAATTCGCCGAATCGTTTTCTAAGTATATTTAAAAGAAACACCTGACGAAACACTTCTTCTCGATTCACGAGGAACGCATAAGAATTCAGAATTAATAGAAGCAATTACTCCTCCAGATAAAAATGCGCGTATAATTTATATGTCACCAAATACTACCCCTTTTACCCAACCTTTAGATAGATACAGTTTCCGTGCGACTGTTTTCTGACACTGTGTTAATGAAACAATTTCAAATGAATTTATTTAAGCGTGATAACATTTTTAAATTGCTAGCTGTGATATATAACCAAATAAGCTCGCTCCGTTATAGAAATATGTGGTAATATTCATGGTATGCTTGTTTCTACACTCACTTGCATCCAAGACATTTCGACAATCCAGTACAGCAAGGCCGTACCCAGGGGGGAGACCAGGGGGTCCGCCCCCCACCCGAAATTTAAAATTTTATAAACAAAACAATAATAATGAGGGCTTTTTGTGAAAAATTAAGCCTTTTTCACCTTTTGGTCCGCCCCATTTTTTTTCTGGGTACGGCCCTGCAGTACAGTTTGCTTTTCGCACAAAAGAGCCAGCAACTTCGTCACCTAACTGCAGTTCTACTGCAATAATATATATCTTTCAAGGCCGAATCAAATGGGGGGGGGGATTATAGGGTGAACCTCCTATCCCTAAAACGAAAACAAAATTACTGTACAATTTTTTAAATTATTTTTTAATAACATTGTTTATCTCAACTCTTATTTCGCTAAAAGGCTAAGTTTCTTCTAAAAAGCTACTTTTAACCTCTTATGCATGCATAGAATTTATGTTTAAAAAATGTTTTTATCCAACTCCCTCCACCCTCCCTCCCCAAAACGGAACTAGTTACGAGCTTGGATTTTTCCCACCGTATGTTCTGCGGGATATCCAGTGAATGATTGTTGTAGATGAATCCTGACAGTGCTTATTTAAAATGCTCATTAAATAACCATCTTTTTGTAAAAATATTTATAAAAGAAAATAGAAAGCTCCAAGTGGCGATAAAGGCTCTAGTCTGTCATCTCATACTCATTTTTTATTAATTAATTTTAGCGTTAATTTGAGGAGATAGCAGCTAGATAGCTTTTTCTCTTTTCAGTTCCCTGTGTTCTTTACGTCGAAGGGCTTGGACTGAAGAAGTTCAAAACAATTTTTGAACGAAACGCGTATCCTCTTTCCTTTTACCTCTTATGTGTGTTTTTTACAAAGTTTTTTAATTACTTTATCGTTTAACACCAGTATTTTGAGTGTTTTTTCAGTCGATAGCAGCTAATGTTTACACATTAGGTTTCTTTTAGTGTGTACTTATGACTGCATTAAATTCGACACATTTGGTGAGTGAGCTTCGGGGAGGTTTCCTTGTGAGTGCTCATGCATGATTCTTATTTAAATTTCTTTGCAAAGTGTAACTGAAAACTCACATTAATGGTGATTTTTGCTTATTCTTCAGTTTTTATTTTGTGTTCATGATGCAGTTATTTATTTCTTGAGAGATACTGGAATCATAATCTCTAATCAAATGTTTTCACAAACGTTAAATCGTTTCCTTTTTGTGCGGATGGTGTGGTATTAAACTGATAACTGAATTGAAGATTAGAAAGTTTTCATGGATTTTATCACTCCTATGCATAAATTAAAATTACCGTATGAAAAACGAAGATAACATAATCTATTTGCAATGCAAATATCAATACAATTAAAATTACTTAAACAAAATCAAACGACATATCTGATATGAGTTCGTTCAAGTTTCTGTTGCATAGTTTATACAATAAAAATTTTCATTTCGCTATTTTTATAATAAGACGAAGATTAATTATGACTGTAGAAAGGGTAATATCTGGTCTCTTTATTAATTAAAGCATTCAAGCTTAACTAATTAGCGGTGAAGATAAAAATATTGATTCTTTTGAATAGGGAAATATATGAATCAATAGTTGATGACAGAGATTAAAATTCAATAACAGACTGTATATTTTTACCAAAACTAAGCATATTTAGTTGCTAAATATGCATTTTTAAAATCATCAAATATTTATACTTTTAATATTAATTTCAGTTTAAGAGCCAAAGTTACCGCATCAAATGATAGACAGTAGAACCTGCTGTAGGGACTACCTTATTAAAGAAACAACCGGTCTATAGTGACCATACATTTACACATTTCACTTTACTACCATCACACTTTACCACCTTTGTAAGTTAATACCATCTTTATAAGGTGACCTGTTTCGTTTTTCCCGAGGATAGTCACATTAGACAGGTTCCACTGTATTAAGGTTTCAGAAAATGTTTTAATTTCGATTAGCAGTTTTAAAACAATAAATTTATCGATTGTTCTCAACATAAGTATTAAAATGTTGATTTAGAAACATTCTTTAGATTGTATTTCGAAATAATATAACAATAAATATTTAATTTAAATCAAAATTGATAAATTCAATGCTTTGGAATTTATTAATAATTAACTATCTAATCTGATAGGACTGTATGGGCTTAGCGGAATAAATGTAAGTTCGATTGTATAAAAACAGACTAAAGGTATTTTAAAGATAAATATCTCTTTTACAAGTGAAAACTCTTTCTTCTTCAATATTTTATGCAATTTAAAAACAGTAAATGAAAAGTGACAAGACTGAAATTAAATAAGGTGTAATAAAAGGTATTTTAAGATAAGCTTTTAAGCGTCATTTTCACAGTGTCTGACTTAACTGAAAATTTTAAAAGAATTTGACACTTGATAGGTCTCTGTTGTTATTGTTTAAATGTCTTTTTCTTTAAAGTGCAGTGCATTTAGTGCTTCAAAAATAAACACTATTTTCAAAAGAGATTAAATATTAAGTAACAAGTTTAACTTTTATAAATATGCTGATGCCATTTTCCAGTAAAAAAAAAAAAAAAAAAAAAAAAAAAAAAAAAAAAAAAAAGAAAGAAAGAAAGAAAGAAAGACGATCCCTTTTCAGCATTCCGTTTTACTTCTCTATCGAATACACTGCCAGTAAAAATTGTAACTTTATAAAGGAAACATTCAACAACCTTTAAAATTTCACGATGCTTGAAGTAAGATACGAAAAACAGAGAATTTTGAAGTATGTATTAAGATACTGTGAAATAGAGAATAAAACATGACTTTTCGGGGAGTGATAAGGGCACTTCTTTAGATTTTTAAAAATAAGATCATTGTCTCATGTCATAGTAATAATGAAAATAAAAACATACTTGAAAATTATAGACTATATATAATCTAAGATCAGATTCATTATTCACGAACAATATTACTTTTAAAATACAGATTTTATTTAATTACAGTGAAAACTTGAATAATACTTATGTGGCACTTTCCTCCAATAGTACGTTTTTTTGCTGTTTTTAACTAACTAAATTTGTTTGAAATCAGAATGTTTTACATAATTCTGTACCTCAGAACCAGACTAACGTAAGTCACACTAGACTAACTTTTCAGGAGGCCACCAAAACTGTAAGAAATGAACTCTAGGTCTGGTTGCAGAGCTAATAATTGAATCAGTCAGCAAAAAATTATTAACATTATTGAATTTGTATATACTTAATCCATTCTATTTCGTTTAGAATCAACGCTTTAACCTGAAAATTGTAATATATGGACTTACGTTCGTCTATTTCTGGGGTACGGAGTTTACCTTTTACGATGGAGAAAATTTTTTTCAAGCTAGAAAGCTAAATGGAACTGCAATTTAGTCAGAATTTCTGCAAGCATTATCATAACTGAATTTTGTGGTCCATGGTAAATAGATAATATATATATAATATGATGCAAGATGAGATTTCTTTTCCATTTCCTAACTTAAATCTCAATTTCTTTGCTTTCAAAACAAATTAACAAAGTTTTAACAAACATATCCTATCAAACTATCTATTATTTATCAATTAACAATCGATTGCCATCGAATAAGGTTAAGAAAAATTTAAAGCATAGAAATAGACATAAATTTCAAATAAGTACAGTTCCAACTATTTTTTTAAAAATCCCTTTTTGGAATACATAAGGTTCAAGTTACAGATTAAAAAATCCGACTTGTAATATGCGATTCAACTTAACATAAAGAAAATTCTATTCGCACACATATAATAAGTTTCTTTCTAATTTACCATCTGCAAAATCGTTGATACTGTACATTAACTTATCCAGTTTTCTTAGAAAAGAAGGAGATAACAAGGATGGTTGCAAAACAAATTAAACTTATAAAAACATCTTTATTGTGAACATATAAACTTTACCATTATCATACCACTTTCATATTAGTGTCCCGCTCTACGTTAGTGATTGCAATAAATATATCACACACGCACACGCATACACACAAAAAATGTAAAAATATCATATTAGTTAATAAGTTTTTTTTTGCATTTTTCTAAGAAAGAAGAGCTAGCTTTTCTAGTGGATAATGTAAGTTTTGCATAACACCCTTCATAATGATCACAAAATATAACTATGGTTATATATAAGCTTAGACTTAAAAAAAATACACGTTTAGGTAGTCTCTTTTGTTGAAAATATCGCGTTGATAATTAGCGTAGGATTTTTTATCGTTGCTTATCTTTTTCTGTTTTACTGCAACCTCTATAATATATCTGCTCAAAATTGCTAATCATGACCAACCAGCCACTTTATTCTTTCGCAAAACTCTGTCTCAAATAATAGGTTTATTTTTTACCATAAATCCTTGTTCTTTTACTTGAAACAATTAATTCCCGCTCTGTTTTTGTATGCGGGCGATATTTCGACTAAATATTACGATTCAAGATTATTCAATTACTTTTACGAATGGACTTTCTGTCCATTTTTTGGATTCAAGAAACTAAATCGTTTTATTTGTCAGAAAATCGCCAAGCATGACAACCATGATACCTTTTTTTGGTTTTTGTTGAGATCTAGAACAAACAGAATTTCGAAATTAAAATCAGTTGACTGACATCTCTGAATTTTTCCCGATTTTTTTAAATACCTATCACGTGTTTGCATGCGTTCTGGTTTCTGAGTAAATAGCGCTAAAGCATGTTTTGAGGAAACCCTATAACACATATGGGCAACCTCTGGCCCTCCACGGCTTTTCATACTGCTCGCGGAACATATCAAAACCAGGTATGAACCCATATAAATCATTCAAAATCCCATATAAATCCCAATTATATGGCCCCTGACTTCGCTAACACCCTGAAGTTTGGTACGCGACTTCACTAACATCCTAAATTTTGAAAGATTGCCCATACCTGCTCTTTAACTTACGGTAATGTTTAAAAAATATATTCTTTATATAGTACCAATATAGAGGAACGCAATTATACATTTAAAAAGAACATCCTGGAAACGCACTATATCAAAATAAATTGATAAAATCAGTCTGTTTTGGGAAAATCTCTGGAAATTTTGTTACCAGCCAGCATACAGATGGGGTTATTGCATGGTGAAAAACAAAAACTGCAGGATGTATCGTGAAAAATTAGACTGGATGCACTTTTAGCATGCACAGGAACTTGATAAGAAAATATTATTGCAGCGTTTAGTAAAAATTATCATGCCTTTAAAACGCAGTACCGTTGGCTAATATTTAATTCCTCCCATAAAATTATTAAATCGTTCTCTAGAGTAAGAAGGATAGACTGAACTTCAAAATAAGGGTACGTTTGGATTTTCCACTGTAATTATCGTCATGCTTTTCCTTTTCTAAAATATAGTAATATAACACAAATGTAAAACTAAAGATATCGATAACATATCTTTAATAAAAAAACCAAGAGTTGGAATTTTTTGAGAAGAAAGTTAATAAAATTAGCTTGTCTTTCAAGACTTAGTGAAAGACGTTTTCGGTGTTGTATACAATTTGTTGCTCTTAGAAAATTCAAAAAGTTTCATATCAATACAGTTTGTCAGAAATTTGTTTTAGTATTGAAGTTTCCGACAGTTGAATGTAAAAGATTTAACTTATTTCCAATAAACAGTTTCACTTATTTTACTGCTGAAATGCTTCAGTTGACATTGCTAAAATTATCTTGTTGCGATGAAGTAAGCGTATACTGAAAGTTATATGGAAAATAGAATTTTAATAAAAAAATGCTTTGCCTTTTTACTATTTTTGAAAAAAATTATTTCGGATTTTCATTTGTGATTATAAGACAACTACAGACAATGCAAGTGAGTGAAACTAGTGGACAACAGTAATTTAAAACTAAGAAAAATGTTAAAATAAAAACATCAGCTCACAACATTCATTTACTACATTCATGTTTCTTTTATTTGCCTTTCTTTTTCCTTTGGGAGTTTTGATTAGGTATAGTATTTAATTAAAGACATCTTGAAGTTATTGCCCTACTATAACTACAATTTTCGGTACTTGATGGCACGCCGTACTTCCACAAAATGAGCACTAAAATCATTAGCACATCCATACAATTTTCGTGATCAAGGCGTGGACTTTATCACATCGGTGCTCAGATTGAAGATTCATTAATGTAAGATATTTTTTTATATTTTAAACGTGTATTTTTCACAAAAATTTTGTCACCAAATTATTGATAAAACCATTAATTATAATATATTATCAACTACATGAAACACAATTGCAATTGTTGAATGTTTTACCACCCTCTCCCAGAAAAAAAAGAAAGAAGAAACTAGATAAATTATTTTTCTTGTTTGAAGCAAAACAATGTAACATGAAATAAAAACAAAAGGCAATTAACTTGCTTTTATAGCCATTCTGATTACTACTAAGAAGTAATTACGCAACTTTCTTTTATCAAGATTATATATGATATTTAAAGAGCGTGCAACAAAACACTTTCCGTAACTAGAAAAAAGTATGCTGCCGTTTATTTCAGTAATAATGCAAAAGTATAATTAAAAAGAACTTTTAGGGAGGAAAAATTTCTTCGCTTATACATTAATTTTACGGAATTTCTTTTTGATCATTAAAAATCTTTTGCTTGAAAATGCTAACTGAAAAGATTATATTTTTATTATGAAAGATAATCACTTTCAAAAGCTGAAAGAAACGAAAAAAAATGATTTTGACGTATAATATTTCCAAGTTACGTATGAAGCTAAATGAAAGAAATAAGCGTGAAACAATTGGGAAAGAAAATGACATTCTGACAGCTTTTTTACAACAGAAACTCCTTTTTCTATATCTCAATTAATATGAATTTATAAATATTTTCAATATATATTAAGGGTTAGCAGTCAATCTTTCAAGATCACTATAAAACATCTATGCTGCGAAATTGAGGTTTAAATATGCAATATTAGCTAGCAATGGACATGAAGATGTGCGATATGTAATATGTACATACAATGTTCTAATATTATTGTTTTGGGTTGGCTCATAAATCCTGATGTCTTTTTAAAGTGAACATTTTGAGAGAAAAATAAAATGGCTTAGCAATCTGTTTTTTGTTATTCCATAGAGAATTATATGTTCTTCAATAAATCATTTTTCTTTTTTGTACTGATACTTTTTTTTTAATCAAGTCATTAAAATAGAGTCAAGTCAGCAAAAAAGAGCATTTTTGATACCTGCTTTTTGCTTTAATCGAGGTACCAAAGCCACAGGAACTGCTCGAGTGACTTGTTAATTGTATGGCGAACAACCATATGTTTGGCGATTTATTATACGTACAGTCTGAGCACCAATGTCTATCACATTGGTACTCAGATTGAAGATGTACTGGTGTGACCATATTTGTGAATGTTTTGAACTTGTCACAAACATTTTGTCACCAAATTAAAGCTAAAAATCACTAATTATAACACACTATCAATTCCACGAAACACAATTGCAGTTGCTGAGTTTTAACAAAGAAAAAGTACATAGATAAATTACTTTCCTAGTCTGAAGCAAACTAATTTAATTTGAATCAAAAACAAAAGCCAATTAACTTACTTTTATTGCTATTCTAATTACTACTAAGAAATAATCAAGCAACTTTATTTTATCAATATTATACATGATATTTAAAGAGCGTGCAGCAAAACATTTTTTGTAACTAGAAAAAGGTGCCATTTATTTCATTAACCCATTCGTGCCTGGATATTTTTGCGACTTTCTTCGATGTTTGCTAACACCAGCAGCAATTGATAAATTTCTGATGTCAACTTTTTGAACAAGGGATGATTTCATTTAAAATCATTATATGTAAAAATTGAAATGTCAACATTCTACTTGGCCATATTAAACTATTTTGTGAAATTGAGGTTCAATACTCGCGATTAAAGGCTAGGAAAAATAAATAACGTTTTCGAATGATAGCGAAAATGCCGTCCCAATAAAGGGACGCTAGGCATAAATGGGTTAATAATCCAAAAGTACAATTAAAAATAACTTTTAGGGAGGAAAATTTTCCACGCTGATACATTAATTTTTGTGAATTTCTTTTTGATAATTAAAAATATTTAGTTTGAACACGTGAACTAAAGGCACTATATTTTTATTATGAAAGATAAGCACTTTCACGAGTTGAAAAAAACGAGAAAAAAAAATGATTTTGATGTTTAATACTTCGAAGTTTTCGAATTATGTATAAAGATAAACAAAAGAAATAAATGTGAAATAATCGGAAAGGAAGCTGTTATTCTCATAGCTTTTTTATAACAGAAGCTCCTCTTCTATGTAGCTGTCTTTCTTTTAATATGGATTTATGAAATATTTTTCAATACATATTTCATAACATGTGTATTGATGTGTATTCATGTGTATTCATAACATGTGTATTGATGTCTCATAACATGTGTAAGTGATGATATATAGTGATCTTGACATACATACATGTCAAGATCACTATATATCATCTATGCTGCAAAATTGAGGTTTAAATATGCAACATTAGTTATCATGTGACTTAAAGATGTTTAATTGACACATAATATACGATACTTTCTAATATTATTGCAATAGGTTGGCTTATAAGCCCTGATGTTTTTTTTAAATAAATATTTTAAGTGAAAAATGGAATGTTTTAACAATACATTTTTTGTTATTCGATAGAAAATTATAGGTTTTTCAAAATCGCATGTTTAGTTATATGCTGATACATTTTTTTTTTTCTGGTCATTAAAAGAGAGTGTCGGCCAGTAAGAAAGAGCGTTTTCGAATCGGCTTTTTGAGTTTAATTGAGTTGTCAAAGCCACAGAAGCTGTTCGAGAGATTTGTTAAATGTATGGAGCAGAAGCGATGCCTATTAGGATGGCTCAAAATTGGTTTCAATTTGGATCTTTTTGTATGTTTGACAATTCAAGTTTTATTGACTTCCAAAGAACAAAAAGCACAAGAAATCTAAAAACGCTATTTTGTAGGTCATATAATTCTCTATCTAGTAGTATGAAACATATTGCCGAAAAAGTTTACTTTTCACTCAAAATATTCCTTAAAAGTAACCAGGACACATGGCCCAACTTAATGTAGTATTTGTTATATTCAGTGGTTGTCCAAATCAATCAATAAATGTTTAATTATATTACAATACTGAAGAAGTAGACATGAAATTACTTGTAAAAAACTTTATATTCACAGTAATTAATTGATTAAAACTATCAATGGTTATTAAAGTTTTTATTGATTTAAATACAATGAAATGTATAGGAAATGCTTAATAAGTTGAACTGAAATTCCTTGTAAAGAAGTTTTTAGATGTCACTGAAATTCATTGTTTAAAGCTATTAATAAATATTGATAGTTTAAACATTGTAAATCGCGTTAAACGACGACGTGTGATAGAAACATATTAGACAAAACTACATAATACAATGCATATTCTACAGAAAAAGAACAACAACAAAAAAAAAACAATCTATAATTCGGACTGTCAGAAAATCAGACTGATTTGGTTACATGAGTTGGATTCCAGAGAATCCTTAAAGGACATCGTGTGTGTTCAAACTGTGGGTCCTCGCTGCGGTCGATAGCTGTTTACAAGTGGTGCTAATATTTGGAATCCCACTTTCTTTCTGATGAGTCTCAAAATGGAGGTGAACAGATCCTGCTCTTTGTAATTGAGATCAGAAACTTAAGTCTGTCTTTTACAAGTCAAGCGATAACAAACACTTTGCGTATCTAGAAAATATTGAAAATTGGAAAGACTACGAGGTCATTTGAAAGCAGAAATTTCTGTTTTTCAGCGTTTGCTAAGCATCGTGTTATTCGGAATCCCACTTTCTTTCTGATGAGAGTCTCAAAATGGAGGTGAACAGATCTTGCTCTTTGTAATTGAGATTAGAAACTTAAGTATGTTTTTTACAACAGTCAAGAGATAACGAACACTTTGCGTATCTAGAAAATATTGAAAATTGAAAGACTACGAAATCATTTGGAAGCAGGAATTTCTGTTTTTCAGCGTTTGCTAAATAGATGTACGACCTGGCAGCAGCAGGACCAGAAGCATTATAATGTGGGTAGTCCTTTGACATATGCCTTAGCCAGATATAAGCCAATATTTAATGTAGATGTATGAGGATCTACAACCTGGTATTGATTCACAGATAGAAACTATCTCTTGCTTATTTTGTAATAGTAGAGTTGATTTACATAAATATTGTAGTATCAAAGATAACGCAAGATTATGATCCACATGCACTACTCAGAATTGAGGACAAAATTGCTTTCTTATCAATAAAATATTTTTCAAATTTTAAATTTACATTTTTGTGATATTAATTTTCGTTAACCTTTCTGTCTTTTGCGTCTTAGACTAGATCTTAAAATTACTCTAAGTTTCTATCGTTGAAGAATTATTGCTTTAATTTTAATTACTTAATAAAACAAAAATATCATATCAGTATTAATATTAGAATATTAGTCACATTTGATAATGTATTCCAACAAGAAAAATTGAAAGGTATCTAATAGGTCATAGTGGGGTAAAATAGGTAAGAGAGATAGTATTTCTTTCTGATAAAAAAGTATAAGTAAATTACTTATGAATTATATCTATTTTTGTAGTTTTATTTTCAGACATTAGTTGGCAATATTTACAGTCATAAAAAGTTTATGAATTGCATTGTGAAACTTAGTATTAGCTTTCATCTGCTTATTGAATCCATGTTCTTTTGTTGTGTCTCAAATGCTTTCAAAGAACTAATCAATTTTTGAAAATTTGAGAGGTTTTGTAATTATTTCCAATTTAGAAAAAGTCTAAACAGCTTATCAGAAAAGATAATACTTTTTTTTCTATTTATATTTTAGTTGAAGTAAAATGTATATACAGTTAAGTTTAGTCAATACAGTGTTTCTAAATGTTCCTAATAATCTCTTTAATGATCATAAATTTTGCATACTGATGTTTAGAAACATAGTATAAAAAAGAAAAATCATATGAAAGAAACTATTTATATTTTTATCAAAAAGAAATACTACTCATTTTACTCTAACTTACACCTGCAAAAATAAAATCTGGGAATACATTGTTAATCTGGAACTTAAGTCTAATAGCCCGGACTATAATATTTTGAAATTTAAATAATTTGTAAGAAATGATAGGAAATAGATAAAATTTGATGAAATGTGGCCTAATTAATTTGAAATGTACTATCCATTTTACCTTACCTTTATGGAAAACAACAGCTGTTTATAAGATTTAATATTTTTGCATTTAAAAATAACATAGTTATGTAAAACCTCATCAGGTGTGAAGGGAACAAACGAATTGCATAAAATAAACCACAAATTTGCAAGTTTAACATTATTAATCATAGGAAACAGCTAATCAACAAAACACGCCTGTTTTACTACCCATTTTACACAACTTTACCTTACCAATTAATCTTAACCTATGAATAAATTAACTTTGACCTTTCCCGGAGAAATTCAAGTTTTGAAATGTCTAGCAAAACGCTGCACTTTTAGTAATATTATATCAGAACTAGCTTCAGTTACAATAAAAATTAGGAGTAAATATTTCATCTGTATGCGTCGAAATGTTTTAATCTATAACAGAAATGCAGTCACGAAAACCGAGATACCAACACTCAGATTGTATAAACTGACATTGATTCAAGTTCACTGCTATGTAAAGCATTATTCCTTCAGTGAACACGTTATGTTTGCTGACTGACTATCATTTTCGTTGAGGGAATTTACAGCACCAGTAATAGAATTTAAATGTACTTTTAAGGCATATTAGACTTAAATCCCATAGAAACTGTTTCATAAAATTTAGAATCAATTGCTAAATGCTTATTAAATGTATGAAAATTATTCTATCAATGTTTTTTTTCACTAATGCTGCTACAGTATGCATTCTGTATTAATCTGGGATGCGCCCTGTTTTGGCTTTAATTAAATGCGAGTTATGCGTCGAGAGAAATAATTAAATATAATGTTGTTTAATGAGCAAATTAGCAAATGAGAATAGAATAGCTGTTTCTTGGTGAGCGTTCTTCCTGATTTATATTCAGTTGTTTACTAAGCCTCAAGTAGCGTAACTATTATGATTATTATCATTATAACCCTTTTTAATTTAAAGTTAAATACTTTATGTCGTTAATTACGATAATTAATCGTGTACATGATAATTTTTTCCAGGACTGGGCACTCGAGTCATGACCCTAGAGAGGCTAGCAGAGTTTAGCGGTAAGGAACTTTCTGAATTTTTCAAGTCTGACAAACCAGACATAATTCTATATCGAATGTTTTTATTGCATAACTGAGCGTTTAATAAAACGCAAGATATATAAAAGACTTTTTTACCATTATTTACCACTATTACCTATTCACTCTGATTTTCTTACATATTTTTCACAACTTATTTCTTTGGAACTACTATTGACATTTTCCAAAGGAGACATTACCACTAGGAAATAATCCTGCTGTAAAAAGGGATAATTCCAAAGAATTTTGTAAAACTCTGAGCAGGGTATTTACTGAAATTCTATTTTACGCGCGCTGTCTTTTGTGGTACTGTCTATTTCCAATTTCAATATTTTGCGTTAATTTATTTATCCGCTTTTAAGAAAAAGACAGCATTTTTGCAATGTTCAATATTCTTTCCCATACAGCGGGTAAAAAAAAAAAATCCACAACTAAGCCTTCTTTGACTGCTATTTTGATAAAATCAAAGCAGAACCTGGCGTATGTGTAAACACTTTGAAGGTTTCCGTAAGCAAAACCGGATAGTAGTTTTATGTGTGTTTTTTAACAAGATATTTATTTTTATTCAACATTATTGTTTTTAATAAATTTTGTTTTTTGTTTATTGTTAATAAGCTTTTTTTAAGGCCTAGTTCTGATTTCACCGCTTAGTGAAGCAAGCTATCTTTCTGGTGGTACGCAATTTGTGCGTACAATCAGTTGTTGTTGTTGTTGTGTATGATTATGGCAACGCTACACTAGGGAGATCTGCCAAGGGGGGGAGTGTAATGGTGGGAGGACTTTCTACGAGGTTCTAACGCGTATTCACGTTACATCTGGAGAAAACCTACCAAAAATCCAGACAGCCGTTAGAATATTCTAACGCTTTCCAACGTAATCTCAATTTCCAACATAATCTCAATTCTAATCAGAATTGAGATTACCCAACCTAAACAACAACAGAATTACCCAACCTAAATTTCTAATAACTAAAATCTAAAATAACTTATAAAAAAGATTTACTTTTATCTTATTTTAAAATTATACATTATTGCCTGGGCCAAGCCTCCCATACCATGGGTCAGAACTCCCTTATAAAGGGAGCCTTGACCCACTTTCCAACGTTTAAAACAATATTAAATTCAGAAAAGAAGAAATGCACAATTTATATTATCATAAATATATTCTTAATGCCAATAAAAGTTCCTTTAAATTGCACTATAATAGGATTATTTTGCTGCCAAAATAAAATTTACAAAAATGTTTTTCTGAAAATGTGGTCAAGGCTCCCCAGGTTCCCCTACATTTATACATAGAATAATCTTTGTGACGCAAATGATGAAGAATAATTAAAAGATAAAAATGTTAAATTTTGTATGGCATTTTTTTTTTTCATTCTGGAACATAGTTTGATTTGCATAAATTTAATTTCGATGCTTACTGCTGCAAAACAAAAACTAGACATTTAATATAGAAAATAATAGTGATAAAGGTTTTCTAGATGCTTTCTCCGGAATGCCATTAATCAAATATGATAATTAGACGAGCTTAGACGGTGATTTTAATCTCAAAGACTTTGAAGATCATACAACCATAAAATTATTAAAAGCCTGTCTTTTCTGTGCTCTTCCTTTTTATTCGTTAGTAACGAGTTCCATGCATTTTAATATTTTGCGATTAAATCGTTTATCTCAAATTTAATTATTTTATGTTAAAAAAATCAAATTAATGAGAGGAGTTGTTCCGATTCAACATCAAAATTACCTAATAGTATAAAGAAGTTTAGGCATTCGCACAAACATATATATATATTTTCTGTGTTTCGCATATTTGTTATAACCTAAATATTTATTTGGCATTCTTTCAGTATCTACAAGGGGCATTCAAAAAGAAAGTTACACCTGAACAATGTAGGTCAAAAACACTTTTTTGAGGAGTGCACTACAATACAATATGACACACATACAGCACACAATTTCTATACATAATCTCCCAGTCGCTGCAGACATTTGTTGGAACGTTCCACCAATCGTTAGATGCCTTGATGATAGAATATCGCTCCTTGGGCCCGGAGCCAGCTTAGAACACCTGTCTGAACCTGGCCATCGTTGGAAAATTGTCTTCCACCAATATGCCCTTTGAGTTTTCCGAACACGTGAAAGTTGCAGGGCGCCAGCTCGGGACTGTACGGTGGATTCTGCCAGACCTCCCATTCAAAACTCAAACAAGCTCGCTCTTCAAGCACGCACAACACCAAATCCTGTGTCGTGAGTGCCTTTTGAGGTCTTGCATTGCCATGCGAGAGGGCAATGCCTTTGTTTGAAACGTTTTGCCCTAAAAAATCGTACTGTCCCACGTACTTCAACGTTGGAGTAAGCTTCCAGTTTACGCGCCATTTCCTTCTCGTACTACGCAACAACGGTTGTCACTATCCGAATGAAATTCCACGGCTACCGTTGGAAGCCGTGGAACTGAACTATCATCTGCGCAAGCTTCGCTCTTGTTTCGCTATGTGGCCATCCGTAGAGGAACAAGTGTAACTTACTTTTTGAATGTCCCTTGTATATATTGTTTCGTCTCTTTTACTTGTAAAAATCACGAATAAAAAAAGTAAACTTTGTTCAAAAGCTATAAATAACAAACTAAAAAACGTACATCAAAATATTAGCTGGTACTCTTCAAATATTAGCGTTGCGGACATTAAGTTTTACACGACAAATGCGTATGTTTGCCCTTGCGCATGCCAATGTAACTTCTTTTTTTGCTGCTGGATAGTTATGAGTTAGATTCGAAATCTAGTGCAATGTTTTATACACAAAACAGTTAAAAGCCTTGAACATTCTTTCAAAATAAATAGGTAGTTTTGAATGATAAGAACTTTAGTTATGGATAATAGTGACAAGGATGACATTGAATTGCATTTCATGATATGAAACACATTTATCTTTGTGCATGGCAATGGCACACCATCAAAGCCTTATCACAAGAAATCGATTGCAGATGAAGAACATGTAATATCTGGCGCATGGCATGTTAGTTCACCGGAAAACTCTATTTTTCGCAGTTGAACCGAAATCTGGGTTCAATCGATACTTGGCTTTTATAATACATTTTCGGGTGAACCATTAATACTGTTCAACGTATATGACATTGCTCGTCCCTCTCTGATTTAACCGGTTATTTGGTGAAATGTCGAGCTTAAGGTTTAACCCATAAGTTTCCAAAAATTTGCCCATACCTGATCTAGAGGGTAGAAAATTTTGTCTTTTCTTTGTCTTCTGAAAGATCTGAAAAAATTTTCTGTGAAAAAGTCGCAGTGGAGTAGGCTTTCCGAATATGTGTTAATTCTGGGAATTTTTTTTTTTTTCAAAACTGCTCTTTATTTTAGAGAATACATTTCCCCCACGTTTTTACAGTATCCCAAGGACATCAGACTTACTAGAAATGTTAAACACATACATTTACAAAATACACGAACGAAAGCTAAAGTAACATCTTGCTATTGGTATTAACTTGGATACTTGTAAATGTTCATTTATGTTATTTGTGTATCTATCTTTAAAATGTTAATTATTCAACTGTTTTATCAGCATAAATTTCACTACAGAACTTATTAGAATGTATAAATGTATGTCCGTTTGCATTACAATTCATATTTATTGTGCATTTGAAAGTAAATGTGTTTGTTTTTAGCTGACAAATATCTTTCTTATACAATATCACATACTTTTGATGTTTGTTATTTAGATAAATCCTCTCAGAGAAAATAAATCTACCGTTTTACTTTGTTTTACTCATTGAATTAAAAAAATTATTACATAATTTATTACTAATTATAAATTATTTTATAAAGTTCTTGCTCTTACACTTAAACTATGTAAATTTTAACATTCAGTTTTGTCGTTTTTCTTTTATATGAGAGCGATTAGTCTTTTCCTCGTTAACCTTATTTTCTCTCAGATAGAAAAAGTTAATTACCTGATTCTCTTGTTAGATCAAAATGTTAAGGATTTTACTAGAAAATTCCTTGAAATTCCTTGATCTTTTTCTTTGACATCTTTGCTAATGCACTTATTTTTTAGCGTAACCTTTGCTATGTGAAACTATAATAATAATATTGTAAACAGGAATTCAAATCAATTAATGCAAGGTTTCCAAATACAAACAGATAAAAATTAATTTAAAAATAATAGAAAATGTAATCAAAAGTATTAAAAATTACTAAAATATAAGAATTCAGGGAAAAAAAAATGTTGATTATCACTTACTTTAGGTTTGTACTTACTATTATGCTTTGATACTAGTTTGTACTTTATACTATTTATTACTAGTTATGATACTGTGCCTTTGAGAGGCTGGGTGGTGTAATTTTTGTACTCGAATATATAATAATCGAATTCAAAATTAATTAGAGCAATAAATATATATTTTTTAATTTTTAAGACTTATGGAAAAGAAAATAGGGGAATGTCAGAAAAAATTAATACTAAATGTAGTGCGTCAAATTGTGTTTTATCCTACTAAACAAACAAACATGTGTCAGATTAAAAATTAAAGGACACAAGAAATTATGAATTTAGCATTTGGAATTTTTATATAATAAATTGATTCATCTTACTTGAAAAAAAATTCAGGTCAGAAATCATAACTAAAATGTTGTCTATAGTCTTCAGCATTTCTACAGACTTGTGATCATCTTCTACAGAAAAGAATATCCAACCTACCAGAGATTTTGATCTATAGACTTAGCCGTTTATCATGTTGTCTGCATACGATGCCTTGAATCTATGAATATTAAACTTTGTTCTGCGTTTTGGCAGTTTTTAAGAGCTCTGAGAACTTTCTGCTATTTTTCTTGCTAGTTGATAAAATGCCCAGTTTTAAGTGCAATTTTATCTAGTTTTAAATGCAATAAAATATTTTTCTCGTAATTCCAAAATGGCGGAGTTGTGATTTAGAGATGAGTTCAGTCCGGAATATCTTTGATCCTCTCTATCTCAGTCCAAATTCCAACACATTATTCATAAATGAGATCCAATACCCTTTTTTGTTTTTATGTTATTTTCTTCTACATGTACAGTTTTCTGGTTCTTCTGTATCCTAAACGTATTGATTTTGGTTCATAATCTACATTATATTTCACTTAATTTGAAATGCAGCGGTAAAACCCGTCAAAACTGAAATATAAAAAATTTGAATCAGTATGTTTCGAAGAATACTAGAAGATTCAACGCCTAAAATCTTTTAAATGTATTGATCACTGCTTTTTTTTCTGTCTCATTTTTCTACTCACGAGCTTTTCTTGTTTAAAGCAATAAATTTCCCGTACCCCATGGATCCCTTTCTCTACTTTATCAAATGTGTGACATTTCTTTCCGCCACATAATTAATTCAACTGAAAGAAACGTCGGAAGAATTTAATGACTGCTATAATGCAATAAGAGTTAAACTTTAAGGAAAATAAATTTTTAGAAAAATTCTACATTCCTGAACCATCACGTAGGATAAACATTTAACATTATTTCAGTAATGTCTGGATTTTTTATTGTCAAAATTGATGCTACTATTCAGGATTTTTTACAAAAATCATCAATAAGTTAGCCAGTTTCTGTAACAATATTATAATCACCATTAAAGTATGTATCATCAACTGATTGACAAAAAATGACAGTAGGCCAATCTCTTTACACAAAGGAAGATGCCCTGACTGATTGACTAACATATGAACATCCAGCTAATCTTTTCTATTCTAATAGAAGACAGGCTGACCAGTGGCGAGCGCATAGTGCTCTCAACTTGGAGACGAAAAGGGCCTAGTTCAAACCCAAGTCGCGTCCGTCAACCTAGGTGTTCGGAGTTCTCCGTAGTTTTCTCCGACATTCGCGTACCCGCTTAAACCCAAAGAGTGAAAAAAAGATACATTGGAGAGCCATCCGTTTCCATGGAAACCTACCGGTATTTCCGCAAAAGTGCTCTTTGAGTAGTCTTTTTCTGAGAATTCCCTCCTCACTACATCTTTTTTCTGAGAACTCCCCTCCTCGCTTCCTCTTTTTTCCGAGAATTCCCCTACTCGCTCACTGTTATATTCCGCTCCGCTCTGGATCGAAAAACGCTCCTAAAGGAGAAGACCACTTTTGAAAACTGGGCCAAAAATCGCTCCGACTGATCGAATTTCGCTCGTTTGGTTTAAGTGTGTAAGTACGGTCTAGGACTCCTTAGAAAAACCACCACTGCGGCAACCCCTCCCCTCTAGGCCAATATTCCTCGTAAAGATAATTTGTCGCATTCCCAAATTCAAATAAAATCAAACCTAATAGAAACCAATTGCAGTTTGAATTTGATTAAACTCATCAATCTTCTGTCTTCACGATATTCAGTTACATCAGAGTTACTTAAGTATACTTATACATACTGCGATACACCATGTTTAGTATCAGAAAAATAGCAATAATTAGATTGATTAGATGGTCTTTGAATTTATCTATTGGAGATACCTAAGGCACGATTTAAGAAGCGATTTGTAAAAATTCACACCCAAACGCGGTTGGCGGGCGAAAACTTTCTTTCAACGCTTTCCTTCCCGACTGATCAAAGGTTAAAAAAAAGGTAGCCATACAATTCTTGATTTAAAACACAAATAACTAAAATCTATTTTCATGTATTTAGAATTCTCATACAAACGGGGGTAAGGGATCAAAACTTTCTTTAACGTTCTTTTCACATTTTCCTTTATATCTCAGAGGGAAAAAAAGATGTAGTCATGAAATTCTTGTTTTAAATGCAACAAACAGAAATACCTAAAGATCATTTTCAGGGTTTTTTAGAATTCTCACCCAAACGGAGCTGGGGAGCCGAAACGTTCTTTTCATATTTCCCTTCAGATGTTAACGGGGGGAAAAGAGGTATCCTTAAAATTCTTCTTTTAAAATGTAGTAAACATAAATCCTTACAAATAATTTTCAGGATTTTGTTCAGTAATTTTGTGCCCCTCCAGAATTAGTGTCTGTATCCGCCACTGGAAAGGATTATTGATGAATCATTTTGGGGCATGCCATCACACGTAACTCTGAGGGTTTTAGTCAGGATTCCATCTTTCTTTTAACAAGTAAAACCGATAAAAATTTGGATGTTAAAATAAGCAATAACAATGGGCAAACGTTTCCATGCATCTTTTGTTTATTACTTCCTCCTATACAAATCCTTAAAAATCTTCTGACTACTGAACCATACATTGCGCCGTAGGGGTACTGCGCCTAAGTCAGAATGACTGAAACATATTTATTCTTTCTAACTAAAGTACTAGAAGGAGGTACCGTTGTGGAGGCAAGTACAACGGGCGCTAGAAAAAACAATTGTTAATAATCTCGTTCACATGTTAGGTTGGAAAGTTAAAAACAAGTAAAATTAGTGTTATCAGTCAGCACGGGAAATGCTTTATTCTTTTAGCGCTTGGATCGCGGCACGTCACTAGATTCCAATGTTTACATAATTAAAACTTATTTGGGGTACCAAAAATCCAGCATAGCAGTTATGGAAAGTGTCCACGCCTATAATATATCTCTGGTTTGGATTAATGAAGGAAAAGGTTTTGTTTTGAAGTGGTCGGACTGGAATTGCTAGAGTGTGTGAGTCAATGATCAGCCTAACTCTATAGTAGGACTTTTGTGCGTCTCATCCAACTATTCGTTCAGACATTCTTTATTCTTTTGATTGATTTCATGCGATTTACTAATAAAGTACTTTAGTAACAAATTTGTTACTAAACGATTGTTTATTGTAATTAGTTTCTATCTTCCCCTCTCTTTTCTTTTTTTTATTTCGTCCTCTTGATACGTCTGTCTTGCATTTTATTTGTTCTACGATGGCTTCAAGGTATTTAAATTTGCTTAGTATTCAAATCATCGAGTTCGATTGTCTACCAGCCTTACCTCGATTTTCAAAGATTTTGTGGCGAACTAACATTGTTGTACGTGGTACCAGCAAACAGCCGCAAACCTAGCTTCCGAATATCTTTTAACAGAATTTAACAAGAGTAAGTAATTATAAAGAGTTTGTTTCCTGCATCATTCTTACCTATTTTTCTAATACTTTAAGATTTCAAGCTCAACCAGCAACCTCTAAATATTTTCTTAGTCTTTCAAAATTTGTACATTCCTGATTCATATAAATATACAAATTTTAAGATTTAGGAGCTAAGAATTAAAAAATATCTATATCGATCCACCCTGTTACGCATGAAAATGCTTTTGAGCTGAAGTATTTTAGTATTTGCTGTTTTACCAATAAAACAAAGGGATAACTTGTTTTTTTTACTCACTTAAATGTTGGGTTGAACTTTAAAAAATGGTTGAAGTAATATTAACGAAATGCTGAAATAATTTTGTTGGGTTAGCAAAACATTTCGTTGAATCAGTAAATTATTAAGTAGACCGTAAAATAAATATCATTGTTTCGTATATTAATGCGTTGCCTTGCAAACTACTGAAGCTAATAATACAAATTTTAGCATGCATATGAAGTTTGTAACATAAAGGCTCGATAAGAGAATTTTAAAATTCGTAACCCATGGACAGCAGGGGACCAAACAGTTCTTTTCACACATGCCTCTCCATTTCAATGAAAAAAAAGAAAGATTTATAAAATTTTCGCTCTAAAATGTTACAGACACGCATATATAAAAATCAGTTTGCCCTAGACATTTTTAAGTTTGCCTTCCAAAGAAGATGAGCAGCCACTCTTCCCTTTTCCGTATATGTTTCTTGAAAGAAAAGTCAGTTACCTTTGAAATTCTTGCTTCAAAATGATATATATATCTATATCTATCTATCTATATATACATATGAATAAATTATTTAGGAACAGCATTTTTGTTGTTAAAAACGTGATATTTTTATTATTATTTTTTTATGTATTACTTTCTTGTAATTTAATATTGTGAGTTGAATAACAAAAAATATTTTTTCCCCGTGCATCAGCGATAAATGTTTATCTTACTTAAGCCATACACTTTGAAGAAAATTAATTGTTATCTAAATTTTTACAATGACTTATTTTATAAAACATGAACAATTAAAAATTCATTACATACAGAATATAATATTACATATTTAAACAAGAATCAAGTTTCATTAAAACTTGAACAAAGAGTCTTAGTTGTTTGCTTATATATATATATATATATATAACTTGTACAGGCACACTTACATTACTCATTTTTACTTAAACAGCTAGTCAAATATCCCCATTAAATATTTAAAACGTTAACTATAGACACATTTAAAAGCAGTTAATTAGTAGCTACATTTAAACAGAGATATTTTCTATATATTGAATACGATAAAAAGTTTATAGATAAATAAAATACCTTAATAGTTCTTCATTTAAACAGAATATTTGAATTAATTAGTTTTAAAAAATTGCTAATCCATAGTAAGTAAATGATGGCAATTTCGATTCAGAATTTTTCCCTCGCGTATATTGACAAAACATTAAAATCACCCAGAGTATTTAAGGTAAAAGAAAATTTTTTAAATATATTAGAATACATTTGAAGAGAAATAAATTTTGAATGCCTGAAAACTCTCATTGGTTGATTTTATAGCTAAGTAAGTAATGTACATCAAGTTTTGATTAATTTTTATAAAGCAATGCATAAATAATTATATATTTTTATTAGTATTTTTAGCCCTTAAACGCGCGGTCTCCTCACAGTGATGACACAAAACTCTGATATTTTGACTTTTGTTAGTCACGAAGAATAAATTTGGTTTCTATAAAAATACTTACACGAGAATCCTTTACATTTTAGCACATAATTACTCGTAAAAATTGTCGATTATTTGTAAAATTGTTAAGATTATTTTTAACAGCACTGGCATCCGCTTAAAACTGGAGAATACGATGAAAATGGACTGATGTAGAAGAACAACTTGATAGACTGCCCAATTCTGAAAAAAGGGTAGCCGTTGCCATCGCTCGATTTAACTACCAGCAAGATGGCGTTCGACAAAATCTTTCATCGTTGTCCACAGACCAGGAAGCCATTTTTCGGCATTGGGAAATGGTTGCGCTTCAAAGGGTTAAAACATTATATTTCTTTATAATTCTGAATTACCCTTAACAATTAGACCCTTTCATTTTCCGATACTACATAACTTGACTCGATAAAAGATGACTATATGTAAATAAATACTATATATTTTAAAGTTATTGCTAATTCTTTTCTTAACATATTCGGGAGCCTGAAATAATGAATTTAAAATAAATTTGACTATACATCCCAAAAATGCCCTACCATTTCATATTACGCTACTTTAATTAAAATTGATTAACATACAGCTCATAAATTTTGAGATATTCATGGAAAAATGCTCATTATCAGTTTATCATTTTAACAGTAAAATTTATGGTGAGTTGTAAAATTTTCATTTGACTTAGCAATATGCAAAAAAAGTAATTATTTTCAAGTCGACATTGTAATACTTTGATCCAGATGTTTTCTGTTATTTTGAATTTAACAACTGCTAAATTAAAATACAATACTTGTAAATGATTTATAAATAATAAACATAACTCTCACTTATATGAAAGTAGCTTCATAAGGGCTGTAAATTATTTTCCCCAATAAAACATCAAATGAACGACCAATATGCAAACAGTTTCACTTTTTCACTATGAACTGAATTTTTTAATCATCATTTTCATAAGTCACAAAGTAAATAAAGCTTAAAACTTGCAAATTATTTTTTAAATACTATATATATTTGTTAGAAATGCTTTTATAATATCATTTTACCCTAGAGAGAAAAGAAATTACTACATACTTCATAAACTTTCATATATCTGTAGAATTAATGGTTAAAGTTTCAGAAACGATTTAACATTAATTATTCCTAAAATCTGAATCTTGTAAGAAAAATCACATTTTATTTTTTCACATTTTTCAAACTTAGAGAAAATTTTAAATTCAGTCAGCCGATTCTGAAAGCAATTAATATGCGATAGTAGAACACTATTTTGTTTATATCTTGAAACTTTCACCGAAGCATAAAAATCACATACAAAATACATAAAAAAAAATTACTAGTACCTTCGACAAGTTATATGAGAAAGAAAATTTTCAAAATTTGGATAAGTGAGTTGAAAACTAATAACTCTTTAAGGGCGGTTTCGTACTTCATAACCGGAAACAGCTTTTGCTTAATTAAAAATTAGCCATACAGTTCAGTCGAATAAATTTGTTCCAGTAATAAGAATATTGTTAGACATTGAGTTATTATCTTTATTTTTAATATTTTGTCTGGACCTCTTTGTTATTAAATTACTTGTTATTAAAGTAATCATGAGAAACATGACTGGTGTTTATCTTTTATAAATCGCTTGCAGGATGAACTTTCAAATGCTGGTTTGCAGCTGAAGTCGTGATTTAAATGTTTAATTGAACTCTAATTAAGTTATTACATTAATAATTGGATAACGTTTAATTGTTATCGACAAAATACAACAAAATATGTAAAACATTATAAAGATGCTATTTATACTAAACAACATTATAACATCATAAAGCAAAAAATGGTTTTATTTCGAATTCACTGTAACCTTAAGTTGTTGACAACCCTCAAGATTTTGCGGTTTTATTTTAATATCTATCAAAATATGAAGATGGTTCTTCTAGTCTCAGGGAAAAAAAAACATTTTGTCACATCGATGTGTATTTTAAACATGAATGTATCTAGAAATTGATTAACATGAGATTCTTATATATTCTATAGTAATTATTATAATTTTTATCCCCTCAAAAATAATTTTAATAACACATATTTTATAAACAAATCTATGAAAATAAAAATTAAATTAACATAAATATTACATTGATTTGGAATATTAGAATTGTGTGAAATGGTTAAAAATTCTGTGATAAATTTCTGAATTTTTTAAATAAATATTATAGAAAAACAATGCAATATTTTAACTATCAAATAATTTTTTTATTCATAGGGCAACACCTAGTAACTTTATTTTTATCAACAGATTTTTGGTGGCAATGTTTGTTGTTATTTCAAATATTAAAATTATTTGAAGTATGTACAGATGTTGTGTAAAGATGAGAGTTTGAGAGCCAAATCTTTTTTTTTTTTTTTTATAACTTAAGTCTATTCTAATCGAATATTCTTGATAATGATGATGTAAATTTTTGTAATATAATATAATTTCTAAGTTTTACGACAACCATAATTAATTCCGTTTAATTGAATATTTTTTTTTATTATTTAGAAAATTTAATTTTCTTTCTCAAAATTTTTATGCTTGGCTACAAAATATTTATTTCTTTTTAATTTTACTTTTATAAGTGATATTCTTCTTTTATTGGCCAAAAGTTTTATTTAATTATTTCAGAGAAGATATTGTTAATTAAATATTCATCAAGAAATCCTTAATAAATTTCATTTAATACACTGAATATTAATAACTTTATTAAAATATTAATAAAAATGCACTACAATAAATTTGGTGCATTTCCTACGAATGATCAATTTTTTTACCTATTTTTCTAGCTTGAAATTATCGCCTAGATAAATACAAAACTTATTTTTTTAGTTGAATGATTAAATTAAAAAATTAGCATAATCTGCGAGTTGATTGTAAACTGGGGAACTTATGGCTGCGAGTAAGAAAGTTTACGGTGAAGAAAAACAAAACTGCTAATATTATTTACCTTTTCTTCTTTATCTTCACCAAATTACATTGATTTGGTATTCTAATTTTTAAAAAAATGATATATTAATATTACCAAGAGCAGGGATTGCAAAATACTTTCCAAAGCACTACTCCTCCATCTTCCAACTGAATAATTTATTCACAATGGTTTGGCCACTATAAGATGTTTTTAAAATTTTAATTTGTACCTTAATGCATTTCGAATAGCTAATCAAAATTAATTAAAACTTTGTGAAACACTCATAGATTTTTAGGTTTCTTTTGTACTAAAAATCGGCATTTGTGGCTTACGGTTTTTTGAATGTTCGTACCTAAACTGCAATCTGCTGTCCTTTTCTTCGAGAAGGGCTCCTGTAGAAGCCTTCGAGGAGAAAAGGCTCAATTTCATTTAAATAGAGCTTTTTGTTTCTTCTTCTTCTTGTTCCTTAATCAAAGTCGACAGAACTTGTCTTTTCTGCTAGTTTACAAGTATTCCGTTATTCTTTCTCTAGTTCCGATTGCTAATTTCTTTTAAGGGGATGGTGGACTATGACATTACCAAAAATTCGCCAAAAATTCGAAATTTTTAAAAATGTATTCATATTCTATGATTTTTACTGTATCTGAAACAAAAAACTGCATGTCTCTAACTTAATTAGTGAAAACGTTATAAGCGTTTAAAAAATGTAAGTATCTCATAAATAGTCCTTTAAATGTCCGAAAAAATGCCTTTTGTGTAAAATGAATATTTTTCGCAGATCGGTGTCTTTAAAATGTCCCTTGTGACACAATTTTTGTAGTCTTATAAAATTCATAATACATCCTAATATTATAAATGCGAAAGTGAGTTTGTTCGTTTGTTTGTTTAATTATAACGCTTTCACGCCTAAACCGCTGAATAAATTATGATGAATTTTGGGTTTAGATATAGATGGGACCCTGGAGTAGGTTATAGGCTACTTAGAATTTTAGATTTTTAATTACTTCTTTAATTATTAATTAAAAACCGTTTTTACGGTGCAATGCTCGGCGAGTTTCGCCCGTATCAAGTGATTCGTGTTTTGAGCTAACAAGAATGCTATTACTTCAATGAAGAAGCACGTGCATCTGAAAAACATTAAATAATACGGAAATTATGCCAGTTTTATGCCAAATCTATCTCTAATAATAGAAATGAATGTTCTCCAGACAAATCTACAGAAGGCAGAGCTTTGAAAATTTGAGCATGACTGGGCCCATGACTTCGGTAAAGTGTACCTGAGGCTCAGAAATTTTAATTACTTTTCTAACTATTAATTAAAAACAGTTTTGTCGCCAGCACAAAGTGATTTATGCTTTTGAAATAAAACAGAACTTCTATTTGCAAAATCACATGCATTTGGAAAACATAAATAAGTATGGAAATTATGTTGATTTTACGCCAAATTAAAAAGCATAAATAAGGAAAAGTGTACTTACGTATTATCCCGGCGGTCCGCCAAGACGAGCGATTTTTTGCCGAGATAAATGCCGGGTTCATGAAATTATTAATGGTTTTGAATACGATTGGCAACAGTTTAGCAACTCATTTGACGAAAAAACAGTTTGGCGGGAATGACCGCCGAGATAATACGTAAGTAGCAAGAAAAGTCCAGATGTGTTTCGTAAATTTCCAAATCCTACCAATAACACTACCAATAACATACAAGCAACCTTTCAAGCATATAGCTTAAATAATTCTTTTACAAAGACACTCAAAATAATGCTAATGCATTGCGCTCTATGGAAATTTTGTAGCTACTAAACCGATTTTAAAACTTTTTTGACTGATTGAAAGTCCTAGCCCTATATGGTCCTAGGCCTATAGAATTCCTCTGTGTGGAATTTTCTAAGGTATCCTAGCCCGTATTTTCGCGAGGTTTTGGAAAAAACACGGAAAACTGCGAGCGGCGAAGTCGACAGGCGCGACCGGAGTTTGAACCTGGCACCTCCCGCCTTCCAGTTTTGATAGCAGAATCTCTTAGACACTTGGGGGACCCTGAGTGTTATAAGCTACCTTTTATGCATATATCACAAATAGTTCTTTTTCAGGGATACTCATAAGAATTACATTACACTCTATGTGTATCTCTGTAAGTACTGAACCGATTCCGAAACTTTTTTCACTGATAGTAAGCTACACTATTCTTGAGTATTATAGGCTAAAATTCATGCATGTAGCGCAAATAGTTCCTTTACAGGAACAGTCAAAATAATTCTAATACATTACGCTCTATGGGCATCTCTTTAACTACAGAACGATTCTAAAACTTTTTCGCTAATAGAAAGCTGCACTATTACTGATTAACATATTCTAAAATTCATGCATATAGTATAAATATTTCTTTTACAAGAAACACTCAAAACAGTTCGCAAATACTGTCGTAACTGTCTCTATTTGCCAAATGCCTGAAAAAAATCTAAATTTAGTAATTCTGCAAACTCTCGTATTTTAAATGAAGTATACTACCACGCATTATACTTCATTTAAAATAAGTAAAAAGCAAATAATATTTAAATGCAGTTTCTTTTGTCGCAAACATATGTGTTATTCACACATGCTTCTTTTCTCTCGGGACCTAATTCCAAAGCCGACGCGGACGAAGTCGCGGGTAGCCGCTAGTATAAGAATAAATTTTCTTATCCGTTTTAATTTTGGTGATCATTAATATTATATAAATTCAATATAAGTTTATAAAAACATGAAAATTTTAAGAAAATTCAGTGTTAACGTATAAAAATACTTCCTAAAATTTTACTTTTCAACGAATCTCTAAATTAATAAGACAATTTGTTCGGAATACATTTTTGAATAATAACAAGAGAAAATTGAAAGAAAAAATTAAAAATTGGTGCGCAAGAGACATTTTTTCGAAATTCATTTTTATAAAATTTAAATTTAAAAACAAATAATTTTTTTTAGTTTTTTAAGTATTTAATTTGGTCATACTTAAAAGAATATCTATAAAAATTCATAATTTTTGGCGAAAAATTAAAAAAAAACTTTGATAACGTCCACCGTCCCCTTATGTTGTGTATTATTATCATTTAAAAGATCGTTTTTAACCCTTTTTAAACTTTACAGATTTATTGTTTTGTCGCAGTCGTTGGTTTGCTTATAAAACGTTATTTTTAAAATTCAAAACCTTAACCAATAAATTTATTACATAAGGACTTAGTCGAAACTTGGGTTAGTCTTCTGTTTCTGAACCGTAGGAGTATTGGGAATTCATTGAGGAAGGGAGGAGCTAAAAGAAACTTCAAAGTGATCATGCCAGGTGTTAGGTACAAAGAATCTACCCTTCTTCAGTTGCAAAGAAGGTCTCCATTTATCTCTTGTATGATAAATTAGACATCCATGCCCATAAAAATGCAATCAATGCAAGCGGTAGATTAGTTAAAAAATAACCAATTAGCTCTAATTTCTGCGTGAAATCATCACAAAGCTATATGTTTTGTAACAAGAGCGAAACTTGTTACATACTTGTTTTATCTGTAGGAGTTGCCGAAGTAAAACTGGTGCACTTTTATAGAGTCTCGAATGACCAAATTAAGAAAGTTGTGGTAGTACAGAAAGAAAAATATTTTGCTTATATAGCAGTTACAATAGAAGAAATGTTACTTAAAATCTTTACATTACTCCCTTGCCTGTGGAAGGGGTTGTGTTGCCCCTTATTTGTGCCCGAACTGAGTTCGGGCGTCACAGGCAAGAAGTTAAAATGTTAAATATAACATATTGCACTAACCTTATGATACCTTTCTTATTTACTCCTAAAAAATATTATTAATTCTCATATAAAAATCATTACTACACATATCGATAAATAAGCGTGAAAAAAGAATGTAATAGCAGTTCAGAATAACTATTCATTTTTATTTATTATATAAAACTTTTAAGTTTCATCATTTCATACCTTTGTTGATAATTTTATTCAGAATAACAAACCATAAAATGTTCATGAATACTTAAGATTTTATGGTGACTGCAATAAAAATCAGTCAGCTTTCTCATTAAAAGTCAGTATATTGATGAAAGCCTCTAATGAATTTCCCATGATACAATTGATATCAATAAAACATCTCTTAAAAGAATCATTTTTATACCTGGAGCATCATAAACCTAATTTTGAAATAATATTCGTACGATATATTATAAAGTCACAGCAGAGTACAAGCGCTGTTTTTAAAGCGTATGTATATTTTGTAAAATCTGTCTTTATGACTTCAGAAAAAAGCATAAAAACGGGAATTTCTACCATATTATAGTGACATAAAACGTGCCCAGCGAGTGTTAAAACAAAACTCTTGTCTCATATTCTAATTTTATCTCTGCCTGGGGAAATCTTTGGAACCATGTTACAGCTAATTCCACGAGGAAAATGTCCAATATTTCCAGAACGATTTCACGAAAAATGTAATCATACTCAATTTACTTTTCCATTGTGGACGCTAATATATTTGCTAAATATAAACAATACATGGTGTTGCAAATAACTTAAATATTTCAAAGAGGTTAATTCTAAAGTATAAAACAAACATTTGAAAGGGAAAGAACATAGGAAAACAATTATTTCTAGCAATTAAAGTATTGTGCAAACGTTGCATTTATGCACCAGTTAAGCACTTTGAAAAGTGTTATTAACTATAACATTAGAAATTTTTTTAAACAAGACTTCATAAACAATGAGTTTATTTTTCGAGCATTTCAAATGAAATGCGATTCATAATTTTTACTTTGGATGCTAATGTTTTTTGAAAAATTCTTTCAGATTTTTGAAATCACAGTCTGAGAAGTAAATAACACTATAAAACTTTCTTAAAAACTAATTGTTTAACAGTTTCTTGAAGACAAAGCTTGCAAACTTTTCTTTCCATTGTTTGTTTAGTGGTATTCTATGTAGTTGGTTCAGAAAGTAAGGTAACAAGAGCTCTCACAGGTGCACATATTCTCCGAGCGAATGGAATTCCATATCTAGGTACAAAGGCGATCACAGCAATCAAATGTTAATAACAGAAAGGGATAATAGTAGCATGCCGTAGAATTGCGAAATTTGAGATTGGAAAGATGGATGTGTTAGGGCAGGGATGGGCAAACTTTTTCGGTCGCGGGCCAAAAATCGAAAAAAAAAAAGTTTGGCGGGCCAAGATAAATTTTTCTAAAATTTTGAAAACAATATACAAGTATTACAACATTTTTAAAAGTTCATTATATTGAGGTTCGAAGTGAGATGCTCTGATTCTAAGGAACGAGGCTAAATGCTCACGTGTCTGTCTACTTTTGAAAAAATTCTTTCTAAGGTTCATAGTTGAAAACACTTGTTCACATATATAAAATGAAGCAAACATAGCACTGATTTTCTGGGGGGGGGGGGTGAGATATTAAATTTGGGAAACTTACTTTCGATAATGATTTGTAAAACTCTAACTTTGGCATATTTAGAAACAACTGCTTGCGATGATTGTTAGATTGCAACTCAATTAATTCAAGCTGAAAATCGGACCTCACTGCTTCACAATTTACGATGAAAGGCATGGTAAAAATATCCAATTCTGTTTGAATGGCTCTGAAATCTTGAAATATGCGCTCGAACTCAAAATGCAGTTTTTTCAAGCCATCTTCATAATTCTTAATATGGATATATAATAAATAAATATATATTTTCTTTTGATTTCCGTCGGACGGGCAAATTAAAATTCTGTCCGCGGGCCGGATTTGGCCCGCGGGTCGTAGTTTGTCCATCCCTGTGTTAGACGCCCTGTGTTAGAAAGCCTCCCCTGCAGAAATTCTTCGCTAACTAGCGGAATTGCACATACAAGGTCCATTGTCAACTAAGCGAGGCCTCGGTTACACATGATTGGCTACAGAGTTTCAGATGGAATCCATTGGAACATCCACCGTGCAACCCGGATCTCAAACCCTGTGATTTCCATCTCTTCAGATTGTTTAAAAAGTACCTCATAGGACGGCATTTCCAAATCGATGCTGTAGTCTCAGAGACCAGCTCCCTGATATTTTCAACGGTGGTTTCGATAGAGCGATAATACGTATGTAACAAATGCTTTGATACCCTTGGAGGATATATTGAAAAACAATCTGTACTAAATGCCTTGCTGTCTGTATATCTCTTGGATTTCGTAAATAAACTCTTTGGTTTGAGGACTTGTTATCTTAATTTTTGAAACATCCTATTATTCGCCTGATGTTTGTCGTATTAGTAGAATCTCCTTACATTGCATCTCACAATATGACACACTTATGATATCTTAATTCTAAAAGTCCTATTTTAATATTTTTCTTCTCAAACTAAATGCTGCAGTTAAAAGCTACAGTAGTTTGGTTGGGGACATTCTACTTTATGTAACAATAATTTCAACCTTTTTTTTACTGTTACGTACGTAACAGTACGATAACCGACACAGCAACCGAAACGTAACAGTACGATAAACGATACAGTAATGGATAACGGAGCAGTATACCTTCATCATATGCTCTATGTGACGGCGCTTGATTTTTAATTGAACAAACAAGGACATGGGTTTTTAGATGCACATGTGCAAATAGCGTCTAATATTAGTCGAAGAAACAAACCAGAATTTTGTTAAAAGTAAATGGTTTGCACAACAATGATAGTCGGAGAATGTATAGCTTTCGCAAGACAGCGCTTCTTCACTGCATTTCTCGATGTTCAATCATTATTCTGAGAGATTTGCTCGTGAATAATCTTGTTTCTTTACGGGTCCCACTGGATAACCAATTTCGATTGGCAATCTGAGATTTTTTATGCGGGGATACTTCAAACGAAAAGTTTACCAACAACAACTAAAAGTTTTGATTGCATTTGAGGCAACATTAGCACGATAAATCTCGCTGATTTCAAGAGACATGATTCGTCAAATTTTAACACTTATACTTATCAACAGTGAAATATTTCTTTTGAAACCTTGCTTTTTTAAATTTCTATCAACATTAAAAATTGTTATTTTAGCCAAAAACTTATTTCAAACGCCTTATTTTCTTTATTAGATCCCGAACAAAATTTCTGTTTAGAAATTTCATCCGTTTTGTTTTAAATTAAATCTGTTTTGTTTCCTGTTTTGCACATATAAGAAAATATTTTTTTCTATACCCATAATGATTTGTTAATGTACCCTAATTTGCAACTTAAAAGGCATATTTTGGTACAGACAAGTTTAGTATACGTTGCTGAGTTTTAAAGAGTAGAATCAATTAATTTTTTATGATCTTTTAAAATAATTAACTTGTCAAATGTTTCCTCTAGCAAGTTGAATTTTCAAATTTATGTTGAAAATTTAATGCAATGAAATGTGCAGTTTTGTTGATCCTAAAATGTAAAGCGATGAAAATAATGTAATAGTGAGATTAAAGAAAAAAATGGAATCGTAAAAAGTATAGTGAAAAAAAATGTATGAACAAATTAACCGAAAATTTTAATGAGGATGATTTTAAATTTATGGAACTTCCGTCTGCAGTCAACTGATAAATAAATAAACTTGTTGAGTTAATTTACAGTACTCTAGCTGCAAAGTGCCATCGGTTAAATTTTGAACAAATGCCAATTAGTACTTGTTAACCAAAGCAAAATAAGGTTTGATTTATTATTCATGATGAAAAAAAAAAAAAATACAGGTTGGACTAAAAAGTAGAAGGCAAAATTTAACACTCAGATATATAATTTGGTTTGTTAAGTTTTGTTGTTCTTTTTCTTTTTTTTTTTTTGGGGGGGGGGTTCCTGTCTGGTTATGTACCTGGTGTTCTATAGTTTTGCATATTAGGAGGAATCCTGCTTGAAAGAAAATGGCTATTCAAACAGACCTTTTGTGTACAATGTTATTATGAATTTATAAAAAAAAATTTAATTATGAATTTATAAAAAAAATGATTAGTTAATTGTTTTTTATTTTCCATACAGAATGCCTCACATTTCGGTGACTGTGAGATCGAAGCAACCAACATGGTCTCGACTCAATGTGCAAGGGGACATATCTTTGAACAATGGTTCCCACATCTAGACTACCTTTATTTTAATACATAAATAGTTATACATAAAATCTAATTATTCTTATACATATTATGATGCATTAAGCTTGTCTGTTTTTCCGGTATACAATTCTACACTGTTAGAACGATGGGCTTGAAATTTCGCACAGGTATGTACAGCGGCGGATTTCCCGTAAGTCGTAAAAGGCTAACGCCTTAGGCCCCGCGCTTTTGCCCATGTTTACCGTTATTACTTCCTTGTACGCAGTAAAAGGAAGTAATGTGATCGCAAAAACTTTCCGTATCCAGATTTGACTACCTCCAAATTTACTTTGAAGAGTTTTTGCGAGAAAATCTCATTGTACATGTATGTGTGGTCATATAAATGCATGTACAACCCATTTCGACTGACCACATGTCCATTTTGACCTAGTTTTCCCAGACGGCTGTACGTACGTAACTCGCGTATCTCAAGACATATGAGTAGTAGAATGTTGAAATTTTATAATTAGGAATGTTGTAACATCGATTTGTGCAACTCTCTTTTTAGTACCAATCGACAGGAGAGTTTATTTACAGGGTCACCTAAAAGATTTTCCATACATTGCGCTCTATGGGCAGAGATTCATTAAAGCGTACTTTAGAGATATTAGGCAATTTCAGACGAATCAAAAATGATATATGTTGTTAAGGATTACAAAATGAATCCCCAAATAGTGTCTTTATCAGGCGTGGGATTTCAGCTTTTCTTTTGAGTGTGCGAGATTTGATGAATTAAAGTCGACAGTATGGAATAAATAAAATGCTTGCTAAATTTAGAGATATTCGGCAACCGCGTCCCCTCGCACCCGTTTTTGCTGCCCCTGACCTTATCATTAATAGTTCTACAGGAACACTCAAAAATATTCCAACACACTACGGTCAATGGCAGTTTTAGAGACATTCATCCATTTCAAGCACCCATCCTACCATGTAGTTAGTGTGAACGTACTACCAAAATCGCCCGATGACGGTCATTTATTTCCCTCAAAAAGTGCGTTTTGGCGACTTTTCGTGTACGTATCAATGAATGTAACTTGCATATCTCAAAAAATATTAGTCGCAGATTGTTGTAACACCTAGTTGTGCACCTCGATTTTTTGTTCTAGCGAACTGGAGTTTATTTACAGGACCACCCAAACGAATTTCAGTGTATTAATATCTGAGTACATTTTCAATATATTAAGTCTGCAGTTGGTCACTCTTTGATCCATGCCCAGAATTTCCCCCTTTGTCATCGACCTTGGCAATTTTTCGGAAACATCGACAAACTTGGTGCCAAAAATAATTATGTATTTTGTATAACTTTAAAACTGTTTAACGTAGTATGTTGAGACTTTGCATTTAGAACTAGTGTAACATCTAACTTAGTAGATTGCAATCAAAAAAGAGATGCTGAGTAAATTATTTACAGGGTCTCCCAAAAGACTTTCAATGCATTAAGGTCTATGGACATCTTCAATTCATTAAAAGTCTAATGAATCACAATTTCGGCTATCGTCAACATCTCGCTAATTATCTCGAGCTTGTCGGCTTTTTGCGAAATATCGCTCAATTAAGCACCGAAAACAAATCTTTCAAATTGAACCTAGCTTGGCGATAACTCAAATATTTGACAAGCAATCGCTAAACCTTAGTATTATTGCAGTATTTTGTCTCTTTCAAACAAGAAAAAAGTTCAGATGCAGTGCACCGAAACTATTCATGATTTAACAGACGTACAAGGAAGAGTAAGTCATGTGATGTCCACATCAGATTTTTTTAATGTAATGAAAAAGGAGCAAAAAATACGGCACAAATTTATAAAAAACGTTTTTTATAAAAATTCTGTAGTCTATGGAGAGGGTAGGGGGTTTTGGTGCCTCATCTCGAACTGACCGTCAGCGGCTCACGTTGGTGTTGCTCATTACAAACTTTCCAAGATTTTCTATCTTTCAGAATTTGATAAAAAGCTGATTACGAAAGAAGACTGAATTGATGTGAATAGGATGGTTGGACCCCAGGTTTGACGATATCTGGGGTTTGGTCAAAAGTGGAAATTTCCACCACCCTAGTGGATGGACGCTTCTCGTTCAATCTTGTGTAAAAATCTAAGTTCAATTACTTAAAGTGTAAGATAGTTTCACAAATGGACATCCATTGTGCGAAGAACGGTTGCTTCAGCACGTTTTCCATATAAAATTTAAAGGATGGAAATAAGTATTCAAAACATAATTGATTCATCCGATTTTGTAAAAGAAAATTAAACCGTGAACTCCAGGACGAGACCCGGTTTCTTTAAAATGGGTATGTAAAATAAATGGTAGAGAAGCCCTGCCCTAGGTTACATTAAAATTCTCCAAATTCACCCGCTCCCAAATTTTCAGTAATTTTGATTTCGGTAAAGCTTCCTACCAAATTAACGAGAAGTGATGTATTGAAAACTATTATTCTGTTCGGTTCTCGTCGTACACGAAGGAAGATTGGGGGGGGGTCAGTCTGATCGAATCGCACGGGCCGTTTCAGCGGTTCAGTTTGGCCCTGCTTGAGAACCAAATTTTACGTCTGGAGTAAGTTCAATAACCAAAATGAGCTATCAGGTGGGCGTATTAATGCGCCCGAAGCCGAAATGAAAAACAACGTGACTATCTAAAAAATCATACAAATTACAATTCTGAAATTACGGTATCTCCATGTCCTCCGCCTTTCTTTATCGAAAGCATTTGTCAGCAATACATGTTGTTTATGACGCTCGAGCTTAAAACCTTCCTATAAGTCTTTTATAGTCTCGATACTCGCAGCAAATTTTCATTTTTGAATGCCCATGAACTCCCTTCCCCCGATCTTTCAAAGAAAGGAATAAAATTTCCCCAAAATTTAAAATTAGTTTATATAAATAAACCTGCTTTACTTGATACAACACATCCTGCATCCATCAAGTGTCATATCAAAAATGTTTTTGTGTTATTGTCGACAGGATCGCGTGGAAAAAATAGAATGTCTCGTGCATAACCTTAATCTTTAACAACACAATGTGCGCAATCGGGAACATCAAATTAAAAATTTATAGAAAAATTAAATTTTATCAATATTGACTTGAAAAAATAAGCAGGTATGTGGTTAAAAGATGCAAATTATATTAAAAAAATCAAGTCATTGCTATCGTTAGTGGGACACTGGATTAAAAATCATGAAAATAGCTTTGTAAAAATTTATGGAAATGGCCGCCTTGATACAGACCCCCCCCCTTCAAACTTAATTTATATCTTTACTTAAATTTAAAAATAAATCTTTCATTTATTCTTAATAATTCACTTATTACAGTAGAACCTTGATTCATCCTTTTTCACGGGGGTGAGTAGGAAAAAACGATGAATGCAGGAAAACGACAAATGCGGGTTCAAGTCAAAGTACGAAGAGAGCAATCTTTATGCATATTCTCAATGACTATAGCAAATAAATCAATGATAAACATTAAGTGATACTTATTTTAAGACACGTAATTTTATATTGGGTTTTTCCATCACTTTTCTCTGCATCGCCATTATTTTCATTTTTTGCATCATCACACCTTTCTTCCACGTTTAGGATACTACATGCTTCAACTTCTTGACCAATGGAAATGTAATCATTAAATTTTACGCTATACACAACCTCTTCAACAAGCAACCATTGTTCATCTGATCATCAAACCAAGAATTCATTCCAAGAAGCAATTAAGTGGATACATATGGCATACAAACTAATCTTCAATTTCATTTTTGCCAGGAGAAAATATTTACAATGATGAACGCTGAAAAGTCACCTTTACGAGCGATGCATGTGGGTTTCTTTAATGTTATTCAAATACAATTTGTGCGGGGACCACAGAAATAAAACGACTAATACGGTAAAAAGAATGCGGGAACGATAGATCGGGTTTTCACTGTATTTAAACTACTCATTAAAGTATAGTCAAAGTATAGCCCCTAAAAATATAGTCCGAAATGATCAATATTTCCAATTCGGAAAACTTTGAAAATTGGGGAGGGAGTTCAATTTTTTTTTTTCATTCAAATGACTAATATTCTATTGTGCATTAGAAGGGAAAATATGCAAAAACCTCTTAAAATATACCCGGAATTTGGTCTGTAAAAGATTAACGAAGACTAGCTTCCGAAAGATGAAACTTTCAGCATGCAATAGAACAGCAACTTCCAAGCAGTTTTGTTTGAAGTTTTCTGCTACCGCTTTATTCAGCAAGTGCACTTCTTGAAAGGGCGCGATTTGCTCAAGTACCTAAGTTAGTTCGTTCCATTTACTTCTTTCCTAATGTAAATGGAACAGATGATGTCTAAATTTCTATTCATTTAATTTAAACACTGTAGCAGTCATTACCAAGTCAAATCCATGATTTTTTTTTTAAAGTTACGAGTGGTTGAAGAATCGTTGATACATCACTGCTAAAATTTTAAAAGTAGAAGAAAGTTTTCTAGCATCCTGTTTTTATTACGAAATTCATACTGCTTCTGTATGTGGGAAATAGAAGCCAAGTGTTTAACATAAGTGGATTGTAACTAAAACAAAAAAAAAAATTAAATAGGTTCTGGCAGCTGTAATTTACTTGATGTTTAACTTCTATACTCAGTTTAGCTGTGCGTTGCCCAAAAGCTATAAAGAGAGCTAAAGAAAGCCCCAAAAGTTGACGGGTTGAGAGTACTTTATATTGCTAGCAGACTGAAAACTGCAAGAAATTAATGGAATTATTGGACAAATACGTACTTCAGGAGCGAACTTTAATGTTTTCTTCAATTAGCCTGACAGCCAAAGTTTAACCCAACTTTCCCGATAGAGCGTCAACATAATTTCCTTTTTTTTTGGGGGGGGGGGCTATTTTAAAGATAATAAAATACTACTTTTCTCTATTCTGAAATGGAAATCTCTTTTATGTCTGCGTGGATATAATTCAACTGAACTGAAGTGAGAAAAATTTGATGGACCATTTTTAATTACAACTTACTTTCGTGGAATATATACTGAAATGCCAACGAAATAATGTTAAGTATGGTCATGTCCGATAAATTCAAAAAGAATGCAATTAAATAGACAAGCTCCGAAATTTAAGGTTAATTATGATATAGGGAAAGGGTGGGCAAAACTGGGTGTTTAGAGCAAACCGGGGTTTGATTTTAACGCTTACGAAATTCTGCTATCCACATCATAGCTACGGGCTGTGCATAACGTGTCTATTATTCGTTTCAGATACACTTCTAAGAATATATTGAGATACACATCCCAAAATATGCAGAGCATTTCAAGATTTAATACTGTACAACACCAAGACTAAAACAAATATTACTTAATTTGTTTTGCACAGAGTTGTTAGCCAGAATAGCCTCAAGTAACCCATTTTATCTACTTTCCCCCCTTTAAACTTTAGTTCCGATTTTTATTTAACGGATTCTTCAAGAAACTAATCATTTCATTTAATTAAGTCTTTCTTTGACTGAAAGATTATACTTAACTGCAAAATTTTTACTTGAGGTATGGGGGATGACATAATGTATTCGCAATAAATATATACATTTTTAATGTATATAATTCCTTGAACAGTTCTTTATAAATTTAAACTCATCGTGTGGTCTAAAAAATTTCGGAATGCCTCCAATTCTGTACTATATTTTTTAAAAAGAGATAATCATGTTAATTGCGAAACCTCCTTTAAAATAACTGCCAAAACAGTTTAATTTTAAATCTCTTCGACACCTTTCTATTAGAAAAGTTTATGGAAATGGTTTCCGAAACCAACTGGCATAGCACTTAAGTGCACAGTACAACAACTCGTAGCGGAAAGTTCCCAAGGGAATTTTACATTAAGCCCTTGATATGAATATTCTCAACTCCGGACGCAGTGTACCAGTTATCAATGTATATCCGAGTAAAATTTGTGGAAAATCTATTGCATTTATCACGAAGACAAATTTTTCGTATAGATTTGGAAATTTCTTTCACTATTTCATGAAATACGTAAATAAGTTTGCAAATAGGACGACAGTGTCATGCGGGGTTCTTGAAGATGTGCTATAGGTGTCTCGAGTTACTTAACTTTTAAAAAAACTACAAACCTTTCTTACAAACTATATATACATTTACACAAATTGCACTCGTTAAATAAGTAACCTACGTTAAGTTCATCTAACATATAATATCATCCGTAGCTTATTACGCGACATAGGCACCCGCGTAACCTTCACCTTCTCTTCTGAAGAAAAAAATTCGACGTACAGGAGGAAAACTGCGATCTTTGTGCCATGCCTGACAGTTTTCCCCATTTAAGGGATTTTATTCTGCTAAATTTCAGTAAACCTTCCGTTCTAGAGATATCCCCACCTTTGATTTATGGAAATTGCCTGTATTCAAACAAATATGGGAATTCCGTAAAATTTTGCCGAAAGCTTCCTCTAAAATTTTTCAGATTTGTTGGTACTGGGTAACAGAAAACTTAGATTCAGTGACAAAATTACATAATTTTCATATCAGTTAAGTGGTAAGTATTATACGACGAATTTCCCTATGGGCATTTTACCCGAATTGTCAAAACACCTGTTTGTACAAAAGGATTTAGCAAATAATTCAAGTTTTAATAGAAGCCTAGC
>JAWZYV010015679.1:0-50000 GCA_038373885.1 Cheiracanthium punctorium
GAAAGATGCAGAGTAGTCACACAACACTATCAGTTACTTTAATTTAAAGAAATATTTTATATTTTTCACGATAAGCGAGAGAGACACAATAAAAAATATAGAACGGATTTGGGGGCCCCTCTGAAACCGGGGCCCAGGTGTCTTGCATCCGCAGCACCCCCCCCCCTGTGGCCGGCCCTGCATGTAACTCCGTAAACAGGGAAGGCGATTTTTGTGTTCATAAATTTTTTTCTAGTCGCGTCCCGCATATAGGTTTCCATTTCGGGTTGGGGGGGGGGGAATCCGGTATTTTAAACATCATTGTTACTAGAGCTAATATAAATGTTATAAAATAGCTGTCTTTTAATAATTGCTTCACATTTTCGGAGGGGCCTTTGCCCCCTTGCCCCCCTTACTTAAATACGCCTTGGATTTTTTCTGAAAGTTGCATGAGACATAAAGCTTTACTGTTACTATTAGTCCACCATGCATTGGTTGAAGAAGTATTATCAATTTTTTTCAAGCGTTTGACATTCATTTTTTCGTTTTTTAAGCTGTTCAACTCTTAATGTGAATACGCGTTAGAACCCCTTAGAAAGTCCTCCGACCAACAGTCAAATTGTGGAAAGTTATGGTGAAGAAGGAATTAGCAGACAAGATGTAGCAAAATGTGTCGCTCGCTTGAGGGAAATCCGGAACAATCCCCATACAGCCCAGATTTGGCTCCTAGTGACTATTTCCCTTTTCCGAAAGTGAAGGAATACTGATGTCACAAGGAACACACCTCCGGAACAATATTCTTTTCAGACAAGACAGTGATTTGAAAACAACTCCCGAGAACTGTCTAAATGGGCAAGTTACGTACATACACCCTTATAATTTGAACACTTTTGATCGGTCCCATGCGTGTTTAGAATAGAGAGAGTACACAGTATTTCATACATTTCGTGTGACCAGGTAAGACATATTGGCATTTTCTATAAGGCAGGTGTACCAGTAATCGACACTTTGTTTGCAACAGTTATAACTAACATGTATTGTATTGTGTATTAAGGCTGTGGCAGCTCGTGGGTTATTTACATGAAGGTTCACAAAATTAATTTCGAAAATTCAATATGCAGATACGACGCACCTTACAATTTAAAATATATTTCAGTTCCAGCCATAGGCGTAATCTGAGGGGGGCGAGGGGGGGGCAATTGCGCCTGCAGTTGTAAAAATTGCCCCCTAGTCTAAAATGTCATGGGGCAAAGTTATGATTTTGAACCCAAATCATGCATTTATAACCCAAATATACTATCAGATTAAAAAAAAAAAATTCCCCTGCAAAAATCAACAAAAGAATAGAATCACAGAAGCTTTTCAACCCAACAGGAACGATGGCAGATTCTACCAAATGGCCAAGCTAGATAATTTCTCAGGAAAGCAAAAATTAGGGGCAGCGATTTTAAAAATGTCTGAAATCAATTGTTCAGCGTTAGAAAAAAAGACCTGTTGCTGTAAATAGTGAGCAAAAAGAGGTCATTTTCATAGGCAATGCCACAATTAGAGTTTATGTCATCCGGGGCAAACCATAATTAGTGTCGTGTGCACTGGCGCCCATAGTAATTTTCATAAGGGGGGGGCAAACTTAAAAAAAAGTTTCTAGAGGGGGGCAAATTTCAAACTTTTAACAAATTTAGTTCTGTTTTTGCCATTTGTTAACATAATGAGACATTAACTTAAAACTTTAGGGGGTGGCAAGTTCCCTACCTTGCCCCCCCTCCTTATGAGTGCCCATGGTCGTGTGTCCCCTCGCATGGAGCCGCGCCCCATCCCAAGAAGCTATAACTGATTTTGGCGTTCCATTTAGAATGTCTCCCGGTGCTTGTCCCGTGCCCGCTTGTCCCCCTTTATTTGCCGCCCTGTCACAGGTTGGGGCCAGTTTCTCATTTATATTTTAATGAACCTAATTTTGGTGTTTGAAGGTCAGTAACAGAGAGACAACACACTTTTATGATCGGGCACAACTTACTTGACTTGACAGACGACTAATTACGAATTCAAATGCGACACAGTTTAAGAGAATAAGAAACGGTCTGCGATTTTATGATTTATATCTGCTGCCAGGGCACCTAGGGACACGTGCCCCAGACTTGGTAGGGGGCTCCAAAATAAGTTATGGTTCCATGGGAGGGGGCCGTTCTAGTTGGTTCGTCATGAGAGATAAACTCTAGTTGCAGTACTATCTAAGTCAGTATTTCGATACCTTTAACCCTTTTAGATTTTCATGCATTAGAAAAATACAGCAACAAATCACCTCATTACTTCCTACTAACAGCGTTGCTCCCAGCAATACGGAGAAGCAACGTTCGACACAGAAGAAGAACCTTCACTGCTATTGTTTATAACGATCTGCTGATGTGCATACATGGGCGCCCATAGTAATTTTCCTAGGGGAGGGGGGGCAAATTTCAAAAAAAATTTCTAGAGGGGGGCAAATTTCAAACTTTTAACAAATTTAGTTCTGTTTTTGCCATTGCTAACATCATGAGACATAAACCTAAAACTTTAGGGCGGGGGGGCAAGTTCCATACCTTGCTTCCCCCTTATGGGCGCCCATGTTTGCATATAATTCTATTTTCTAGCATTTCAAAAAAATCGTTTATAAGTCTAGCTAAGATAATATCTCAGAATATTAGTTTTCTATAGAGTATATATACATTCACCTAATTTATATACCTCCCCCCCCTTTTTTTTTTCGTGAATACGTCTTCAACTTAATAACATACATAATTTATCAGGGGTCAATCCAGGAATATTTTCCAGGGCCCATTTTTGTAGAAACTGCCTATTTTTGTGAATTTTAATGCTTAATTTTGTGAATTTCTTGTTAATTTTCAAACAAAATTTTAATAAAAGTCACTTTTTTTGTTAATTGATGAAACACATTAAAATGTAGGGTAAAATGCCAATGAAGGGCAGTTTTAATCGACTGTATTTTTGTGAAGGGGTTCCGTTAAAATCGATTGTAATTTTCTTATAGGGCCACAAACCGAACCCAATGTTTGTTTGTATCGACGCCTGTTCCCCGCTTATGCCAAACTTTTGATTAATGAAGTCACGCTAAAAGTCGTTCCACCTCTTCAAATTATTAAATATCTTTTTCCACATTCTTTTTCTAAAAATATTTACAATATCAACCTCCCCCCCCTTCCAAAAATAAATAAATAAAATATAAATAAAAATATAAATAAAAATAACGTACTGGACTCTCTTAAAAATTTAAAATTTTCTGTCCAAGTCAAGGAAAAACATGAACATTGAGCTTAGAATGCTGTAAATTTAGCAGGTCGCTAACATTAAAGAAAGTACCGCGGGAACAGAGGTTACAGAAAATAGAAAATGTGCAGTGCAATCAGTTTCATTGTAATATATTTCAAACCCCGCAAGAAAAGCGGCTTTTTAACAAGGCATAAAATGATCGTTTTTCTGGACCTACAAACAAAACATAAGAACATGTCATCACTAAATGACCATTAAGATTCTGTGAAAAATTGGAGTGATTTAAATGTCGAACGCGGCCCTTTTATCTCCCCTTAACGCAAAAATCAGTCACATCTGTGTTCACTTAAATAGAATAGGACCAGTTTTTCCCGCAAGCATATTGACTCGATGTTAGGACACAGGAGATGTACAAGAGGGTTGAATGAGCTGCAAAGAATGGATTACAAAGAGCTAATCTAAATAAATGATGCCTGTGTGTCAAGTTTGGTTAATTTAAATGAATTTTACCAGCCGAATATCTGTATCCTGCAGTGAAATATTAACTTGCTTTGTGCATGAGTACAGGTAAGTAGTTTTCGTAATTTTCTTGTCAAATCGGTAAATTTTAAAGAAAGATAAACTATTAGTCTGGAGAAAAGACTCCAATGTACTGATGAACATCATCTGGGTTTGTTTCTCAGGAATTCCTTAAATAGAAGACGTCCATTATAGTTGCGCTTTGAGGGGGAAATGTAGTTTTGTTTAAATTAAAAATGATGCCTCTCCTTACTTATTGGAAAGAGCGTTTGAAAATCAAAGTCGGCCGCTTCAGTTTTTGACCGTCAAATGTTTCTTGACAGTCAAGCCCTGCTCATGTCCAGTGGCTGTGGAGTTTTTTTTTTTTTTTATAGTGAACACATATTGCAATTTCCAATCCTGCCAATGAACTTTGTTTTGGACGTACCGCTTAAAGCTCTCTCTTAGAGCAGACTCTACAGCTTAAAGCTGATTCGGTCCCCAGTGATACCGGTGGCTGTGGAGTTGTTTTGATAAAAGGGGAAAAAAGTAAGCCCTTTTCATCTATTTTATTAATTATACTTATTGCACTATTTACTTTTTGTTTTCAAGAGTTAAAAATAACTGTTCTCAAATTTCATTTGTTTTAGTACAGTATTTTTTCCATTGTTATAGAATAAATATTTTATGATTTATAGTTTATATATATATATACTAGCTGCGTGCCCGTTCTTCTCACGGTAGGAAACGAAAATTTTCCTTAGATGTGTAATTCGAATTTATTCGTGGTGTGGAATCTTCTTTAAAAAAAATAAATAAATAAAAATAAAAAAGAAAAGCAAAATTATTTGACTCTTGACGTAAAGTTTGCGTCATGAGTACTAACCTGGCATCATTGCAGTATAATGACTCAAAAACTACGTCAGTGTCATTCACTATCAAAAAAGTGAAAAGCTTAATGGTTTGCAGAGAACTCCTGGCTTTCAAAATGTCTTATTTCTACATCATACTGTTTTTTAGGTTCAAGCTGTAGCATTAAATACCTAAGACACTACATAAAATGGACAACCGTTTATTTGTTTCCGAACATGTACTATGTAAGGAAATATTGTAATCATGAAAAAATTCGACTTCGAGATTTTGGCGTATTTACACGTTTTGAGGTCTTCTGAATTCATTTATGGTATTTTCAAGAGATGTTTTTAAAATAGCTGCGTACTTGCTCTTCATACGGGAAGAAGCGAATATTTTACTAAAATCATATCTGCATGTGATGAAACAGAATTTTATTTTTAAAAAAGTTCAAGAAATCGCCTCTGTTGAAATTACGGCGGGATATATTAACGTAAGTTAGAATTACTTTTCGTTTAGTTGGCTGTAAGACAACCGTTGAAAAAGGTTAAACACTTTTAATTTCATGAAATATTTATTAACGTGGTATATTGTGATTTATTCATATTATCCTTACAAATCTAATAATACTACCTATTACGTACATGATACTATCTATCTTTGCTTCTCCCTCTTCAAAACTCGCTTAAAAGAAGCAGGTTAGATTATTTGACACCGATGGGATCTTTTGATTCTATGGCGATTCTTTGCAATTTACGCATTAACATAAATAATAATCATTTCACATAATCGTTGCCATTAAGGAAACTCTCCATATATATTTAATTTATGCAGAGTTTTATAATATTGGCGTATTTAGTACCCAAAAAAATTTCATCTCACCGTGGGGAGAACTATCCAAGGGGTGCCACTTTAAATATCCATGTATCCAATATAGCGATATCTTATATATCCTCCATGGTCCTGTTTCCTGAAATACATCAAACTGTGTAATCTCGAGCAACTATTTATTCCCGCTTTAATTGTGAACGGTCGTTAGAATTGCAGAGCTTAAGCATTTTTTTAAAATTTATGATGTCACTGTTTAACTACCGTAAAGGATACCTCGGTTGGCCGAGGGAGTTAATTTCGATATTTTGCATGATACTTCACCGTAGTTTTCAAACGGCATCATTAAATTTTTGCTTTATGTAGGACCACTATGGAGGAACGTAATTCAACGTTAAAATAAAGCTATACTCGCAGCATGCATGATATGTTAGGCAACGCCCGCCCCATAATTAAATGTCAAAAATAAAAAAAAAGTAAATAGAAAATTTTAATATATCGTGCTTTAAAACGAACTTTTTAATTTTTAAAATGAACATTTTCAGCTGTGTTAAGACATTTCAATTTTTAAATAAGCAACGGATTAAAATACCACTTCTAATAATAATAATCGTGAATTTCTTAGTTTATTTCTACCGTAAATTTTAATCAAAATATCGTCTCCCTGTGTTGAAAAAAGAGCTGGAATAAATGAGAAAATTGTGGCGTAATTTTTACGTATCTTAAAGCAACTGACTTCATCGATCCTCACTTGCGAATTGAAAATACGGACGCTGCCCTATTAAAAATTTCTATGAATAGGTGGAAAAACCTTTTTCTAATCCTTTTTGTGGCAACAACCCAACATAAACGTGTCATGATTGCAATGCAATGGCGTAAGCTCTCCGCATTGATGCTATTAAATTCTAAATATTAGGGACTGCACTGCAAAAATAGATCACGCACATAAAAAATGATTTCCTCCTAAGCGAAAAATTTCGCCAATAGCTACCGATTGCCGAAATTTCCCCGTACAGTCGTGCAGATAACCATGCGAGGGCCCGAAGATCTGGGGCCAGAAGACAGTGCCAAATAAACCGCTTGGAAGCCAAGTTAATTCCGCGTCAATATGGCTTTTGTGGTCAATGCCAAATATGTCAACCCGGTGAACGGAGAAAAGACGCCAAATTCAGGGCAAGCCAGCTCATGCATGGCTTAGATAGGGGGAAAATCGTATAACTATGGGATTTTTAAATGCTTTTTTTAGTGGATAGTATTAAAATAGAGTAAAATGCGTGTATTTTTTTTTAATGAAGGTAAATTATTGAAAGAACTGTCTGACATAATAGGAAGATACTTTAGTTTAGAGTTGGTTTGGTAGTCGGTGGGGCCAGGCCCCTCTATCCCTTAATGACGAGCCGCCACTGTATATATATATATATATACACATATAAACATTATATATATATATGTGTGTGTACGGGCACGCATATATGGACTTTCATTTAGAATGACATTTGCCCCCCCAGTTTCGAAGCCCAAGTTACGCCCATGGTTCCAGCAGTTAAAGGAAAACAATGCACGCAACTGAAAGAAAACAAGTAATCTCTGGTCATACATTTCGTCACCAAGATAAGTTTTAGCAAAACAATTGTCTTGATTTTTTAATTTCAAATTTTTTTAAAGGATAGTATTGCAAAATATGATTGCTTTAGATCCGAAACACTTATTTGACTCCCATCTTAATTATTGACACTAGTTCGTAAAAAATACTGTATTGAAAAATGATAAAAATCCCGAAAATAATAAGAAAACGGAAGAAATGGATTAACTAACCGAACATAACAAACCAACGGAGAATACGGAAAAGATAGCGATAAAAAAACCGTCCGTGAGCACACTAAAAAGGGGCGAACGGAGAGATATCAGCAGCGGCTTATTTCTCCCGCACTCTCTCCGCGTCTTTTCTCAGGGAGCGGTTCAGAAGGCCGTTTGGTCGATCGCACATGCGAGCGACAACGTTTATGCTGTAGTAACCTACGATACAGTGCGTTAGCTACAACGAGCGTATTTCATAATAGTCGGGGGGGGGTGAGGGAGAGTAAAACTCACGTGTTAAATTCACAAAAATCTCGAAGTGTACTTAATATATATTTTTAAATTTAATTTATTAATGCGTTCATTTTTTAGTTTTTCCTCTGGGGGTTCACGTGCTCATGTACTGAAATGGAGGAGACGCCACTGTATTAAAGCAAAGGTAATTGAGAGCAATCTGATTAAGGAGGGGTACCTTGGACGGAGAACATTTAAAGGGGGTCTACATCTCTAGGAAACCACCAAAACTCCAGCCTTTTAGATCCATGGCCACTAGAAAGACCCGAACCCGGGACCTTCACCCTTCAACCTCTACCCTATTCAGTATCTTTGCCCCAAAAGTGGGCGAGAGCATTTGCGCTGTCAACTGGGAGACGTAAAGCGCCCGGTTCAAACCCAAGTCGCGTCGGCCTATCCGTTCGAAGTTTCCCGTGGTTCTCTCAGTCCAAATCTTCGCCTAAATACGGATAAAAACCCCTTAGAAAGTCTAGACGTAGGGCAACCCCCCCCCCTCCCCCTTGGCATAGATCCCTCGAGTACATAATTGGCCGTAGTACCACATTTCAGTATTTTTATCTATACAGCCATGTTGGGTCCGCTATTATAGCTCATATGAGTTCCACTTACTGGTGAAATACTTTTTTAGACATTAATTGACAACCCACCTTAAATAAACAAATAAATTCATTGTTTAAAAAAAAAGACATGATGTTTACAGACTTTTTTTTATTGTACTACTATCTGATACAAATACTTTTATTAGTACTGAGATTAAAATCTCAATTTCCAATGCTTAGACCCCCCCCTGAAGGTTAGAAAAAAAAAGCACATAAAGTTGAAGACAACTGTCAAAAAAAGCTATTTTTGACAGCTTTAGCTTTTGTTTCCAACTAGCTCCAATTTTTAAAAAAATAACCATGTTTCCTTCAATTTCTTATCCGTAGAACCCCTGGAAGTTTAAAAAAAAGCATAAAATTGAAGACAAATATGCCTAAATTAGTACCAGATACCTTTTAATAACAGTTCTGAAATAAAAACATGGAAAATTAGCTGGAACATAGTGTCGATGACTCTCGTGCACCTACCCAGCGACTTCTATTTCACTCCGACTTTCTGTGACCCGACGGGTAATTAATCAGTCTTTCGACCATACCTTCATTTCCTCATTTTCAGACGAATTGTTTGTTTCGTTCCTGTAACATGTATTTGGGATTTGTGTGCTTGTCCCGTAGTCCGCTTATAAATCCACGTCAGAAGGACTGCACAAGGGAGGGGGGTGCCCTCCGTGGGCGTCTTTTTAAAGGGTCCTAACCTCTATTTACGCAGTTTCGGGAAAAAAACCCGCAAAACTCCGAACGGTTAAGTCGCAGTGGCGGCTCGTGGGATACAGCAAGTAAAGCCGAGCTGCACTTGAAATTATCAGCACATACTTTAAAATAATTTATTCTACTAATTTTCCTAAATTCAGATTAGAATTGTGGAATTCCTACGGTAAATTAAAAAAATTTCTGAAAAAAACCATACAAAAAAAAAACGTATTGTGGCCGGATCGCTCATTCAGAAAAAAAGCACTTTAATCTTCCCGCAATTCAATTGGGAAAATCTTTGGTTCAGCCCAGAGCGCTGAAAAGAAAATTGGCAGCACCGTTGCCATCACAACGATTACGTAAGCAGCCTCTCCGGCATAGGGAGTATGCAGCTGGATACAGCCGATGAAATATTTTCTAACGGCGGCTGAACTTGTGAACTCGACTCACTGATTGGCTCGGACGACAAGTGAGGGAGGGATAAGGAGAATATATGTTTGGAAAACTCTGGACTTTATATTGCTGAATTTATCAAGAAGGTAAGCCTGAATAGACGCTTATGAATGGACAATGACCCATCAAAACAGTATTGTTTTTAAGTAAGCAAGAACTGGCATTTAGAGGACATGGCGAGCGAGAAAATTCTTTAAACATGGGAAATTTTAAAGAGCTTTTAAAATTATTTCTGGATTAAAATTATTTCTGATATCTGGATTAAAACTACGCCTTTTTATGGGGACATCACTGACCGATTCGCATGTTTAAAAGAAAGGAGGATTGATTTGACTTATATAAGTAAGTTTTCTTTTTTTTTTTCTTTTCTTCTTTTTTCGAGGGTAAAAGATTAAGTGAAGCTCAGCAACAACCATTTAATTTGTTACCCTAAAAGTAGCCATGATAGCTTAAATTTTCGTACAGGATAGTTTTTTTTTTTTTTTTTTTTTAGAACACTTATGAAAAATAAAGCTGATATGTTATTGAGCTCATCCGTTTGACAGGTGGTGAGAAATTATTGCATAACTGGTCAATAACTGGTTCTTTTTTCTTAAGTTATCGTTACAAAAGAAAATTCTAAGAAAACTTCGAATCAGACACGGATGAATGCAATTTTGAGGATAAGAGCGGCTTGAAATTTATGTCCATTTTATGGAAGTAAAATAGGATCTCTTACATTTTTTATGTAATTTCTTTCTTTTTTTTTTTTCCTCGGTGAGGGCTTAATCCGCCAGCTTTCGAATTCAGTAACAAAGATTTTCCAATCCTGTCCGGAGGAAAGTGGGGGGGGGGGGCTCATATGCTTCCGGCTGCACTAACAGTTTTGACCACGGGCCGCCACTGTTAGGTCGACAGCTCAGCGACGGACCCGAACCCGGAACCATCATACTTCGGCCGTCTACTTTCAGAGGAAAATTACCTCCTTGCCGTGCCCCAATCGTAAACAAACCCACTGCGAGAGGAAGCAGAGTTTTCATGTAGCTGTTCGATTATAAGGTTTCTCTCACCAACCGTCGATAGCTCAGTTGGCAGAGCGGTGGACTGTAGGTGTTAAATGCTCAGAAATCCATAGGTCGCTGGTTCGACTCCGGCTCGACGGATATCACTTTTGGCCAGAGCCTGATCATAGGTGGCGGGGCTCGGGGTTATTTTGGGGCCCCTATACTATCACAAGCATTTTAACTTATTTTTTTTGCTGTTGCATTTTCTCGACATAAAAATAAAACATTTTTGAAGAATACTAAAATTGAATTGAAAATTACCTATTTATTTATACTTATTTAGAACAAGACTACGTATTTAAAAGGGATTTTAACATTTTCTTAGCCCGTTTGTATTATTAGCGCACGGGTGCGCTAATTCAGGGAATGGCAATTACGAGGCACGGGAGCAAAGTTTCTCACGCAAAAAATTTTCTTGATACACCAAAAAGTTCAAAATTTTCTTTCCTTCATCAGGAAATAAAAAATGTTAACTAACGGCTATTTTGTGATAAGCGTATATATGGCCATACCATACGTTTTCAAAAACTTCTAACTTCATGTTTATGGATCCATGAGTCTTAAAGACCATTCAATTAGAAGAACAGAAAATAAATCTCTAAGTCCATTTATTGTTAAAAATTATGTGATAGATATTACAAAGGAAATTTAGTTACAAAATATTTATTATTGCAGTGTATATGAATATGCAATAAGTCATGATAACAATAAATCGGGACATTTGGGGACCCTTATTTTTCCGGGGCCCCGGGCTATTGCCCCGCATGCCCGTGTGAAAATCAGGCTCTAATTTTAGCTCTCTTATTTGGGTAATTCTTAATTAGACCAGACGTCCCAAACTTTCTCGAACGAATCCCTGAATGCAAAAAAGCTAATGAGGACAGCTTCATAACTCATTTTTTTAGATTTTGTTTCCAAGTAGTTCCCAATTTAAAAAAAAAGAAAACAACCATTTATCCTTTTAACATTTAAAGGGGTTTTACATCTGGAGGAAACCACCTAAAACTTCAGCCTTTTAGATCCGTGGCCACGAGGAAGACCCGAATCCGGGACCTTCACCCTTCAGCCTCTACCCTGTTCAGTATCTTTGCCCCAAAAGTGGGCGAGAGCATTTGCGCTGCCCGGTTCAAGCCCAAGTCGCGTCGGCCTATCCGTTCGAAGTTTCCCGTGGTTCTCTCAGTCGAAATCTTCGCCTAAATACGGATAAAAGCCCCTTAGAAAGTCTAGACGTAGGGCAACCCCCCCCCTCCCCCTTGACATAGATCCCTCGAGTACATAATTGGCCGTAGTACCACATTTCAGTATCTTTATCTATACAGCCATGTTGGGTCCGCTATAGCTCATATGAGTTCCAGTTACTGGTGAAATACTTTTTTAGACACTAATTGACAACCCACCTTAAATAAACAAATAAATTCATTGTTTAAAAAAAAGGACATGATGTTTACAGAATTTTTTTATCGTACTACTATCTGATACAAATACTTTTATTAGTACTGAGATTAAAATCTCAATTTCCAATGCTTAGACCCCCCCCCCCCTGAAGGTTAGAAGAAAAAATAAAAACATTAAGTTGAAGACAACTGTCAAAAAAAGCTATTTTTGACAGCTTCATTACTCCTTTTTTAGCTTTTGTTTCCAACTAGCTCCAATTTTTAAAAAAATAACCATGTTTCCTTCAATTTCTTATGCGTAGAACCATCACTGACCGATTCGCATGTTTAAAAGAAAGGAGGATTGATTTGACTTATATAAGTAAGTTTTCTTTTTTTTTTTCTTTTCTTCTTTTTCCGAGGGTAAAAGATTAAGTGAAGCTCAGCAACAATCATTTAATTTGTTACCCTAAAAGTAGCCATGATAACTTAAATTTTCGTTAAGGATAGTTTTTTTTTTTTTTTTTTTTTTTTTTTTTTTTTTTAGAACACTTATGAAAAATAAAGCTGATATGTTATTGAGCTCATCCGTTTGACAGGTGGTGAGAAATTATTGCATAACTGGTCAATAACTGGTTCTTTTTTCTTTTCAAGTTATCGTTACAAAAGAAAATTCTAAGAAAACTTCGAATCAGACACGGATGAATGCAATTTTGAGGATAAGAGCGGCTTGAAATTTATGTCCATTTTATGGAAGTAAAATAGGATCTCTTACATTTTTTATGTAATTTCTTTCTTTTTTTTTTTTTTTTTCCTCGGTGAGGGCTTAATCCGCCAGCTTTCGAATTCGGTAACAAAGATTTTCCAATCCTGTCCGGAGGAAAGGGGGGGGGGGCTCATATGCTTCCGGCTGCACTAACAGTTTTGACCACGGGCCGCCACTGTTAGGTCGACAGCTGAGCGACGGACCCGAACCCGGAACCATCACACTTCGGCCGTCTACTTTCAGAGGAAAATTACCTCCTTGCCGTGCCCCAATCGTAAACAAACCCACTGAGAGAGGAAGCAGAGTTTTCATGTAGCTGTTCCATTATAAGGTTTCTCTCACCAACCGTCGATAGCTCAGTTGGCAGAGCGGTGGACTGTAGGTGTTAAATGCTCAGAAATCCATAGGTCGCTGGTTCGACTCCGGCTCGATGGATATCACTTTTGGCCAGAGCCTGATCATAGGTGGCGGGGCTCGGGGAAAGAGGTTATTTTGGGGCCCCTATACTATCACAAGCATTTTAACTTATTTTTGTTTGCTGTTCCATTTTCTCGACATAAAAATAAAACATTTTTAAAGACTACTAAAATTGAATTGAAAATTACCTATTTATTTATACTTATTTAGAACAAGACTACGTATTTAAAAGGGATTTAAAATTTTCTTAGCCCGTTTGTATTATTAACGCACGGGTGCGCTCATTCAGGGAATGGCAATTACGAGGCACGGGAGCAAAGTTTCTCACGCCAAAAAATTTTTTTGATACACCAAAAAGTTCAAAATTTTCTTTCCTTCATCATGTAATAAAAAATGGTAACTAACGGCTATTTTGTGATAAGCGTATATATGGCCATACCATACGTTTTCAAAAACTTCTAACTTCATGTTTATGGATCCATGAGTCTTAAAGACCATTCAATTAGAAGAACAGAAAATAAATCTCTAAGTCCATTTATTGTTAAAAATTATGTGATAGATATTACAAAGGAAATTTAGTTACAAAATATTTATTATTGCAGTGTATATGATTATGCAATAAGTCATGATAACAATAAATCGGGACATTTGGGGATCCTTATTTTTCCGGGGCCCCGGGCTATTGCCCCGCATGCCCGTGTGATAATCAGGCTCTAATTTTAGCTCTCTTATTTGGGTAATTCTTAATTAGACCAGACGTCCCAAACTCTCTCGAACGAATCCCTGAATGCAAAAAAGCTAATGAGGACAGCTTCATAACTCATTTTTCAGATTTTGTTTCCAAGTAGTTCCCAATAAAAAAAAAACAAAAAAAAAAAACCAACCATTTATCCTTTTAACATTTATAGGGGTTTTACATCTGGAGGAAACCACCTAAAACTCCGGCCTTTTAGATCCGTTGCCACTCGAAAGACCCGAATCCGGGACCTTCACCCTAAAGCCCTATCTCAGTATCTTTGCCCCAAAAGTGGGCGAGGGCATTTGCGCTGTCAACTGGGAGACGGAAAGTGCCCTGGTTTAAACCCAAGTCGCGTCGACCTATATTTTCGAAGTTTCCCGTGCTTTTCTCTGTCCAAAACTTCGCGTAAATACGGATAAGGGTCCCTTAGAAAGTCTAGACGCAGGGCAACCCGCTTCCCTTGACATAGATCCCTCGCGTACATAAATGGCATTAGTACGCAGGGCCGTAGCGCTGTGGGCGCTTTGGACGGCTCAGCCCCCCCCCCCTGGAAAAATCCAAGTCTCCCTTGGCCGCGCTCCAAATCGACAGCCGCGCGAGAGGCCTGATTTTGATTTGATTTGTAGGATAATGACCGAGTACCTACGCGAAGGGTCTAGGCCGAGTGGGGGAGGGGGTATCCTCCGGGGATGTCTTTTTAAGGTTTCATAACCTGTATTGAAGTGAAATTTCGGAGAGAACCACGGAAAACTCCGAACGGCTATATTGACGGACGCGACAAAGGTTTGAGTTAAGCACTTTCCATCTTAGTTCAAACCTTTCAACTAAGTTGTTCTAGTTGAACTAGTTGAACTAGTTCAACTGTGCTCTTTTATTTAGGTTCTGGGGCCAAAAGAGCTGAGGGAAGCTTCTTTTAAAAGAATTATTATTTCCTTTTTTAAATCATTTGTTATAACGCTTTAAAGAATACCTATATGTAATACAGGTATTCTTTAAAGCGTAATAGTTTATGTGTACTATTTTATCTTACATTATTGAGAGCGTTACAATACACTGTAAAAACAAGATACTCAAAAATAAGCAGAATGTACTCATTTCTGAGTACATTCTGATCCCATAATGGCTCCGAGTTATATGATCTCGAATTTAAGGAACTCATGTACTCATTTTTTGAGTTCATGCAAGAACTCAAACAGGAGTGTACATATGCTCAAAATTTCCCAGCATATTATGTACTCATTTCTGAAAGCATATGAAGAACTCATTTTTGAATTCATACAAGAAATGATATTTAATATATTTTTGTGATATTTTTATTATACTTAATACGAATATATTGACTATCGATTTTTATATTCACTCATACAAGAATCAATATATTCTTATTAAATATACTATTTTTGAACTTGTTGATAGAAATTTAGGAAGAACCATTATCTTATGCGTAAGAAAAGCGTATACATTATTTGATTGTTTTGTGCAAATTATTTCGTTATGTTATAGTTTTTATTGATATTCAAGACACTGATCTGACATACAATGATCACAGAATGTTGTTATGACTATCTGTAACTATTAATCTGAGATAAATTTGCCAGAAGCGTAGCTATTCCCTAACACTGTTAGAAAGCCATCGATAATAAAACTTTTAAAACCTAAATAACTTTAATATTTTTACTCTTAAAAATGTCATGTACCCCCTTCCCCCCCCCAAAAAAAAAGAAAAGAAAAAAGAAAAAGAAAAGGGTCTCTCTAATGCAGTGACCTGTTCATTCTCACTCATAGAGCCTAAAAAAAAAGTTTTTAGACTATGCTATATACTAATATCAATATATTTTTAGACTCATATAACAAAAGCTCAGCAGAAAATCTATTTGTTTATAGTAAAAATATGCAATGTTTAACAGATATATAAAAATCTGCGGGCAAAATTATTGATTGCTAAAATCTGAACATTCTCACCGTGTTTCCGATTTTACGATTTTCAAATTTGAAAGAAGTGATTTTTTAAAATAACTTTCAACGTTAGAAGAAAATATTCGACAATATTAAGTGAATCGGCTTGAAAATGTCCATGAATATCCAGAAAAATTTAGAAATATATTTTAAGTATACTTTAAAAATCGTAAAATCTATCTGTTTCCCAATTTTTACTGATTTTTCATAATTTTCCATACTTGAACTGCGCTAATTATACATACAAATCAGTCTGAGATTTAACAGACAGATGCAGAAAATATGGGAAAAAAATATTTATGCTAAAATCTAAAAATGTATCCGTCCAAAATCTTTCTAGCGATATTTTGACATTTTCCAAGGAAAGCGTTTCCGCGATGTTTTGTGGACCCCACAGACCCTATTGACAAACTATTGAAAATGTCCACTCACACAGGATCCCCGAATTTTTTGAAACGTACAATTTCAAGCTATGTCCAAGTTATAAAAAAAAATCGTAATTTAAGACCTAGGACCAAAATCAGAGTAAAAAAATAACGTTTAAAGACGAATTAGCACGTTTATGCATCTGAATTCAAGCCCTGTTGCCTGAATTCTTTAATCAAATTTATCGTTTCAGAACAATCGCATTTTAACGCTGATTTTATACGTTCCATATTTACTACATCCCACACTAACAAGTTTTACTGCAACAATAATTTTTACCTAAAATCATTCTTATTTTAAATTAATTTGTTTAGGGCAAGAAATTAACTTAGTTGACTCCCAACTATGGGATATTGAATTATATCAACTACTCATGGATATTACCAGAATTCGTAATATCTGGTTCGGATTGGATTAGTTGCTAAAAACGTTAATCACTACACCAGATGGCATAAGCTGTCACCTATGAAGTCTGATAGCCACGATTATACAGGTACATTTTTCTTCCCTGCTTCTTGCTTTCGCTTATAAAATATGTTTATAAACTAAATTTTGGGAGAAGGTAATGAAAGATGTAACAGTGCTCTCTTACTAAACCGAACATAAGTACTCCGAAAGCTCCAGTTATCCAAAACGAATAAATAAATAAAATAAGTCAAAATTTAAAGTGTTTGAGGAATCGATAGCAGTTTCCGGGTATTACTTTTGTTCAAAAACCATCGTACATTCATACATTCATGCTTGTTAAATTTCGTTGAGTTTCTCTTCGTTCTTCGCTACTGAAATATGAAATATTAAATTTTGCTTTTGGATATCCAGACGACTTTCACAATTGAGTGATCATTCGAATGTTTTAGAGTTGATTCTCTCTTTTCAACTGATTCACTCGCTCACTGCAAACACTTTCCCTTTAAACATACGAGGAGAAAAGCAGCAAAGAAAATGTTGAATAAGATAAATAAATAAAATAAATCTTCACTTTTTAGAGAGATTTACATAATATATATATATATAAATATATATTGTATATATATATATGTATATAAGAGCTTACTTACGTAAAGTGAAATCCGAAGATAATCCATTGATAAAGTGAAAAAAATATAAAAATAAAAAAGTAGATAGCACATGGTGCCAATTAACGAGCTTATACCGGATAAGTGTTTAAATATAGCCTTTTAAGGCAATGAAAGAGTGGATAAATGGATATAAAGCGCCAAATTTGAACTGGTGGGCTTTTTAAGCCTAATCGCATGTATCCACAAATAGACGGAAAATGGAATGGAAAAATTGAAATAGTGTGCTCTATCATCAGGCGCCAACGCACACACATTTCAATTTAATCGAAAAAAACAATAATAGCTAGGTTTCTGCAAGTTACCTGACCAAAATTAGGGTCCTTTTGTAACTTGGGGGCGCGACCGTAGCTATTACAAATAAACAACGAGAAAGTGGACCGACAAGAAGATCAAAGCTCAGTAATGGAGGCAGTATTAGTGCATGTTGCCATCAGAGAAGACTTAATGCCATCAATAGACAAGTAATGCCATGGAGTGGAAAAAAAGTGACATATTAATAATACTTTGGAAGTATGGAAAGGAAAGGAAAAAATAAAAAGTAATAATTAAATGAATAAATAAAAAGAGTAAAAATGGTAATAATTAAATGAATAAATAATAAAATAAATATAACATTAGTGTAGCTAGCCTATGTTTAACGTAGTACTAGCTGCAGTAGCTAAGAAGTACTTAGTTGAAGTTGTGGAAAAGGAGAAAAACTGTAGAAATTATTATAACAGTAATGATATTGATAATAATGTTGCGGAATTACTCTGCTACTCCTGAGGTTCGTCGTTCTAAAGTCTTGTTGGTGTAAAAAAAAGTTCAAGTAAAAAGTCACTTGTCAGGATGGAACACGAACTTTATTGCTTCTAGAACTCCGTAGAACAATCAGCTGTACACAATACACAAGCACAATCTAGCAGTAACGTGCTTTTAACAATCCGCTTGGATCAGAAGCTCTCACAAATGCTGTATTTCTCACACAAAATAAGTCACTTTCACAGGCAAAAATTCCGTGGAAATATTCAAGGGATATAGTACACAATCACTTAAGACACAGCAATGAAGAATTTACACACAGCACTTTAAAAACAGCTTCACAAAACAAGCTAAAGCACAGCTTCTATAGCACTATCAATTCATACAAAACAAGCGTACTGAGAGCTCTTCACACGTTGAGCGTTCAACCCGCACTCTCCCTTCGGGGCGACGCGCGCTTCTATAAATAGCCGACGCAGGAGGTACAAGAGGTTTCCAGAAAAGTCAATTTCTCGAGGGTTCTACATAAAGCGTGAATTTTGATTACGTCATAGAAGATAAATGTTAGGTTATTAATCGTTTTTAATGCAGGAAAAACAACTTCCAGGCCCCATTGGGAAAATCGCGCCAAATGACCAAAAAGTCGCCAATCTTGGCGACTTTTGGCGAAATATCGCCAAATTTGGCGCCAAAAATAAGTCCCCAAATGTGAAGAGATCTAAGCTCTAGGACTAATATTTCTCGAGTTTTCTAGAACCTCCATTGAAAAACAATGGCAAACCGAAACCTCCATATCTCCGGTTCCAATTGGCCGATTTCGATGCAACAAAAAGCAAAATTTATCTATTTGAAGCGTAGATTACGAATTTTAAACCATTTTAAGCCACAGAGCAGCGGGTTGCCCCGAAAATTCGTAACATTGCCTCCTTCCCAAGGACTGCACGTCCCGGGCAGTACAATCCCCGGTTAGGAGGTCACACAAATATACAGTGTCCAACCTTTAACCAAATCTTAACAACATAATTTAAGCAAATAATCAATAAACACAGTAAGCAAATGCACTCTAATAAATAAATAATATACATAATAAACAATTACACTAATAAGTAATCAATGTAATAAACAAATACACATTAATAAAAACCAATATATTACAAATATGTACACTAAACATGACGTAAGTAGTGAAAGAAAGTTGACGAAAGAGGAAGAGAAGAGAAAGACAGGAAAGAAATGAGAGTTGAAAGAAAAGAGGAATTACGCCATAGTGACCATGGTCTGAGCTAATTACAACCGCGGTAGATGGCAAGCCGATCGTAATGTACAACTCTTGGCTTCGAGTTTGGTGACTTACGAATCCGTACGATGACGTCATTCAGCCGGTTTAGGACTGTGTAAGGATCGTCCCACGGCGATTGCAGCTTCGGAGACAGGCCTTTACGTCGAGTAGGATTCCATAGCCAAACTTTGTCACCTACGTTGAAGTCATGTACCGTAGCCTTCGTGTCGTATCGAGTCTTCATCTTTTCCGGGTTCAGGTTGATCCGCTCCCGAGCAAAATGATGCGCATCTTCAAACCGTGCCCGAAAGTTTTCCACGTACTCCTCTGTTGATGAAGGCGCATCTGGAGGGCGGCCGAACACTAGATCGGCGGGAAGACAAAGATCTCTGCCGAACAACATCTGGGAAGGTGTGAAGCCGGTAGTCTCATGGACGGCGCTCCTATAGGCCAGCAGGAAGAGGGGGAGTTTCTTGTCCCAGTCCTCTTGATTCCTAGATACCAGAAGCGAGAGGTTGTTTAAAATTGTGCGATTGAACCTCTCCACCATGCCGTCGGATTGTGGATGTAAAGGCGTAGTCTGGGTTTTGTCCATTCCGAGAAGTTGGCATAGTTCTTTAAAGACTGCAGAGGTAAAGTTCGTTCCTTTGTCGGAATGAAGTTGCAGAGGGGTTCCATATCTGGAAATCCATTCTTGCACCAGTACCTTTGCTACGGTCGTAGCTTCCTGATCGGGAATAGGAAACGCTTCGGGCCATTTAGAGAAGTAGTCAATGACAACTAGGATGTATTTGTTGCCATCCGAAGTTGGCGGAAGAGGTCCCAGGATGTCGAGGGCAATCCTCTCAAAAGGCGCTCCTACATTATAACGATGTAGTCTTCCACGGCTTCGTTTCTTCGGGCCTTCACGGGCGGCACAGGCGTCACAAGCTTGACACCACTTTTCGACGTCGCCTCGAGCCCTAACCCAGTAGAAGCGCTCGCGAACTTTCTGCAGAGTCTTCATTACGCCAAAATGGCCTCCAGTGTAGCCATTATGAAGTTCTTCTAGAACCTTCGGAATCCTCGAACGAGGGAGTACTAACTGCCATCGGAGCATCTTGCCGTCGTCCGACTCCCATTTACGATACAGGACTCCATTCCTCAGGCGAAGCGAATCCCATAAAGCCCAGTACTGTTTTGTTGCCGGACTGTAAGATGATATTTCTTGCCAACTGGGCTTAGCGCTGGATTTTTCCATAAATTCCACAATAGGTTTGATGTCGCTGTCTGCTAATTGGTCCGCCCGAACATTTTCGTCACTCCAGGGATCTTGAGATGGTGCCGATGATGTAACTTGGCGGACAACGGGATGTTTCAGATGGTAATTTTTCTCTGCCCTGGAGCAATAGCGACAACTGTCTATGCAGGGTCTTCTCGACAAAGCATCTGCATTTTCATGAGATGACCCTTTCCGATAACGTATCTCGATGTCATATTCTTGTAATCGCTGTATCCACCTGGCTATTTGGCCCTCTGGATTCTTGAAATTTAGAAGCCAGGTTAAAGAGGCATGGTCCGTTCGGAGCAGGAACTTTCGGCCGTACAGGTAATGATGGAAGTGCTCCACGGCTTTAATGATAGCAAGAAGTTCCTTTCTCGTAACACAATAGTTACGTTCTGCCTTTGAAAGGCATTTGCTCCAGTAAGCAATGACGTGTTCTTGGCCATCTATCTCCTGGGACAAAACTGCTCCAACACTCTCCTTACTTGCGTCTGTGTCCAGGATAAATGGCTTGCCAGGGTGAGGATACGACAGGATCGGCGACGATGTTAAAGCCGTCTTCAGTTCGTTGAATGCGTCCTCACATTCCTCAGTCCATAGAAATTTCTGTCCAGTCTCGGTCAATTTGTGAAGAGGTCTTGCAATTTGAGAAAAGCCCTTCACGAATTTTCGATAGTAAGTACACAGACCGAGAAAACTTCTTAAGTCATGGATATTCTCGGGACGACTCCAGTTCTTGACTGCGGACGTCTTTTCGGGATCGGTTCGGACTCCGTGGGCGGATATTATGTGCCCGAGGTAACGTACTTCCCGACGGAACAAGTTGCACTTCGACGGACTTAGTTTCAAGTTTGCCTCTTTTAATTTCTGCAGTAACTTTCGAATGTTCTCGAGATGCTCTTCGAAAGTCCTTCCGACGATGATGATATCGTCCAAATAAACGAGACATGCTTCGTAGGAAAGTCCTCTCAACACTGTCTCCATTAGACGCTCGAATGTAGCCGGTGCGTTGCAGAGTCCAAAAGGCATAACTTTGAACTGCCACAATCCTTGTCCCGTGGTGAACGCAGTCTTTTCACGGTCATCGGGATGGATTTCTACTTGCCAGTAGCCACTCTTGATGCCAGAGTGGAGAACCATTCATTTCCCGATAAAGTGTCCAATGTGTTGTCTATCCTGGGAAGAGGGTAGCTGTCTTTCTTGGTAATGTCATTCAGACGTCTATAGTCAACGCAGAACCGGGTGGAACCATCTTTCTTTCGGACCAAAACAATCGGCGAGGCCCACGGACTAGTCGATGGCTCGATGACGTCATCACGCTGCATCTCCTCTAAAAGTCTGCTCACCTCTTCTTGCTTAGCAAACGGCAGCCGCCTAGGATATTGTTTGATGGGAGAATGGCTGCTTGTGTCTATTCTATGTTGCGTTAACCTCGTACGGCCAAAGTCACCGGAAGTACGAGAGAAGAGGTCTTCAAATTCAGCTATTACTTTATCTGCAGCGCTTCTCTGTTCTGCCGTTAACTCCATGTCTTGTAATAATTCCTTCGTCAGGCACTCGGAAGATTTAGCTGTCGTTTGGCTGATGTTCTTATTAATTCAGGTAACAGGAGTGCATGTCGCCAACACTTCATTTTTCTTTATCACCTTCGACTTGTCCGTCACATTTACTACTCTAACTGGAATTTCTGTTCTCGACAAGTCCACAAGTGTTGCTCCCACAAGTACTCCTCTGACGGAATCACTATTGTTTGGGTGTTCGATTAATCCAAAGCGGAATTTATTGCTTTCTTTTACAGTTCCAGAAATTATTGAATCAGTTCTGGGAGGTAGAGTGATATCAGTCTGGGCTATTATTTGCTGAACAGGTAAAATAGTTTCATTTTTAATATCGAATGCAGCTATTTCTTCTGAGTCTGAACGAAGCTCATTATTCTTAAAGTCCAAGATAAATTTGTGCGATTTTAAAAAGTCGAGTCCGAGAATAAAAGATTCTGTAATATTGGCGACATATACCACATGTTATACATCACGTTTGGAAATGCGTATCTGGCATTTCCAAACGTGATTTCTACTTGCGCTTTTCCGCCCACTTCGATCTTGTCACCTGTCACAGTCTGGAGGGTCAGCGAGGGCGGAGTCCAGAAAATCTTCAAGTTTAATTTCTTGGCCAGATCCGTCCTTATGATGGTTACGTTCGCTCCAGTATCAATCACCATGTGGCATGGGGAACCATTAACGTATCCCAGTACGAAGAGTCCATCACTGCCGCCATTCACTGATGAAATCTGTAAGACTTTCAAACGAGGCTTTTGAATATCCCTCAGCCTGTGTTCCTGAAAGTCGTCTCTTTTCTGTCTTCCTTCATGGGCTTCTCTGGTGCATTGAAAACTGCGATCTTTACGACGAGCGTTCTTTTGTACGTCACAGTATTTTCGTAAATGCACCTCGCTGTTGCACCTCCAACATTTCACTTTTCTTGGCTCTGACTGTTCTTGTCGTTCCACCAGATTTTCCAGGGTCTTTAATTTATTCTCTAATCTCTCCATTTCTCCATCCGTAGGCTCCTGGAATGACACAGCTCTAACATTATGCCGCTCTTTTCTTACGGACAGCTGAGCTGCCTCTAGCTTCATGGCGAATACGAGGGCTGACCTCAGATCTTTATAATCCGCCAAGATCAATGCTTTCTGAATTTCAGAGTCCAAGAGGCCTTCAATAACATGTTGCACTGCAACTTCTTCTCGAACGTTATCTGGATAACTGCCATAGGCTAGATGACACAGCCTATCTATGTCGGAAGCCAGCTCTTGGAGGGTCTCGCCAGGTCTTTGCATCCTTGACTTAAGTTGTATTCTACTATATTCTTTCTGGCACTTCTCTCCGAATTTCATCTCCAAGGCACTTGGGAGGGCGTCAAAATCTCCTATCTTCGTCGCTCCGATAGTTTGCAATACATTAATTGCATCTCCGCTAAGGGAAGCGGCCAGTTGATTAGCTTTCTCGGACTCGCTCCAACCATTGGCTCTGGCGACGATCGAAAATTGGGTCTTGTAAGCTTCCCAGGGAGTCTTTCCGTCATAAGGCGTTAGTTTCACTGCTGGGTGGCGTGACGACAACCTGATATTTTCTGGTACCTTTCCCAGCTTTACGAGAGAAACCAATTTCTCTTCAATTTTAGCTTCACATTCTTCGTGTATTTTCGAAACTATATTTTCTTTCCAGTCTAGTTTCGCCTCAATTTTATTTTTGAATTCTTCCCGCATTCTGCAAATATCTTGCTGCAATTCTTTAACGTTTCCTTCAATTCTTTGTTCATATTTCGTTTGAGTTTCTTCTATGAGCGACATTCTTTTCTCCATTATCTCTTGATTTTCCTGCACACTCTTTTGGAATTTCTCTAATTTTCCCAAAGCAGTCTCCATTTTCTCCAATCCCAATTTCATTCCTTCTTGTCCGGCTTCAATTTTCTTTTCTAAATCGGTCTGTCCTGCTTCAATTTTCTTCTCTAAATCCGCCTTCATCTGTTCTTGTCCGGCTTTCATCTCGTCTTGTCCAGCTTTCATCTCTTTTTTTATCTCATCTGACCGGATTTCATCTCGTCTTGTCCGGATTCCATTTCCTGCATCATATTCATGAGCTTTTGAAGTTGTTCTTCCATTTTTTTGTCTAGTCAAAACCATAAACTGGAAAATTAAAGTCTTTCTTTAGAATCCCACTTCTGACACCAAATGTTGCGGAATTACTCTGCTACTCCTGGGGTTCGTCGTTCTAAAGTCTTGTTGGTGTAAAAAAAATGTTGGTGTAAAAAAAATGTTGGTGTAAAAAACAATAATAGCTAGGTTTCTGCAAGTTACCTGACCAAAATTAGGGTCCTTTTGTAACTTGGGGGCGCGACCGTAGCTATTAGAAATAAACAACGAGGAAGTGGACCGACAAGAAGATGAAAGCTCAGTAATGGAGGCAGTATCAGTGCATATTGCCATCAGAGAAGACTTAATGCCATCAATAGACAAGTAATGCCATGGAGTGGGAAAAAAATGATATATTAATAATACTTTGGAAGTATGGAAAGGAAAGGAAAAAATAAAAAGTAATAATTAAATGAATAAATAAAAAGAGTAAAAATGGTAATAATTAAATGAATAAATAATAAAATAAATATAACACTAGTATAGCTAGCCTATGTTTAACGTAGTACTAGGTGCAGTAGCTAAGAAGTACTTAGTTGAAGTTGTGGAAAAGGAGAAAAACTGTAGAAATAATTATAACAGTAATGATATTGATAATAATGTTGCGGAATTACTCTGCTACTCCTGAGGTTCGTCGTTCTAAAGTCTTGTTGGTGTAAAAAAAAGTTCAAGTAAAAAGTCACTTGTCAGGATGGAACACGAACTTTATTGCTTCTAGAACTCCGTAGAACAATCAGCTGTACAAAATACACAAGCACAATCTAGCAGTAACGTGCTTTTAACAATCCGCTTGGATCAGAAGCTCTCACAAATGCTGTATTTCTCACGCAAAATAAGTCACTTTCACAGGCAAAAATTCCGTGGAAATATTCAAGGGTAATATATAGTACACAATCACTTAAGACACAGCAATGAAGAATTTACACATAGCACTTAAAAACAGCTTCACAAAATAAGCTAAAACACAGCTTCTATAGCACTATCAATTCACACAAAACAAGCGTACTGAGAGCTCTTCACACGTTGAGCGTTCAACCCGCACTCTCCCTTCGGGGCGACGCGCGCTTCTATAAATAGCCGACGCAGGAGGTACAAGAGGTTTCCAGAAAAGTCAATTTCTCGAGGGTTCTACATAAAGCGTGAATTTTGATTACGTCATAGAAGATAAATGTTAGGTTATTAATCGTTTTTAATGCAGGAAAAACAACTTCCAGGCCCCATTGGGAAAATCGCGCCAAATGACCAAAAAGTCGCCAAGCTTGGCGACTTTTGGCGAAATATCGCCAAATTTGGCGCCAAAAATAAGTCCCCAAATGTGAAGAGATCTAAGCTCTAGGACTAATATTTCTCGAGTTTTCTAGAACCTCCTTTGAAAAACAATGGCAAACCGAAACCTCCATATCTCCGGTTCTAATTGGCCGATTTTGATGCAACAAAAAGCAAAATTTATCTATTTGAAACGTAGAATACGAATTTTAAACCATTTTAAGCCACAGAGCAGCGGGTTGCCCCGAAAATTCGTAACAATAATTATACAAATTTATTAATTGCTATTTATGCTAATATTATTGTAAAATATTTAGGTAGAACAGTACTCTGTATGGCTTCGTTAGTTACAGACTCACATAAAAAAGGAAAAAGTACCAGTAATCAACTATTCTTAATTATAGAATTTTTTTTTAAAAATAAAATATATAGATATATATTTTATGATTTTATATATATATATAAATATATATAAAGGTTTAATATTTCACGTATTCAATAATAATAATAATAATAATAATAATGTACAGTATTGTACTGAAATAGCTCAATTGTAGTACATACATATTGTACTACACATTTTTTATAGATTATCCTCTGTGTGTGATCCGAATTTTTTACTTATCCGAACATCCCCTTAGAAACAATTACTTAGATTACTGAGGTAGAACTGCAAGTGCTTGTTTATACTATTTTAACCTTGACAAACAGTTATGAATACCTACAATTTTTTTTAATGGTGGGCCTTAGCAATGCCTTGGAGGTATTCGCCACCGCTAAGGCCGGAGTTGTTGGTCACTTTAGGGAGCACCTAGTTGACGGACCAACGTTGTCCCCTATGAAGGGACGGACACACTGACATCCATCCACGCCCAGTCGGGGATCGAGCCTCGACCGCCGCTAGTTGAACCCGAAACCGTAGTACAATGCTTCGTCCACTATACAAGCTGGTCGGCAATACCTACAAATTGATAAATGAAAAAGGTATGTTTGGCCCAAGAAAGACGTCAGACCGGGAGGATCATCTGAAAGTTACGATTCGAGATTATCTTATCATTCATATTTAACCCTTTGAGGCGCAACCCTTTCCCAATGCTGGAAAAAGGGCAACGGCTGCCCCTTTTTCAGCATTGGGCAATCTATACAGCTGTTCTCGCATTCTTCCATTTTTCAGCTGATGTCAGTGCTGTTAAAAATAATCGTGAAAATTTTTTAACGGGAAATGACGTGCTAAAAAGTAAAGGATTCTCGTGGAGCTATGTCACCCGCAACTATTTTTATGGAAATCAAATCTATTCTTCGTGACTGGCAACAGTCAAAACGTCAGAGTTTGGTGTTCCCAGAGCGGGAACACTGCGCGATAAAGGGTTAAGACGTAGGCTGAAAGTAAGGACCGATTGTGCCCTAATATGTTACTTATAAATCGGTCTGTGAAACATTTCAGCGAATTCTCTTTTGTATTCCAAATTAGCAATTTAGGACTAGCAAATTTAAAGAAGGACCTTTGAATTTACCTTCATCTATGTGCTTAAAAAAAAAAGGAAAAAAATTGGGGGTTGGGGGTGAGGAAGGGTTCATTATAATCATAGCTTAAAATATGAATTACCTTCTTAACATTAGGAAATTTGAATTTTCACCATTATTTATTCATTTCATTTCCCACCTGCTGAACTGAAATATGGGATGCAAATGTGATGTTTCTAATGAACATTTCAAAATTAAGTTCTATTCATTGCGTAACTGGCTTTTAACAAAATACATTTCTTGCGGTTTCATATATACTGTACATAGACTTCAAAAAAGGAAGCATTTTAATTTTTCAGATTAGATTTTGTATGCTCTAGAAAATGTCATTAATATCTGAAACTTGTACATCAAAACTTTCTGCATTTTTTAAGTTTCATAGTTTTTAAAATTGCTTAATTCATTAGCTACCTGTTTTCCCGTTTTAAAAATGTTTTAGTGTTTTCAGTAAGTCATGTAGAGAAATCGAGACAGTTCTATTCTTGAAATATAAATCATGAAGAATTCAATCAGGAGAAAAGGAAAATCACCTTATTTTGAAGTTACTCTTTTCTCGATGCAAAATGTTTTACTGCTTTTCCGAATTTTCTTTCCCTAACTTTTCCTAGAACTTTTAAGTATGATCATGATGAATACTAAATGAAACAACCTAACAGGAAGTATACATTTATACAAATACTTTAGAACCTGCTTATTTTGCACGGAAATTGCTTTTATTATTATAGACTTCAACCAGGGATGTGGAGACATGAAGGTTCCATGTACAAGGCTAGTGACTTTACCGTAAATTGCAACAGAGCATCGCAACATTTAAAAAAAATTAAGTTCATGTGTCATTTATGGAGGTTTATTATTACTTTAATTAATTTTGAAATAATTTTAAAGCACACCAAATAGTGTTGCAAGTTTTTTTTTAAATCTTCTAAATTCTTATTCAAATTAAAGTTACCATTAAATAAATAAGTCAAATTTAAGGTCTAACGCTGTGCCGTGCTTCCGTGGGGGAGGAGAGCACTGGGTAACTACGCAAGACAGCTAAAACTTTGTTCATTCAAAATTGCGTGAGGCATACAGCTTTACTGTTTGTATTAGTCCATAGTGCATTGGGTGAAAAGGCATTAGTAATTTTTTCGTGCGTTCCACATCATTAGTTTGTTTTTAAAACTGTTCAAAAGTCCTCTGACGATGGTCGTTTTTAAAAGGAACACACTTAAAACCCCTCCAGATTTCTCCAGTTACAACTCACCTTGTAAAAAATGTATCAATTTTTGCTTTGATTATTTGTAAAGAATTATTTGAAGAAACTTAAGAATCATTGGAAAAAACTGGAATCTATTGATAAACTGCCCATCCGGTTCGGCATATTTCTTTCTAGGTGGAGATAACTGATTTATCTTTCCTATCGTTAAAATTAAATGTTGACTATTTTGTCACATTTCTACCACGTCTCTTTTTAATCCACCGCTAACTATAGCTGTTTATACAGAGTGTCCGGCAAATAACACCTGATTTGAAAGTTAAAAATCTCAGAAACGAAGATGAAAAGGCGGGCGCAGTAAACGGTATGTTTATTATGTAAACAGTAAAAATTTTATAATGCTGGACAAGCCTGAATTGTCGATTTATGTAGCTTATGAATCCATTTCTGTTGAGACATTCCCAGCTGTGGTGGTTAATTTCATTATTAGTTTGCGCCACCTCTGTCTATCGTAAGGATGGGCATCTTGAATAGATTATGCTGCGAGTGATCACAGAGAATGAACTTATACATAACGATCGTCAATCGATAATAATGAAAAATTTCTTAAAGGAAATCTGTGTACGTCAATGTATGTTAGTAGCTGTTGTAGCTACTATTTAAAAAAAAAAAAAAAAAAAAAAAAAATGTGTAAAATTTTTACAGGTTGCATAATAAACTTACTGCTCACTGGATTCTTTTATTGATCTAAGTTTATGAGATTTTTAAATTTGAAATCAGGATGCTATTTACTGGACACCCTGTATGTAGAAAAAGCTATTGTAGAACACTTTGATCTATAATAGGTTGCGTCTCTTAATAACAAACACTGTTGTACCCAAGGCTCGTTATTTCCAAATACTGAAGTTGTGGTGTTTACAACTATATATATATATATATATTATATAAACAATTTGTATGCATTATTTCTTCCATGCACAGTTTCTAAAACTGTTAATTATAGGCAGGATGCGAAGAGAATCACGGTGATTGAACATTTTCTCCAGGGGGGAGGGGGCATTTAAAAGAAAAAATTCTCCAGGAGGGGACATTTGAAAAATAGAAAAAAGAAAAAGGAGGGAAGGTGTAAATGCCTAAGGCTCGTTATTTCCAAATACTGAAGTTGTGGGGTTTACAATTATATATATATATATATAGCATATATAAACAAGTTGTATGCAGTATTTCTTACATGCACAGTTTCTAAATCTGTTAATTATAGGCAGGATGCGAACTGAAACACGGTGATTGAACATTTTCTCCAGGAGGGGACACTTGAAAAAAAGAAAAAGGAGGGAAGGTGTAAATGTTTCACTCACATAATATATCACGTATTGCATGACAAATACAGTCACCATGTCTGGGAAGTGACTTAAATTCAAACCAAAGTTGACCCCCGATTTTCTATGCACAAGCACATATATTCCTGCTTATGTCGATTCTTACATCTACCCTGGAATTCGGCTCGCGGCTGAGCAGTCCTTGTTCCTTCATTTCGCAGTCTTCCTTTGAAACCTGACCCCAGTTACAGAGTGAGAAGTGGCATCAGGTATGCGTATATCTATTTGAAAGGGATGTTTGTAACTTCCCTTTGTGTCCTTTGTCTAGTAAACAAAAGAAGAATTTCTATTCTCAATACTTAATATCGTTAGGTACTGTTGAACTTGTAGGGACAGAGATTAATATTTCTCCAGCAGGGGATAAATAGTATCCCCGGTCCCTACCGGGGATACTATTTATCCCCACTGGAGAAATATTAATCTTTCTCTAGCCATTATCTTTCTCTAAGGGATCCATTAATATTTCTCTAGCCAGGGATATTACATTCTTCACCCGGGGTCTCACGATGGCACAGTGGTTATGTCACTGGAAATGGTAGACGGGCGAAGTGTGAAGGTCCCTGATTCGGGTCCCATCGCGCGTCCGTCGACCTAACCGTTCGGAGTTTTCCGTGGATTTAACTTAGCGTGGAAACTTAGCGTAAAAACGGGTTAGGATCCCTTTAAAAGACCCCATCCCCCCACGGAGGGCACCTCACCCATAGGCATGCATCCCTCGTGCAGATAATTGGACTTAATCCCACAACACAACTTTGCCTATTTTCTGAGGAGCATGTTGGAAGAAAGAGTCCATCGGAATCATCCCAACATGCTGGGATGAAAGTTAACTTGAAACGCCTATTTATGTGGCACGTGAATTCATTTTCATTGAGACATTGAAAGTCATTATAAGCTGAGATGACAAGTTTAATTGTTCATTTACGCCTCCTCTGTATGGTGGGCTGTGACTGCTTGCAAAGAACGCATACTTATACATGATGATAGTCAATCGATTTGGACGTGAAGCGATATCTGCTAGGAATAGCGTACTCAAGGTAGTGTTTGGGGGCTCTAATTCCCTTCTCCTGGAAGATTTTTTATCATAAAATCCATAAAATTTTACTTTTCAACATAAAGATTACGTCAGTAATCCTCCTTTCCTTAAAGGAATTCTGTGTACGCCTCTGTATATGTTAATAGCTATTGTAGATACTATTTCGAAACTTTTGTTTAAAATTTTACACAATACATAATAAACATACTGTCATTTTATTGTTCTTTGTTTTTGAGATTTTTAATTTTGAAATCGGTATGTCCTTTTCTGAATACCCTTATTCAATTCCTACTATTAGTTCACACTCTCCCTATATATATATATATTTATATATCTTGTTCACATTTTCAATCGTTAATAAAATATTTTTTATTCATCCACTCAAGTTCAAATACATTTTTTTTAGACTTGTAGTGAATGACACTTGATGTTAATACAGATTTTTTTTCGAATATTAATTCATTTCTTAAATTTAATTACTTAATTTAATAAAAAGTAACTAAAAAAATTTGGTTTTTTTTGGTGACCTAAGTAGAAATTTACTTAATTTTTTTTATATGACTTGTATATGCACATGAAGTCAGTGGTAAATGTATGTATATAATATATATACCCCCACTATATATATACATTAGTGGGGGGATTAATTAAAAAAGAAAAAAACTTATTTTACTAAAACAAAAAGCAGAATGAAGCAAAATATTAGGCTAAATCAATGGATTTATTCATTTATTTATTTTGGAGGGGCTAATTTATGAAGAAAGACTTTTGATATGGATATGACACTCTAGGAATATAAAAGTCACGAGTGACCCCCATTTATGATTGACATCCCTCGACTGGATTCTATTAATTATTTGCTACTTTTGACTTTCACTTAAATAATGTCTTTGAGCCATAACTAGAGAGTATTAATCACACACAGAGACCACAATCTCTTTTGAGCAACACTACAGAACGGAATTCCAACACGTGTTCATTGCGCGCAACATTGCAAATCACCGAACTTGCTATTTCCGACACTCACGTATCCACGGAAATGCAATTTTGTGTTCAATTATAATTATTTGACACTGCAGTGAAATGTTTCTACAACAAATGAAGCAGTTGTAGCAATTGCATTTACAATACAATAAGCGAAATATTAGTGTACCGGAAATATTCTTTTTTTACATTAAATTCGAACAAATAGAATTTCAATACATTTTTAATTACAAGCAAGCTGTGCCTGTACAATAGGATTTACATTTTTTACAAATCAAAGCAAGAATTTTATAGATAAAATTATTTCTTAAAAGGAAGTTGTGTGAAAAAACTAGGAGGAATGGCCATTTATCCTCCTTAAAAGACGAATTTCAAAATGTTCTGAAATTGATTTTTAAGTATTCGCGAGAGTAATATTTTGCAACAAGAATTTTGTGGATATAAGTTTTCTTTCTTTAAAATAGAAAGGTATGTGAAAAGAATGCCCCCCCCCTTTGCACGCGCACACACACACACACACACACACACACACATGCACACCTAGGTTATGAATTTTAGAAGATGCTTTCTAATCTAGCTCTTATGTTAAAACACTCAAATGCATGCCGAATTTCGTATATCTCCAGTAGTTTCCGCTGGGCAAAACATTGGCGTACGAAAAAGCACATTATTATGCGGTACGCCTCTTAATCCTTACTTTGACAGTTCTTCACCATGTCATGATAGTAGTTCTGAATAAACTCAATAGATGGCAGGACTGCATGGAATCTTTCTGGTCACGAGGTGGGCGAGAGCATTTGCGCTGTCAACTGGGAGACGTAAAGTGCCCGGTTCAACCCCAAGTCGCGTCGGCCTATCCGTTCGAAGTTTCCCGTGTTCTCTCAGTCCAAATCTTCGCCTAAATACGGATAAAAGCCCCTTAGAAAGTCTAGACGTAGGGCAACCCCCTCCTCCCCCTTGGCATAGATCCCTAGAGTACATAATTGGCCGTAGTACCACATTTCAGTATCTTTATTTATACAGCCATGTTGGGTCCGCTATAGCTCATATGAATTCCACTTACTGGTGAAATACTTTTTTAGACATTAATTGACAACCCACCTTAAATAAACAAATAAATTCATTGTTTAAAAAAAAAAGACATGATGTTTACAGACTTTTTTTTATTGTACTACTATCTGATACAAATACTTTTATTAGTACTGAGATTAAAATCTCAATTTCCAATGCTTAGACCCCCCCCCCCTGAAGGTTAGAAAAAAAAAGCACATAAAGTTGAAGACAACTGTCAAAAAAAGCTATTTTTGACAGCTTTAGCTTTTGTTTCCAACTAGCTCCAATTTTTAAAAAAATAACCATGTTTCCTTCAATTTCTTATCCGTAGAACGCCTGGAGGTTTAAAAAAAAGCATAAAATTGAAGACAAATATGCCTAAATTAGTACCAGATACCTTTTAATAACAGTTCTGAAATAAAAACATGGAAAATTAGCTGGAACATAGTGTCGATGACTCTCGTGCACCTACCCAGCGACTCCTATTTCACTCCGACTTTCTGTGACCCGACGGGTAATTAATCAGTCTTTCGACCTTACCTTCATTTCCTCATTTTCAGACGAATTGTTTGTTTCGTTCCTGTAACATGTTTTTGGGATTTGTGTGCTTGGCCCGTAGTCCGTTTATAAATCCACGTCAGAAGGACTGCACAAGGGAGGGGGGGGGTGCCCTCCGTGGGGGTCTTTTTAAAGGGTCCTAACCTCTATTTACGCAGTTTCGGGAAAAAAACCCGTAAAACTCCGAACGGTTAGGTCGACAGCTGAGCGACGGGACCCGAACCCGGGACCATCACACTTCGGCCGTCTACTTTCAGAGGAAAATTACCTCCATGCCGTGCGCATGTTCACAATATCTACCCGTTTCGGCATCAGCAACTCTCTGATTGGACAATGAAAATACGTCATAACGTACAGGGTTACTATTCCCTGGCGGTATTTTTTCCTGTTTTCCGTCCGTAGTACGTAGGAGTAAAGAGTTATTTTATTGTTCTCAATTTTGATTTGAAGATCATATTATCTACGGTAGGAATATGGATTTCGATAAGCTCCCTGATAGTTACGACTATAAGCTGATAAAATCTCAAGAAAATGAATTTTCTTTTCAACTTTCAAAGATTGTTTAATTTGTTCATTGTTTTAGGTAATAGTAAATACTAAGCTATTTCACAATATAGAATTATTAACAAATAAGGCAAAAATAAGTCAAAACAAATAAGTCAAAAAGTCGGAAAAGAATGTACAGAACTATCGAAATTTAAATTTTCATATTAATAGCTATCATGGTTTTGCTTAGGGCAGTTTTATTTGGAGCCACAAAAATTATCAAACATGCTGAGAAAACTATTCAGAATTAGGCAACTGTGGTTACCATAAGCGGTACGAAAAAAGAATACATTAAGAAAAAATTCTTGATAATTTTCTAAAAGTTACACTTTTTAAATTTATATACGACCCCCGCCCCCAACAAAAAATTTCTGATTTAGTAAAATGTGCCCATACACTAATGAAGTGATGGACAAAATGTGAAAATTTTACCCTAAAATGTGTCAGATATGAAGATAAATATATGCTGACTTAAACTACTTTTCAATGCCTCTAAAATGGAAAAAATTTGCATTTCTGGGGCGTTACAGAAATTACGAAAGAACATCAGGTTTATTGCTAGCGTGCAAAAAGCCTTTGTTTAAATATCTCGTTTTGAGACGTTTTATGATGAAAGGCTGAAATTTTGTCCATACTACATTAGTATTGGAGGCAGGGGCGGATCCAGAGAAACCATCTGGGGGGGGGGGGCTCCGCTTTTCATTAGGATGATACATTGATTTTCTGATACCTTTTCTCCCAATGTATAATTAGACATGGTATATCACAACTAAATATATGTGTTGTCTGGTGCAAGAACCGTCGAAAGAAAACTCGGAGGGGGGTGGAAGAGTTATCGTGCGCCCTATACCGATCAAGTTTAGGCCGATGCTCATAAGCCACGTGTTTTATGCGTTTCAATGGACGACGGGACTGATACCGGAAAAAAATGTTCCGTTGCTCTCTCTATTGTGTGGGGGGACAGGGTTTTCAGTTCAACACATTAATCTTTTGTTGGTAGATCCCGACTGGTCATTAAAAGTCTTAAATTTCGCCAGAAAAATGTCGCCTTAACCCCTGTAGTGACGACAAGACGTGGTTAATCAGCAACGACCTTTATTCATGTTGTTGTTCTCGGGTACTCACTGTATTAAATATCTGTAATTTTACAACACAATGTGCTGTATCTAATTTACAACACGTGCAGCAAAATCAAATTCAAGCACTCGCGCTTGGTTTTTTAAACTTAGGGTGGCACTTCTGGTGGTCACATGACATTCATAGCGAATCAGAATATCGTGCCATTATCAGTGAGCTAAGCTAGGACTCCAGGCAAGAATATGTGAGTTGAGAGAGGGTTTGGTTGCCATGCCCATGTTTTTGTAATCTGGTATATGTAAACCGACGTGTTGTTTAACCGACTCTTGTTATACTTCAACGGCTGTTAAAGATTTCAATAAAATTGATTATGGGAGGGCGGTTGTGTTCAGACGTTAATTGTTGAAGTCGTTCCAGATTTGAAAAGCAAATGCGTAAATTTCCAAGAGATATTGAACGAAGAAAACAGTGTGGATAGTGAATTGCCGATGTGTTACAATGGAATCCGGTTACGGAAGTTGGACTTGGCAGTGTAAGTAATTCTATTATAATATTTATTTGGTTGATATTATGATATGTAGTAAAAAGTTTAGGTTCCAGATAATCGTATAATGTTGTAATTTAGTCTTCCAAAGCTTCTAATAACGTATAAAGTATGTGTTTATTGTACGATGTTTGGATATTGGCGGTGTTCTAAACGGTGCCAAACCGAGTTCCGGTGTGCATTTGTTTAGTAAACAAGACTGCTGAATTGAAAAATTTCTGCAAGGTTATTACGCGTTAATGATAGTAAACTATCAAATTGTATTAATTAAATAATAATATAACTTATATACTGCTTTTATTTTTATTTTAAAAAATCTTTTTAAAGTGCTGTTTCTTCATTTTATAAAACCAAGTTCGTATACATATACATATTTATAAATATTATTTCTTCGTTTCAATGAGCTAATGGAACATCGATTCGAATATAATTATTTTTAAACATTAACGTCTTGTAGACAAGAGTCATTGTATTAAAAACTTTTCATCTTAAAGAATATGTAAATAAATATAAAAATATAGTAATAAAATTTCTGTAGTCTCTTTTACTTGCTTCATTATTCTATTAATATATTTTAATGCCAATATTGGTAAAATGTATTTCCAGAAAAATATTGTTTTAAATTCTGCATTAAGTTTGTCTAAATCAAAAAAAAAAAAGTTTAAATTTATTTCGTTTTTAAATTGATTCTGACCGCCACATTAAAATTTTCGAAGGTATTGAAAATTTCAATGTGCCGGTCAGCGAAGGTTTTGAAATTTGTAATCTGCTGGTCCATATTTGTAAAATGCTGAGAAACACTGCTCTATACAATATACTACTATTAAGTTATATTTTATATAAAATGGATTTTAAATGTCAAAATATCAGGAGTATTCACTGTTATTTTAATATTTTAGTATGAAGTATCAGGTTTTTGAAAGCATTCTTTTGATTTAATTCATTTTTAATTTTTTTTATTTATAATACTACTTAAGTTTTAATCCCATTAAACCAATATTGGTAAAATGTAGTTCCAGAAAAATAGTACTGTTTTAAATTCTACATTAGTTTATGTCCAACTCGAGCTTAAATTTATCTTGTTTTATCACATTTTTAAATTGTTTTTCAAAACTGAAGTATATTTATTTATTTTCAATAATTAAAGTTCCCCCTATACATTTAGCAAAAAAAAAAAAAAAAAAAAAAAAAAAAAAAAAAAAAAAGTTGAAGTAATTGCTATGCGTATTTATATATAAACTATATATATTGGTGTACTGTTCTCCCTAAGTAATTTTTAAATTCCAAAATATTAAGTGCTCATTGTAATTACATTAAACTAATTCAGAACTGAGAACCAGTCTTTGGAATCATTCTTCTTTCATAGTAATACATTTATGAATTATTTATACAGAATATTTTTAAAAATGTTGTTTATATGGAGACTTTTAAGAAAAAAATATTTTTTATTAAAACATGTACATATTAAATAAATCACATAGTTTATGTCCAACTCCAAAAATAGTTTAAATTTATCTTGTTTTATCTCATTTTTAAATTGCTTTTCAAAACTGAAGTATATTATTTATTTTCAATAATTATTATTCATGCGTTATTTTTAAATTGCAAAATATTAAGTGTTTATTTTATTACATTAAACTATTTCAGAACTAAGAAACATTCTTTGGAATAATCCTTCTTTCATATTATTACATTTATGAATTATTTATACAGAATCAATGGCGCACCCAGGATTTTACTTTGGTAGAGGGGGGGGGGAGGGCTACAAATACTGATGAACTCGGTTATAGTGATCTCGATTGTAGTTATAACTCTTTTATCACGTCAAAATATTCAGTATCACTTGCCCATGGAACCCAATCCCACTAACAAATTAACTCGTTATAGAGTCATAAAAAATTATCTGATCTATTCAGTGACATTAACCGAGTTTAAATGTATTTCATACACTAACTGTAAGTATTTATATAAAAACCAATTTTTTCCCTAAAAGATATTTTAGAAATAATTCGAAGACGATTTTTAAAAATAAAATATTTTAACTCATTAATGACAACTTTTAATTTTTAAAGTTTTTTGACATCTAACTCTCCAACTTTAGGGGGGAAGGGGGTTCTGCCCCCATAGCCCCCCTCCGTGGGTGCGTCCATGTACAATTTTTTTTCTTTTTAAATGTTTATAGGGACTTTTAAGAAAGAAATATTATATTTCGTTAAAATATGTATTTAAATGTAATTAAAGTAAATATGATATAGGTAAGTAATTTTTTAAAATAAAATTATGCAAAAACAGTTTAAGTAATAATCTTGAAACTGAATTGTTTGATTTGTACAGATTTATATGAATATATTTATAATATTGAATTTTAACATTACAACCTTTATTTTAAAGATGTTGAAAATTTCTGATTAATTAAAAGAGGATATTAATCAAACCATGGAAAAAAACACTACATTTAGTTTAATATTAGCACAATTCTCAATCGGCGGCTTCTACAGAACTAAAATGGAGTTATTTAAGTTGGAATAGTCAAATGAACAGTCAAATCCATTTTTGACACGATAAAGGATCCAATAGAAATGTGGGTAAAATTGACAGAGACTGTTTCAGCACCATGTAAACAAGGTGGCAGTCGCTGGAAGTTGGTGGTCGCCAAGCCTCCCCCCCCCCAATATTTAGATTCTATTTGCACCCCTGTGCTAATATATGTATATAAATATAAACCTGTAATTAAAAAATAATGATTCATGTTATAACAAGTTATTACTCGTATGTGAATATACAAAAATATTTTATGTTGTTACTTTTTATGTCAAATAATAAATAACTGTGTGTGTGTGAGAGAGAGAGTGTAATATTTCTATATAATGCAATGAATTGTTGAAACTATACAAAAACTTATAATTTCATAAAAATTACATTCATAGGTACTTCAACTTATGCGGCCTCCTTTATTACTGCTCAATTTACATATGACCTCTAGGTGTGTAGTCTAGAATGTTTCGGGATATTCAAGAGATGAGCGACTTCAGTTCGTAACCTCCTAAAGGAAGTACTGAGAGCCAGGAAGCAGTATTGCTTAAGGAGCCGAACCACTTGTCTCTGGAACTCATCAACTGCTTCAAATTCAGGTATGAAATTTCGCTGTGAGGCTTGCATATTTAAAGAAGAGACCATATTTATTATTAACCCCCCCCTTTTTTTTAACCTTAAGAATCTGATGAGTGTTAATGCATGGTAATGCATGTATATTTCATATGTTGAATTTTTTAATAATTTATTTATTGTTTTACATCAAATTAAATTTCATTAAAATCTTTTAAAAGAGGATTTGATTACAGTGGTATTATTGTGGTTTACAAAATACTTCAATACACATAGATGCTGGGACAAGATACAGAAATCAAATTAACATTACAGATTTCTTTAAGCAATTAATGTTAAAAGAAAATTTTCTAGTTTAATGTTATGCATCTTGAAAATGTAACTAAATTGCATATTTTTGTACTGATGTTGATTGTTTTTCTTTTGGAAAGGGTTTTCGAATTGATTGTGTTCTTTTATTGGCCGTGCAAGCATTCTCAGTGATTAACATAATAGATAATCGGGAGTTTCTCTGTATAATAATGTCATTGTATAATAATAAGACACTAACAGTTTTTCTTTCAGAAATAAAATTTTAAGAACATGCTTATTATTTATAAACAAAAACACTTTATATTTAATATACTTCCTTTTCAATAATTAAAGATTTTTAATTGAAATAATTGAAACTTAAAATGTTCTTCAGTAAAGAATAATATTCACATTGATTGATTTAAATAATTACTGTGTCAGAAAAATACATTTTAAATGTTTTAGAAAAAGTAACCTCCCAAAGACTTTTCAAGCATTAAAAGAAAGGATTCAGCATGCTGTGTCCACAATAACGCTAAAAATACTGTGCACTTTATAGGCAGCTTTGCAATGAGTCTGCAAGAATGTGTGTGGGAAAATAGAGGACTTTTTGGAAATTATTTTCCAAAAATGAACGATTCTGCACCTACACAATATCTCCATTCATGTAGATTACGCTGCTTCATCACTAAATTTTACAAAAGATGATATTTAGAATGTTATTAGTTTTAAAAAATTATTTCATCCCATTGGCTCACCTTGTATATACAGTGGAACATCAAAAATCCACCAAATATTACAGATGTATTTTCGCAGTTTAATGCCTTTATGTTGAGGAATCTCAACATAGTACATATTTTATGCATTCTTTTAAAAAAGAAACCAGCATAACACCTGATTTTTGCATGACGTTATATATTGTTATTTTGTATTTAATAATGATAAAATTTTCATAGTTTAACATTTTTAAATATTTTATTTGGATAAAGATTTTCTAAAGTATCGATAAGTGTTTATATTAATAAATTTCAGCTAACCCATTTATGCCTAGTGTCCCTTTTTTGGGACGGCATTTTCGCTATCAGTCAAAAACGTTATTAATTTTCCCTAGCCTTTATTCACGAGTCTTGAACCTCAATTTCACAAAATATTTTAACATGACCTAGTAGGATGTTGACATTTCAATTATTATGCATAATGATTTTAAAAGAAATCATCCCTTGTTCAAGAAGTATACATCAGAAATTTATCTATTATTGCTGGTATTAGCAAAAATCGAAGAAAGTCGCAAAAATATCAGGGCACAAATGGGTTAATGAAATCAGTTGAAATATTGAAATAGTAGCCAAAAAAGAAAAGAGTGGCACATTTTTGGGGATTTATTTATTTGCTGATCTGATGACGTGTTTTTGTTTTATCCTAGGCATCTGAAAAATATTCCTTTATTAATGAAAGTTTGATCAAAGAGAAGACTGAATAAGTTATGTTGTATGTGGCGTAAAATAGAGATGAAATATAAAAACCTATGTAGCTTTATATACTGTATAGGAAAGTCAATAAAATTTCTAATGTTTTAAATTTCATTTGTTATTTTATGCTTTTTTTCAGTTTATTTAAAAGCTAACATTTTATTAAATCAAAAATAATTAAGAACTTTGTAAAATAATACACATAAAAGGGTATTTATCCAGGACAATCCCTTTGGTTGGTACAAAAATGTGTACTTTTCTACAGCATCAAGAAAGTCAACCCCAGTCAGAAAGAATAGCCTTTTACTTGTGCAGATGTCTGACTTTTTGTAACTGAAGAAGAGTGGACTTTTTTTGTATTACTCAAAATAATAGACCTCAGTTTGTATCTTTTATGAGTCATTTTACAAAGTTTTTAATTACTTTTACCTTTTCACCACCAGATTTTTGTTGAGTACTTTTGTTATTTTATTAAATTACTTTAGTTGTGATTGTTTTGAATATATTAATCTATATTTAATTTAAAAAATCTTATCGTAGGCAATTTTAATAAATATGACTTTTAATTTGAAACTACCAAAATTATTCTAGATAAATAATTTCAATGCAATTTTAAATTAACTACTAATTCATATAATGATAAGTTTTATTCATCTATTAAACTATAAATTAAAAGCATTATACTGAATTTTTCAAAGAACAGCCTGAAATTTTGTTCTGCCATATCTTTATATCTTTACTTTAGAACTTAACTGCCTGCATTTGTTCCAAGAAAGTAAAATAAAAAATAAATAGCACATTAAATCATTGTATATTACCATTATGCTTAATTTAGCTTTTCAACAAGTATTCTTTAAATATCTGGATTTGTGGAAGAACATATTAATAAGAGAAAGTATGTATAAATGTAGCTGAGTGACACAGTAAAAAAACAAAACACTGAAGCAACTTAACTCTAGAAATACAACGGGCCTGCCTTTTACGGGTATGTATAAAACAACTCCATACAAACAAATTTTTGAAAAAAATCTGTTTCCATAATCTTAACTTATAATTTGGCCCTATGAATAAGAGGAACCTTAGTCCCTTTACAAGTCAAGAATTATTAATCCCCCCCCCCTTTTCAAGCTTGGATGTAAGTTTGCTTACTTAGTTATTAAAATAAATTAATTTCAAAGCTATGATCACGAGACTTTAATTTAACGTTTTTGTTAAAAATATTGCCATATTTAATTATCAAGCTATTACACACTCACAAAAGTTCTTTTTTAAAGTTATAGTCTCCTACAGCTATGCATCACTATAACATTAACATATTAGGCATAGAGGTGACTGTGAGTTTGAAAATATTTCATTTTAATAGCAAATGGTCTCAGTTTCAAGAATGAAAATCTCATTCCGAAATTTTCCACTGCCACTTGCAATGCTTTTGGTTAAATTTACATTTTGTAATTTGACATTAGTGCTGTTTCAAAAAGTTTCAACAACAAAAATATTTATTGCAGATCTTTTTGGCTTTTTAAAGGAGCAAGATTTTTCTATATATTTTAAATGGTCGTGCAAAATTTCTAACTACTTCAGAGTTAGAGAAAAAAGTTTTCATTTAAAAACAGTGTAAGTTTAGTACTGCGCAAATCGGGGTAAATTTGTTTGAAAATTAATTGTAAATGTGTAGGATAAAAGAAAATTATTTAAAAACCGTGTAAACACGAAACCGTATAAATTGAGTACTGGGCATACCAAAGAATAGCCATAAATTTGTTTTAAATGTAATTGTACATTGTAGGATCCAATAAATAAAATTTAAAATAAAAACCCTCTAAAATAAGTTTTCATTTAAAAACAGTGTAAATTGAATACCGTGCTAATCGAGGGATAAGTGTAAATTTGTTTAAAAATTAATTGCAAATATTAGGATTTAACAAAACTGAAAAAAAAAATCATTCCAAAACCCGTATAAACACGAAACGGTGTAAATTGAGTACTGTGCATATGCAAGGATAGCTGTAAATTTGTTTGAAATGTAATGTTAAATTGTGTAGGACCCAATAAATAAAATAATAAAAAACTCTAAAATAAGTTCTCATTTAAAAACAGTGTAAACTGAGTACCGTGCAAATCGAGGGATGGGAGTAAATTTGTCACAAAATTAATTGTAAACTGGAGGATAAGGAAAAAAAAAACATTTAAAAAATCATTTTGAAACCATATAAAAGTGAAACCGTGTAAAACTGAGTACCGTGCATATTGAAGGATAGTTCTGTAAATTTCTTTGATATGTAATTGTAAATTGTAGAATCCAATAAATAAAATTTAAAAAACCTGTAAAATAAGTTTTCATTTAAAAACAGTGTAAATTGAGTACCGTGCAAATCAAGGGATATGTGTAAATTTGTTTGAAAATTACTTGCAAATGTGTAGGATTTAAAAAAAACAAAACATGTAAAACCGTGTAAATTGAGTAAAGTGAATATAGAAGATAGCTGTAAATTTGTTTGAAAAGTAATTGTAAATGTGTATGATTTACACACACAATAAAATAAAATAAAAAAGTTTTCATTTAAAAAGTTTTCGTGTAAATTGAGTGCCGTGCAAATCGAGGGACAGGTATAAATTTTTGCTCGAAACGTAATTATAAATGTATGTGTACAGAAAAATTGCATCAGGCTAAAACTTACACAGAAGAGCAGTACAATTCCATGAAAGTACTTGAAAGTTCAAGAACTGTGAAAACACGTTACAGTGCTTGAAAATTCAAGTGCTGTAAAAATACACAACAGTGCTTGAAAAATCAGGCGCTGTAATTTTATAGCATGGTGTTGTAAATTTACATAAGTGCTCGGAAAATGAGGTGCTTTAATTTTACAACACAGTGTTGTAAATTCACATAGATGCTTGAAAAATGAAGTGTTGTAATTTTACAACACAGTGTTGTGAATTTACATAGGTACTTGAAAATGATGTGCTGTAATTTTACAACACGGTGCTGTAAATTTACAGCACATGTGCTGTTGTGCCACCGTGCCATCGTGCCAACTATTTACAACACGGTGTTGTAAATTTACAACACAGTGCTTGAAAATTCAAAGTGCTTGAAATTTACAGCACAGGTGTTGGCGTTATGATTACCAGCACACTGTGCTGTAATTTAGCATGGTTTTTTTCTTATAGTGTACCCATTAACATTTTAGTGTGTACAGAGTATAATTTCTGAATGCATTATTGAACCCATTTCACAGCCACCGTGCAATACACAGTGTTCACAGCATACATTTTCGCATCTTAGAATGGCATTAAATTTTCCAGATTAAGTAATTCCCATCCTTTTCTGTGTTGACTGTAGTAAACCCACCTCAATTGCTATTTACAACTTGAACTTTCTTTTTTAAAACCAGACAACTATACATTGCCAGGTACTCGCTTTGTCTGATATCTTAGAATATGTTTTACTTTTATAATGAGGATTTGTACCCATACGTCTGGGTGGTGTGGACAACTTATGAGAGCAATTGAAAGATTGAAAGCTGTACAAATTGCGGAGGATTGGGTGGTTCGTCTATGCTTCAGCATCACTTAAGGCCAATTCTGATTGCCGCTGCATCTAACGTGACTGCAGTGGGTAAGAGGGCATTCTTGTTGCGAATTTTATGACTTTTTAATGGCAATTCGGGGTTTACCGATAAAAGATTTCTGCACTAAACACCGCAAACTAAGTCCCCTATAAAATGGAGAGAGCAACGGAAGATTCCCCCCCCCCGTATCAGTGTGCCGTCGTCCATTCAAATACGGCGGAACCTCCTAAAGTGACCACCTTGGTAAAGAGATCGTGTATCTACAGTGGCAACTTTAATGCAATTTCGCTTTACAACCATCACACATTAACACCTTTCTAAGGTGACTAGTTTTGTTCTTCCCAAGGGTAGTCCCATTCGACAGGTTCCACTGTACAAATAATACTGGGAACTGTGCTCCAGCCACTATGGCGATAGCGAGTCAATAAAATTTGGCCCTCCTTCTGTTTAAAAATAAAAGCTCTGTCATTTTTGTAAATAGAGAAATTATGTTTAGTCCACAAGGATTCAATAAGTATTGGTGTAATATTCTTGGTATATATAACGTATATATATACGTTGATTCGTAAGTTATGCCTTTTACTGTATATATATACAGTTGGCTCTCTGTTTAACGACTTTCAAGGAACTGTGAAAATGTGAAAAATCGTCAGAATTTGTAAAAGAATAACATTTCCCTTTACACTTTGGAAGGTGCCTGGTTCAAAACCAGTTCGCGTCCGCCGACCTAACTGTTCGGAGTTTTCCGTGCTTTCCTCCGAAACTTAAGAGAAAATAAGGGTTAGGACCCCTTAGAAAGACCCCCACGGAGTGCCCCCCACCCATCGGCTTAGATTCCATGTGCAGATAATTGGCCGTAATCCTACAGCACCAACGCCAACCCTTTACACTTTACCTTCTTAGGGCTGTGAATATTTTTCTTGATATATTGGCGTGTTTAAAGATGTTTCTTTTATTATATTATTTTATTCTCCACAAAAAATTATGTTAAGTTACCTTAAAAAAATGTACTAAAAACAAGCAATACAATAAAATTAGGTTTCAAGAAAATCAAAATGAGTTAGTTGTTTCATTTTCCGTCTTCCCGTTATTCTTTCTTCCAGATTTTCTCAAATGTGAAATGCGTCAGCTTCCATTTTATGAATTTTTCTAGCTAAACAGCCGAAGTCTGAAAATTTTGCATTCCAATTTTTTCGGCTAGAATAACAGCACTGCAGCAATTGCTTGATTTTATTTTATTTTGGTATTATGAACAATTATCTACATGAGGGATCTAGGCCGAGTACGGGGTGCCCTACGTGGGGGGGTTTTCTAAGGGGTCTTAATCCGTATTTATGGGAAGTTTCGGAGAAAACTGCATGACTCCGAACTGCTAGATTGACGGACGCGATCTGAGTTTGAACCAGGCACTTTTCTTCTCCCAGTTGCGAGCGCTATGCGCTCAGCCACTCGTCGGGCCTCCAGAAATTGGAGTTATGTGTTGTGTGATGTTATGTGGCAAGGTTATACTAGAGACATCTGCATTCTGGGGCGGTAGACTTGGGGTGAGGATTTTTTCATAGGTTCTAAGGCGTATTCACGTTAAATCTGGAAAAAACCATCTGGAAAAATTCCAGATAGTTAGATAGAGAGCCGCGCGGTAGGCCCAAACGCGGAACCTTCACACTTCAGACGTCTATCATGCCGAAAGTCTTATCCACTCGGCCATGGTGGGGACCAGAAATTAGAATGTTGGATGCTCTTGCTTCCTTAACCCATTTATGCCTAGCGTCCCTTTTTTGGGACGGCATTTTCGCTATCATTCGAAAACGTTATTTATTTTTCCGAGCCTTTATTCGCGAGTATTGAACCTCAATTCCACAAAACATTTTAATATGGCCACGTGGGATGTTGACATTTCAATTTTTATACATAATGATTTTAAATGAAATCATCCCTTGTTCACAAAGTTGACATCAGAAATTTATCAATTGCTGCTGGTGTTAGCAAAAATCGAAGAAAGTCGCAAAAATATCCAGGCACGAATGGGTTAAGCTATTTGCATGCAGAGGTGCCTTGCAAACTCTTCCAATCGGCCACATTGACTTTTCGGCCGTTTAGATTTGGATCCCGAACTAAATTTTTGTGCTGCTTCAAGAATTTTATCTTTGCTTCTAAAACACCATTGAGAATACACTCAGGTAGTTGAGATTGTCTTGCGAACACTTTTGACACTTTTGACATTCCCCGAAACTTTTTTCCCACTCTTAAATTTTTTTCCCCTGTACCTATAGTAAGATGTAGCGTATAGTCCTAGCGTAAGATGATAAAAAAAATCGTTGTTTAACAGAAATGACGTCGTCTTTGAATAGAAATTTTTTACGTTGGAGTTACTGGGAATTTGAAATATCGTCTTTGGAAAGAGATCGTCGTTAAATAGAGAGTCAACTGTATATACAGTGCTACTTTTTAAAATTTCAGTTCATGTGAAAATTTACAATTTTTTTAACTTCCCTAATCCATAGTGTATTTCTAGCTCTGGGGGGGGGGGGGGGGCTCGAGCCCCCAGAGCCCCCCCCCCCCCGTGGATCCGCCACTAATTGGAGGGCACATTTTGCTAATCAAGATTTTTTTGTACGACGTAGTATACAAATTTAAGATGTGTAACTTTTTAAAAATTAAGGAGGAAAACATTTTATTTCCTTATTTTTAACATTTTTTCACTTTACATTGCTCATTTATCCCTTATAAAAAAAAGAATTAAAGCCTGTTCCCACCTTTTTTGATCACTGTATGTTACAGGATTTTTAAATTAGAAATTTAAAAAAAATATAAGAACTGTTAAATAACTATAAAACGTACTATTTATTGTGAATGAAAACTATGCTTAAAAATAACACATTGTAATGTGGAAATAACACTGTCAAACTCTGTTATAACGAGGATGAAGGGTCAGGGACACTTTGCTCGTTAAATCGAAGTGCTCGTAATAACCGGGTTTACAGTAAATTCCGATCTTTAAACAATAAGCCAACCATTTAATTTAAACTCCATCATTAAATCTGTGCTCGCAATAAGTAACCGAGTTGGATTGCATAGACGTGTAATCGCAAATGCATTGATAATTAAAAAAAAAAAAAAAAAAAAAAAAAAGAAAAAAAAAACTTTTCGTTTTTAAAATTATTTGGCGCTCTCACACAATTGATTAATTGCCAAGTGTGGTAATCCCGTCAACTCTGTTCTCTTGTCCAATCAGAGAGTTGCTGATGCCGAAACGGGTAGATATTGTGAACATGCTTGCCGTGCCCGCTGGATTATTCCACCAAAAGTCGTTTCCGGCCGTAATTCGTTCGGGCCGGAATCTTATTCCGGTCAGTTGGTGCTAGATCCCCTGGGATGGTTATTACATCATACTCCTGTTCGTATTTTTGAAACTTCATTTTAAGAAACGATAAAACAATAATATAATACTTCAGTTATCCTTTATCAAATAAATATGTTTGTATTTTTTATCATTTATGCTTAGTGCTTTTCCGTTTAAGACGTTTTCCACTTAAAATGTTTGATCAAATCTGGGAAAAGTTCTTATAACACACACACTCACACGTGTGTGTGTGTATCGTCGATTGTATAAATGGGTTCCAGTGTATATATATTGTTATAGGTCTATCTAGATAATAATTTTACAGAAAAAAAAATCAATCTGTCGTAGGACTGCGCGTCAGAAGTGAAAACTTCTTGTCAAGCTTTCTAAAATTAACGCAGTTAAACAGGTTTTCACACATTATTGTATTTATATTAACAAAAAATAAACATTTATGAAGTTTATTCACTTTTTTTTTACATTTGAAATTCTTTGTAGAATTTTTTTAAATGTTTTTTTTAAGGCTGTAAGGGCATCACACATTTATTTATGAAATTCTCACAATTTCACATATTTTTGTACGTTTGTACATATTTAAATGCAATTTTCACAGAGTTAGCATTGTATATTTTTGATTTTTTAATTTAATTTCATATCAAATTTCGCACTTTTCGATTAGTGTGCACATTTAAAATTTAAAAAGAGAGAGGGAGTGCGCACACAGGCCGCAACGTTACACAGCTGGTACATGCGTACGGTATACATCAACGATACACATTTTTCTCCACGTGTTGGATTTTGTTCGATTTAATCAATAATTATGTGCGTAAATTTATTAATTATCAATAATTATGTACTTACGTAGTAATGAACAGTAATCCTGTTTATTTGTAATGAGTGATGGATTTATACTTCAAATTCAAATGCTCTGTAGCATAACACTTATAATTCAAATAATTTACAGTACATAAGTATTAACACTCTCCACATTATCAATTTAACTTTATTGCACAATAACTATATAGCTATACAAACTCAGTACAGTTTTTTAAATAAATAATCGAAAATTACAGCACCTACTCAGCTAGAAAAAGTCTGCACATTTTTTACAAAAACATATAGATTGTACACAATTTGTGCATAAAAAGTGGATATTTTGGAATATTTTGAAAGTACTAAGAGCCAAGACCTGTAGACTCGCTACGCTCGCTTTTCGTATGAGTCATTCGGTCCCTAATAAGGCTTATTCGTAAAAAAGGCATAATTTCAACAGACAAAACCCAAAGATTGGATCAGATAGAATGCTACTGAGCTACACATCGCTTGGTTCTTGCATGTTCATTGGAATATAAAAATTTAAACTTCACACTACAGTAGACCCCCTATAGCACAGTAGTTACTTTCCGTGTTATAGGAATCCGTGTTGTACGTGTCCTGAGCTATACTCCACCTTAAGTGCAGACTCTGCGTACAATAGCTGGAAAAATTATTTGCACCCCTCAGAAACACAAGGATATTTAATGTTGCCATTCAAAAGTTATATTAATTAGGAGCTAATGCGTAATAAAATCAGAACATCTGTTTCAGCTGTATTTTTAATTATGTAAAACCTATTGGACACCTCGTGTATTTGCCACCCATGGCAATTTAATGGAACTTTTAATTTGGAACTTTTAATTTGGCGACTTATGCATACTTAATAATTTGTTTTAAGAAAACCGTACTTCATATGTTTTCTTTGATAAGAACTACGGATTTGATAAGATAGATTGCCACCAATGGCGACTTTTCGTTATTTGGCGATTTACACATGCTCATAACCAATAATTACTGCTCATGTAAGGTTGCCGGGAAAACCGTTATCCATATATTCATATACATAATCCTTTGCAGATTGACGTATTTAGCACCACGAAATATACCATCTCGTCACGCTGGCAAATATCCAATCTGTACTATAACTGCTATAATGGCATAGTTAACGAGGCCAAATATTTCTACTGGTAGCAAATACCCAAGCTGAACCTAACCGGCTTAAAAGAATATGCTTTTTAATTATTTCTCATTTTCAAGCTACTGGGTTCTAACATTGTGGAACTTTCGGTTTAGATTCACCCTGTTTGGAGAGATACCATTTTGCCAGATTGTACCTAATGCCAAGATGGCGCTTTTTAAATCAGCTACAATTAGCTGTTCTGTTTTGGAAAAACGAATAATCGCTTATTCTAAACTCCTGTTGTCTAAGCGAAATTACTATTTGAAAATTGTCAATTTGTACACTTTGAGTTATTTATTTCATATACTTTTTAATTTGGCGTAAAATTGGTGTAATTCTACTTCATGTTTGTGAATTTCACGCGATTCTACTCTACATTCTTGGAATTGCTTTGTTGCAAAGACATGAATGATTTTATGCTGGTGAAAATTGCCAAACCTGGCAACCATTATGTTTATTTTTTCAGTTTTTTATTAATATCTTCTAAAATAATGGTAATTTCGAAATTTAAGTCAGCTTATCGACTTCCCCGGAATTTTCCGAATCCGTGGACATTTTCGCCGAATACCAAGCGCAGTACCATACTGCGAAAGCAATAAAAACGCAGTTTAAAAGTAAGTTAAATTTCTTATCTATGATAATAAATTACCTGAAAAAGTGTCAATTATAGGCCTCTCAATTGATCCTCTTTTTTAAATTTCCTACCTTCATCAAAGTTTTATTTATATAGCCTTATATAGCCTTATTTTAATGGTTTGATATAGACGAAACCTTAACATCTAAAAGAACATTTAACAACTGTTGAAGAATCAGAACATTTTATTCTATCATTTATAGAGGTAGGAATTTAAAAAAAAGAGGACCAATGAAGAGGCCTGATAGTGGTTATGTCACTGGACATGATAGACAGGCGAAGTGGAAACATCCCGTGTTCGGGTCTGATCGCGCGTCCGTCGACATAACCTTTCGGGGTTTTCCGTAGTTTTCTCAGAAATTTAGCGTAAATACGTGTTAGGTTCCGTTAGAAAGACCCC